>VZSR01003049.1:25827806-25982978 GCA_013398615.1 Brachypodius melanocephalos | reverse complement strand
GGGCAGGGCAGGGCAGGGTATGGAAAGGTAGGGTAGGGTTGGGTAAGGTAGGATAGGGTAGGGTTAGGGTCAGGTAGGTTAGAGATAGGTAGGGTAGGGTAAAGTAGAGTAGGGTAGGGTAGGGTAGGGTAAGGACCTAAAACAGCGTAACCTGCCATCTCCATTTGGTAACGATAGAACAGACATCAATTTTCAATCTTATCAGGAGTCACCAGTCCCTAAGTATTAGTGGCGCCTACTGAATTTTATCCAGAGACCTAACAGAAAACATCTGTTCCTTTACTTCACAGCAAATCAATAGATTAAATCAACGTTTTCTTTTCTCCTTTATTCTGTTCATTAAAGGCATAGGTTTTCTTTCATTTTTCTTCTATTTCTTTTAATAACTCACTTCTCCTTGCAAGTCAAATCCTAGTATATTATAGAGATTTCTATGTCTCTTTCTGGGCTTATGTGGGGAGACATGTATCTATGCTCTAGCAAAAGACAAGAAGAAGAAATTATTTTTGAGGGACATATTTACAAAGGGCTTGGTAGAACTATACCTGGTATTTGGACCAGAGCCCAGCAATACTTGAAAAAGGAGCCCCAAATATTTTTAACTTCCTGTTCTGCCTTCTTCCAAGTCTATCTCATGTTACAAAATGTGATGCTGTAACTAAAAAATCCACCTCTAACCTCGTACATTTCACCAAAGAGTTAAAGCACCACTGCTGTCAAGTATGATGTGCTTTTTGGAGTCAACCACACTATAACACTTAGTTCAGTTTTGAATCTAGTAATGAATCATCTGTGTTTGCACACATCATGCCCTCAGTCTGTATCATCCCACCATTACCATATATCAGGTTTTTACCAGGACATCCTAAATAATACAGCTCAATATCCAGTATGCTTATAAATGGAAATCACTCTTCACTTAAATAGTAGGCAAAATTAGGCACTTCTGGACTCAGAGGGAGAGAGACCTTAAGGCAGAAGTGATCAAAAAACAGGGCTGATAAAGGTCATTCTACTGTAAACAGAAGTATTAATATTAAAAGTTTTTACCAAGATAGAAGAACTGAGATCTTCTTTCCACTCGCACAAATGTCAAAAATGTCTAAATATAACTAAAGTATTAATTTTTTTTCCTGAATAAACATTTCCAGGTAAGAATCTTTAGCATTAGAATGGAGGAAAAATCCCTTATGTGCCGAGTTTTCTCCTTTTGTGGAGATCTCACACTGTTTATGCAGTCTAATATAAAGCCAGAATGTGATGAAGTGTAAGTGAACATACTTACTTTTGCTCCAACAGGTAAATGTAAATAAAACACTCGAAGGCCACGTTTGACTTGAGCTGAAATGATGTTATATTTGTGATATGCATTGCAAAGGTGTTATGAGAAGTGTATGAGAGTTTTATTTCTCTGTGTATGAGAAGCTGATAAACAGAGCTGGTGCACAATAAAGCAATATATACAAGTATATGAAATGCTTTAAATCATCCAGCAAGGATAAATTCCTGCCTGATCTAGATAACAAGGGTTCCACTGGAAAACTCCATAGCACGTTGTGCATGTAGTACAACCTGGCAGCAGTTCCTGCATAAAACCAGAAACATGGGAGCAAGGCAGAATTGCATCCAGGGCCTTACAACAATTGGAATCAAGCTTTTGGCCCCACATCATGACTGAATTCAGTCACAGTAAATCAATAGTTCTTTTTTGGGTCTGTAACAAACACACAGTGTAGCAACCTCAGAACCGCCTCCTTCAGGATTTTTCTGTCAATTTAGTGCACCACCTTATCACTGGGACTGTTGGCTGTCAGTGAGCTGCAGATTGAGGGAATTTCTCCCCACAGTTTGAGATGAGGATTGGGAGAATTTTCTCTGGGGAAAAGAAAATTATTACTGGAAATTAATTTAATATGGTGTCAAGGCAAAAGGAGATGGAAATAAACACTTTTTAGGATAAGAGAAGAAGAAAGAAGCAGTGAGAGGAAAAGGATTAGAGAAGTGGCAGCCAAGCAAAATTTAGTCTAGAACGGTGCAATGGCTGAGCATCCCAGACTTGGGAAACCTTGTCAGTCAGGAAGGGAACTGACGTGACTGTCATCTGATGAATGACAGAACAGCTAAGCTGCTCAAAAAAGTGGGATATTGTCACTTTCTACCTCAGTTCCTATGAAGAAAGTAGTTGAGGGTTTTTTGAGATTTCTCTTTTTTAGCTATTAAAAACTATAGCTCACTAGCTACTGAATAAAAATTGTAAGAGATGTGGGGACTAAAAAACAACTGATGCAAAACTCCATAAAATAATTAAGCCTCAGACCTACCCAAATGCTGATATCAAGTGTGTAAAAGTCATTGATAGTTCTCTGTCTCATGGGAAACAGAGATTGATGAAACACAGCTGTGTTCACAGCAATTGATGGCATACATCATCATTTCCACAGCATTCACATTAAATTACTTAGCAGCTATAGTGCCAGTATAGATTATGGGATAATCCAGTTCTTTCTTTTAATCTCAGGCATCTGGGATTTCAGGGTCAGGGGAATATTTCTGCCTTCCCCTCTTGTTTTTTTTTTTAAGTCAAGATAGATAAAGTAGTAATACCAAAGGCATGAGAATCCCAGGTCTCCTCTAAGCAATATGTATTCACATTGCATTCAAAAATAACTTTTACAGTAACCCTAAATTTTAATATATATTAATATCCAACCACAGGAGTACAGGAAAAGGGAGAGAAGCTTAAACTAACAAGAAGTTCAAAAAACATCCTGTAAAATTATTGGCAATGCAGCATCCTTCTATATGAACCACAGCTGTGCAACTTGCCTATTTTCATTACATGAGCAGAGCCAGGAGCCTCATACCCTCAAATAACTGGCTGAAGTGACAGAAGGTCCAAATGATCCCTTCTAACCAGAACTAGATGGTGCTTAAATGCAGGACCATTCTGGGCCATATGCAGCTGATCCTGGAATCACAACTGAGATGCTTAAACACAGGAACTCTAAGCTCAAAGAGATTTGGCTGAAATCCAGCTGTTGTGATTAAAACTGGGCAAGTGCTGTGCTTGCCAGTTCAAGGATTCAAAGGTAGCCTCTGTAGCTAAAGAACTTTTACTTTGAAATCAGATGCCACAACTAATAACCACTATGATTCCATGTTTAAAAAAAAAAAAAAGCTACTGAATGTACATTTAAACAGGAGGCCAGACTAAGAAAAAGAAAATGCTGTATTTGCAGGTCATTGTTCTCAAAAACTGAACTCACTGTGGTATCTAATAGAAAAATAATATAAAGAAGCAGCAAGAAAGTAAAGAGAATGTCTTCCAGAAGTGGCAATGGGTAGTTTAATCTAAACCACAGTGTAAAACATGAATAATAAAAATAACAAACTTGGGATATTCCATGAACTAATCTCTATAAACTAGAAGCAGCCCCAGGAAACCATAAGAGCAAAGCCACTTGACCCATGTTATTGGTTTTATGAAATAAAACAACTCAGACTTATACACATTTCAATGGCATAGAGATCCCTTTATGTTGTGTAAAATTTGAGTGTCCCACCATTTTATTTTACTAAACTTTGAGGTGATTGTTACATTACAGATTTGAGGGGTTTTTCCTGATGCAGGTTGTTGAGGTTTTTTGCTAGTTAACAGCTTCATTTGCAATAACATTTTTGTACTTATTTAGGGAAGGTCATAAACCCTATAATTTAACTACTATCTGGTTTAGTAATAAAGAAGTTAAATAATTCCACCTAAAATGAATGAAAATTGAAGATCATTAAAGAAGCTTATCACTCAAAGCACATTCTGGTTTGTTGTTTGGTCATTCTATTTGTCTAAAGGGAGTTCACATTTATGAGTTTCATCACAGTATCAAGCTACAACTCACTGTCCTGAGCCTAACAGTTTTAGAACATTCCATATCAAATAAATAAATATTCTGAAGTCCCATTCAGCATCGCACGATTAATTCCCTGAGTCACTTGAACAAAAAGAAATAAATAAAAACCACCAGAACATATGGTATTTCTTGAAATTTTGTTTCAAGATAGTGTTGATAACACCAAGTGTCTGTGGCCTCACTGGTTACAGTGTTCTATTTATTTATTTTTTTTTTTAAAGGTTAAAAACTGCATAGCACAGCTACAGCACAGCTACAGCTATCTGACAATATCTCGCTCCAATTTTCATTCCGAACCGAGAGCCCTTTGGTGCTTCAGTACATCAGTTAGGGAACTGCAATAATTGATCCAGCACAAGCAAACAGATCTCCCAGCCAAGGATGACCGGAGGGCCCCTACTGTGCACAGGTCATCACCTCCTGTAGTCAGTCTGCTTGTAACAGGACAGAACCAGGTAGTAAATAAGAAGAGAGGAAAGAGGAGCAGGAGTCCAGCATTGTCTTCAGGGATGTCTCAGAGAGAAACAAATACAACTATTGAACACATGCCAGCTATTCCCCTTGGTCAACATCATACAGGAACCTACCGCAAAAGGGCAGGACTACTGAGGGAGGAAACACAAGCAATTCTTTCAGGCCAGCTGAGATATTCTCCAAATAGGAAGACAGTGTCTGTATCTGGAAATTACTCTGAATGTTGGGGTTTTTTCCAGTCTCAATCACCTGGACAAAATCATATACTGCAACTCATGAATTCAAGGCACTGCTTCATCTGCCTTAGCCTGTCTCAATTGTCCCAGAGCATTCACAAACCCAAATGGTCTAGAGTAGCCAGAACACATTCCATCATTCCTTGAGAACAAAATAAACTCATTGACCTATTCTATCTATCTGCACACATGCAGTTCTGCACAGCTTTCCTCAGAGAGAGAGGAAGCAGCCTGGACCATTTCCCAGGCTGGGTGGTAAGTTTTTATCCTCCCCAGTTTAGCCAGGTTTCAATGTGTCACAAGGACACTTCTGTTTTCTGTCAAGGCCAGATGTACTTTTTTTTTTTTTTTTTTTCTTTCCCCTTTACTTTCAGTGTTTGGGGAAACATCTCTCTTTCCTAGGAACTATTCCCCTACCTGAAATAGTTGTCCTGTGTAAAAAGGAGAAGTCCCTAAATCCCTGTTCTAACCAGGGCTCCCAAAGTTTGGTTTGTGCAAGTGGTAATTAAGCCTCGTTGCACTGTGATAAAGCCATTTCAGTAGTCATACAGCTCCATAGCAGCCTTGTTTATGGTGGTTTTAAGTGTGACTCTTTGTTCTGTTGGTCAGATGCAATTGCAGAGCCTGGGGAAAAGTGATGTATAGCAGTAGGCTGTATTTTTACTTCTAATTAATTTTCGACCCTCTGGTGAGCTGAAGCAGAATGTGTATTGGCTGTTCTAGCTAGTCTGGCCTGGACTCCAACATTAGAGATATTGATTAAAAAGAGTAAATTATATTCTGCATCCATTTTTTTGTGTTTCCATGTGCTGTTGGAAACAACAGGATAAAAATTAAGCATAACTGACTGAGAGTTCATACCTAAGAGTAATTTCTCTAGGCCTTCAGCATCTCCATGCTAATAATTAATTTCAATTTCTCTATGCTAACAGCATCTTCAGTGCTGTTATTCCAAGGGCTGAAGCCATCACAACCAATTCAATCTATGTTTGACCACCCTGGCAAAAAAACTACTTTAAACATCTTTGCAAAAGGTGCTAGAAAAATTGCAAAGACCATTTGCCTTTCATCTCTTTTTGCATCAATAACAGTGCCTTTCCATGCTCCACAGGACCAAGCGCTTGCCTAAAATGTTACTGTATTTCTTAAATAGTTCCAGCTTAATCTGCCTACACTATGTGCCTTCTGTATCATGTGCTTACATGCCTCAGATGAGCACAGGGGTCATAATACCTCCTCACCTCCTGCTGGAACAAGTCCACAACTTGTTCAACCACAGAACATAAAAAGGGGATGCAAAAGTCGAGCACCACTGGTGTGAGTGACCACCAGCAGCACGTATTCTCTCCACACACTTTATCTTGCATACCCTAAGCCGCGTCTTTGAGAAACAAGTCATTCAGTGGTTCCATCTCTTTTATTCTCCCTTCTGGAAAAGGAGGTGTGGAAGCAGGTGACACTCCACAAGAGTATTTTTGATATGCAGATGCCTTCAGGGCAGCACACTTGGGTGGGCTGTCTCCTAGATGGGAAAATCCCCAAGCCCAGCTCTGGAGAGACCAGCAGTGCTTACACAGGGAGCAAGTCAGCAGCAATGGATATTACAGTAACTGCACTGGAAAATTCCCCCTCCTCCCCTGAGCATCTGCTCTGCATGTGTTGAACAGATCTTCTTTGTCTCTTGTCCAGCAACATGTGAACGAACTCCAGTTCCCTCAGGGAATGAAGGGATACAAGAGAAGTCAGCATAAAGATTTGTGCTGGAAGGATAAAAGATAACAGCCTGTCAAACTGCAGACCTTTAAAGCTTAACACTTTCTTTCAAATTTGCTCTCACACTGCTATCTACTGCCAAAATATTACGAGTTTGTGACCCCAACTTACATTTACTGCTTCTTATCAAGACATTTCAGATGAAAAAAAAAGTGGGAAAAGTGCACTGTATAAACAGAAAAATTTAATTTGTTAATTTGTATCATAAAATATCATGAGATCTGCTCAGTTTTTAGCAATCACAACTCTGCAAAACAGCCTGTGGACTCAGGCAAACATTTTCTTTGGTCACTTTGCAGAAGTGATTTTACTACTTCCCACACATGCAAACCTTCTTCAGCTCCCCACAAAGTGTAACTCTGATATATTCAAAATACCAAGACATCAGATCTTGTGTAGTTGAAAGTCCCAGCCACCTAATCATGTAAACTTAATATAATTTCATGTAGAATCAAAGAGCAATGCAAGATCACTTTAAAAAACCCACAAACTAAAATGTTTGAGGTTTATTTAGTTCAGGGTGTCCCCATGAAAGCACTGTGTGAATTTTCCCAAGTTTCATGTAACAGAGTTGGCTTCCAAAAAGTACATTTAAGTCAGAGCAAGAAAATCATTGAAAAAAAAAAGAACTTCTATTAACAACTAAAACACATCAGCACAATATTGTAACAAGACCATGTTGGTTTAAGATCCCAAGTCCTTAATAAGTCCTTAAATAAGATATTTGGTCGGTAGCATTCGTCTATATTGTCCTCCTGGAGTCAGCCTCATGCTTTAAATTTCCAATGCAGACAAATTTACCTGTTTTCAGACTATAGCACATGCTAAAGCATTAACATTTCAGATTCTGATTTGAGTAATTCACACAGTTTCTGCAAACAGTTTTAATCAGGGGAAGAAAAAATGGCCTGAAAATTGTTCTTTTGTCACTCCCTGAAAGGAAGGAAGCAAATGCACATCCTGGGGGGCATAAACCATGTACTGAGGTGGAAATCTTCAGCTACTTCACCAGAGAATTGGGAAAACTAATACACATGCCTGAGATGTAAAAATGGTGGCACAAATTTTCACAATTACCAGCTATTTGAATCAATAAATATACTTGAATTTAACTCAACAGTAGAGCTGTATTTAAATGTCAGTCACTTCTCAGCTGGCAGCTTAAACAACTCTGAGACAGGTTACGTATTTCAGAGCCTGAGAGGCATCTTGCTTCAGCAAAGTGGTATTTCATTAGATGCAATGCAAATTATCAGTACAAGAAGCACTCATGAGAAAAGCAAAAAAATAAGGAGCAGTCAAGACAAAAGGGGAATTTGGGAGAAAGAAAACTTGGAGAACTGAGATGGCAAATCAAGGAAGTGCTGCTCCCTCCATGCCCTTATTTCCAGCTGCCCCCTGCATTATTTGGCTTCACACTCAGGATTTCCATGGGATGGCATCGGCAAATAAGACACACTGGTGTTGCTGGGAATCATCCCCCTCCTTGCTTTGCCTGCACCAGCTGTATGAGACTAGAAGGCTGGCTGCTTCTCACACACTGTTTCTGGCAAAGGTGGGTGTGGTACAGCAGTACCAGTTCCTACAGAACCACCTGTGGCCCCCTGGAGCACCCACGGAGGAGTACCCAGCACGTGTCTGAGATCACCTGGATCCTCCATCCCTCAACCTGTGTGTTTCCTTGGTGTAGCTCTCTCCTCACAAAGGCCACCCAGGAGCTGCCGAACAGGAAAATCTATTAGCTGCTGCTCACCTGGTCTGGATTTTAAAAGGTCAACAAGAGGGTACATTTCCTCTTATGAATCCCCCATGCTCCCCAGTCCCAAGGACTGTTCCATTCCTGCATTTCTTGTCGAGTATAGACCCACATTTTGATACTGCGGATGATGGAAACTCTCTCAGCTTTCTGGAATTCATCACAACCTTGATCCACTTCAAGAATACTGGTAAGCATGAAACAATAGAAAGGGTCTTCCAACTGTCACCTTAGATTTGTCATCAGATGTGGAATATTATGGGAAAACTTTCAAGAGGTGAAATATATACCTTCCAAACTGACAAAATAAGCAAAACATCATTTCATCATGTTTAACAAACTCTCAGGTGTCTCCCTACGCCATTTATACTGACTTGCAGCTAGCTGCAGTGATCCTGGCAGAACCATTACCAAGGGTCAAAACCATTCAACAAAAATTTCCTGTAATTTTGATATGATTACTGTTGCAGATAATATATTTCATCACACTGTGATAAAGCATGCATCTTAGCAGCATGTATGCCATCCACTTAGCCTGCAGTACATCTTTTAGTACAGTGTGGATGGGTAAATTCTGCAAATTGTACCAGCTCACTGAAGTCTGCCCAGTGGAAGTTCTCAGGTCTGTTATACCACCTATGCTTTATTTCATCTGCAATATGACCAAGACATCTCTCTGAATACTTGAAACACAGCCATTGGCTCATGGTCTGAAGTAAAATATAGGTATTGCCATAATTTAAAATGTGCTAGTTAGAATGTGTTTCTAAATTTAATATATGTGTTAGTTATAATATTATTCTGTGTTCTAATGCAGTAGAGTGTGCATTGGCAGAAACCCAGCAGGAAATTTTTGACAATTCCTGCACAGCTAGAATCATGGTGAGTTAGATAAAACTTGTAATAGAGTAGCCATATAAAAATAGTAAATAACTGGTTTAGCAATTATTCCTCATGCAATTTTTTTATTAAAAAATAAAAATATTGCTGCAAGGTTTCTTTTGTTGGCTATTTTTCTGTGGTATAGGAGCACTAAATCAACAATCTCTGCCCCTCAGTAGTAAAAGTATGGCCCTATGTACCCACATATCAGTATTGTAACATTGGAAGGTTCTGAGTCTTGGCTAAAATGAGTCCATCTGTTGTGCTTCAAGTAAGATATTCCCATAAAATACAGATGCAATAAGAGATGCACACTTGCAGTTTCATGGCATGGGGTTTAAGGAAAAAAGTTAAACCTTCTGCCTTGAAGAGAAAAATATCTGAGGCAAACCAATGAAGCACAAATGGCTTCATCTTTTGATGTTGCTGGATCAAGCCTGCTTTGCTGGCATGTTCAGAATCAAAAGAAACATCCTGATAATGAGACATAGTGTTTTTGTGATCTTTTTTGATTTCCTGTATTAGCATTAATGAAATAAAGAAGGCAACATCTGAAGTCTAAGGTCTTCATTCTTGCACAGCACATAAAAAAGTCCTTTGTGGTCAAAAGAAAACTTTAAAAAAAAAAAAGAGATGTTTCTTACACATCCCTCAGACAAAAACCATATAAACTTGTTTTGTGATATGCAAACCTATTTCTCGTTAAGTTTACTGTTCTCTACTCGCTTTCCTCATCTGTTTACTAATGTTCCATTTATGGGAAAATCCACATAAATGTTCAGGCTATTTGCATTGCTCACATCCTCAGAACCTGAAGATGACATGACACAGGTACATACTGATCAATACACAATAGGATTTTCACCTGTTTTTATATTTATGATCTTTCCTTAGGAGGAAATCTTAACAACTCTCTAACTCCTTGACCTCCTGGAAAAATTGTTTTGGGAAAAATAAAATGTAATTAGTCATTTATATCAGATGTGGTTTTCTTTTCCTGAGTATCAACAGTGAAAACTGTCTTCCCCTCAAGTAAAATAAAGTCAGAATATGATTTTGGCAGGTCCCACTGCTCTGTATATCACCCCTGAGCTAATTTCAGAGGAGTCGCTGTTTCTGGTTTCTGTTCATTCCTGCCATGATGAAAACACAACTGTTCCAATTTTAAGAACAGAAACTAAACACAGCAATTTAAAAACTGTTCCAACTAAATGTTTTTATAAATGTTGAACGTTTTCAGTGTACTGAAGCACTTAGACATGTGCATAACTTTAAAGACAGAATTTGATGGCGCTGGTTTAAAACAGAATAATTCCCCAACTGGAGCTTTAGGTATATATAACTTTCCTCTGATGTGAGTCAGAAAAACACCTTCTTTGACTTCAGTTTCATAAGATACAGGAAATATGTGCTTAAGGGCGGTACCTCCTGAGTTGGCCAAAGAAGGCGGCCAGTCCTGGCACAGAAGCATTCCTCATTGTTTAATGAGTTTACCTATGCTGGAGAAAAGAAATCACTGCTTTGTATGCAGCTTTGAGAAAAAGTGTTCTGAGCGCTACCACAGTCTGGAGGAAGTGTGTGAGCCTCCTGTTAGCCATCCAGGATGTCACAGGAAAAAATGGGACCACAGGCAGTTTTCAGTCTCGAGCTCTCTTTGAACACACGAGTCAGCAATAACAGGCCCAAAGAACCTGTGATCTCTGTGATCTCACCTACTCTGCCAGGAAATTAAACCCACCAGGGCAAAGTTACCCTCTCCAAGAACATTTCAACTAGTAGAAGTATTCTGTTATTCGGTTTGATCCATTGTAACATCTACCAATGACCTAGTTGAGCCTATAGTGGGGACCCTAAAATGGGATTTGCCATCTTATTTAACCACTTCTCATTTTTGCTCCCTCTTGATCTCCTATATATATCAACTTTGAAGCCAGACATGATTCTGAGCAGAGTACAGACTTTTCAATGATCAAATTGGAAAAAAATCCCCTTGTATTTTTTTATGATCATGTGAATTATCTCCACACAGGTTTATATATTCTTATGAAGCACAAGACACACGACATGTGAGAATAGCTGCCGGTTACAACTGCCTCACTGAACTTAAAAAACAAGTCAAGGCACTTCTAGAGAATCTGCAATTTTTTCATGCTATGTTCTCTAAGAAAAGTATTTTTCAGTTAGATATCAAAACAGTTACGGTAGTAATAAATGTTATATGGACCAGCGACTGGACCAGAACTTGCTGAAAAAGGAGCATCTTTCTTTATACTTGCAGTTTAGTTACTTCATCCTTTCTATTAAAGTCTTATTTTTGAGTATCTAATTTCTCAAAACTCATGCCTGCATAAACATTTCAGCTTCTTATTAATATAGCTGAGCTTATTTCTTTTTATCTTAATATATTCAGTACCTCAGAAGGCGCCACAGCTGGAATGCAGCTCTTGGATATGATCTTAAGTGCTTCAAAGGGAACGAGAGAGGTCAGCATGCCTGAAAGAAAAGATATCGCCACTGTCAAGGACCAAAGAGATTGTGACAAGATGGGAATACAAAAGTTAATATAGAAAACCAGGGAAAGAACCACAGAGGTTCTAGCGGTACCACAGTTAAAATTCTTTGCTTTCCAAAAAGGAACCATGGAGCATATTCAAAAACCAGAAAAAAGCCTTCCCAAGAGACAAATTAAGTCTGATAACATAACTCACTGCATGAGATTCCTTACAGAAATACAAAGCAGCTTAGGTAAAATAAAAGCATTTTATAAACCAATGTTGTTTCTGAGAAACAGCCCACACTTTTTTTTTTTGTCAAGCTAAAAGGTTGTCAAGCTCTGGCATATTTGGATAGTTAATTGGGCTGCTGGTGTGTGTGTGTGTATTCAGCCACATTGGAAGTAGTGAAGTACCACAGGAAAATGCTTCTTGCAAAAGAAATGTAATGCATCAGTTTTTTTCAAAGTAATATTAGTTAAACCATCATAAATAAAATCAGCATTTGCCCCCAGTTGGCTCAGAGGAAACAAAATTCTAAGCTTATTAAGACAGTTCAAAGGAAATACAGAAAGGAAAAGGTCTAATGAAAAGGAATGTTTATATGGAGTTTCAAATAGTTTGTGTCCATATACAAATATTTGTTCAGGGATTATTGTTAATGAAAATTCTTCTTATGGAGTTCAGCCTTCATAACATCTTTCAATTTTCCTAAAGTTAGTCACATCCAGAAAAGCCAACATTCCAGATGTTTTTATGATGCAGACAGACATCTTACAGATAAGGTCACCTCATCCATGTCAGTTCTGTATGTTGTGAGCCACATTCTTCTTGTCCCTGTCATTTCCCTACACAAAACAAGCTGAGCCCCTTTCAGGTAAATAGTAAAAAGCAAAGATGAAGACCCCAAATTTCACATATTTATACTTTATATAGCCCACATACTCACACATTAAATCATCATCCCCGGCATGTGCAACAAAATTTCATGTGTCTCTGTGAAAACTTCATGTAACAAATGCTGAATTTTATAGGCAACTGCAATGGCAGGCTGACAAAGATCGGTCAAGAACAGACAAGACAGAAGAGTCATTTTGTCACTGAGTGAGTCAAGGTAACATCAGTCATGAGGACTCAGCACATGCAGGAACCTGCAACTGGCACCATCACTAATTCAGCAATGGCAGCAAGAGATTCCTTGAGTTACAGACCTCAGTAGCAACCTAAAAATCTATATATTAAAAAAAAAAGATCTTTTACAACAGGTATTATTAGTTATCAAATACTATTTTTTGGGAAGATGTCCCTCTCCAATAGTGATTCATTGGTGCTGGAGAAGTATCACGCAAAATCCAGATGCAGAACACATCCAAAGCTTCTGTCAAGGCTTTTAGCCTCATGACAAGTTAATACTTGCTTCTCACATGATGACTCAAGAGATACTGAATGGACACTCTTGTTTTACCCTCTATCCTGTCTCCTTCTAAGAGAGAGTCTGAGCAAATAGCCAACAGAGCCAAGGGGTGAATGGAGACTGCAAAGCCTCCCATCACAGGTAATACAGATATTTCCAGCAATGGTTACTCAGCCTCATTGCTGCTTGTAGAGGATGGGAGCTATCAGAACTGGCACTGAATCATCAGAACAGAGGAAGCCTGGAAGCAGCTCCAAAAGTAACCTTTATGAGGCCGTGCAGCTCCCCCTCCTGCAAGCAATTTCTGTGAGCAGAACATTCCAAGTGCTGCAAATTCATGGGCCAGGTCCTTCTGAATGGTGTGACTGTTAAAATGAATCAGATTTTTTCACCATAGCCCATTTAATTTCTTTTATTCTTCGGATTTGAACCTCAAGATAATTAGAAAATGCAAATGTCACTTCTCATTTATGCCAGACTGAACTTTTTCTTCAAGATATCTTAACTTGTGTTTTTGAAAAAAACAGCTCTAAAGACTGACAGTTAAAAACCAGTATTACTAAATGTCAAAGAATTCAGCATTGAAATTGCAAGAGTTTCTAATCCTTGTTTTGAATGAATTTGGACACAGTCATTTAGGTTTGATATTACAGTGTTTACAGGTTTGGTTTTACAGATTTTCACATGCTCTTGAACAAAATTTCAGCTCTTGATTTTATTTCAGTTAATTGCAACCTTGAAGTCTATATTAAATTGGGAGGGCCACAGAGAGTAAAACCCCTCCAAGCCTCTGGTTCTCACACTGAGAATCAATGCATCTATACTTCTTCCTGACTGACATCAGAACTGTCTGGCTCTTACATTACAATTACTATCATTGTTTTGAAGGCAGTGATAGTAAATAAGACAGATTGCTGCAAGCAAATTTGCATTCTCTAGTTGCAAGCATCACTGTCATTTCATGCAAAGAAGAGCAGAGTGCTTTCTAGCACAGCAGTGGAGCAAAGGTTGAATAACAGATGGCCAAATTCCTCTACCAGTTCATTTAAAATAATGATTTTGCAGCATTTCAGCTTTGCTTGTTGACTTTACACTTGAGTATTGATCACAGTTGATTGCACTTAGTTCATAGTAGGTTGATCATATCCTGCACTCAGGCTGTCCCTCTGCAGTGTAACACACAGAATAATCCAATACAATAACCCATTTGAATTGATGAGTCCCTTGTAAAAGAAGCCAAACCACAAGATCAGAACACTGTGATTGCATAGAAGGGCAACAAGTGACATAGGTTATTTACTGATTGATACTTCCCAACAGTAATAACACAGCTTCCACTGGAAAACATCTGGAAACATTACAGTACAATAGTTCTTTTAAAATAATGAGGTCTATCAATCACTCGTATGACCAATGAATGTGAAAGATCTTCATGTTGTCCATAAAACAACCAGACCTGAAGCTACTCACTCATGACTGGTGATTTTGCTTTGGCCAGGACCAACAGGTATCTGCAGAGCAGCTGCTGTAATCATAACAGAGAGTATCTTCTCCAAATGGATGCATGTGCCAAGACTAGGAAGTGCACAATGTGGAAAATAGCGCACCAAAGAAGAGAACAAAGCCACAGCTACAAAGGTAAATAAGTCAAAGAGACTTAGCTCAGTAAGATTTACAGATCTGGAGCATGACTTCAACCCTAAATGCTAACAAAAATCAGTCATTGGTTATTTAATTATTTTTTTCTGTTATGCCACTTCAAAGAATACAGGTAAGTAAGTCATGGTATTATTAATTCTCTCTCAGCATAAACCAGATAAGACTAATGTGTAAGAAGGATATGTTGCCATATAAGATAAATAAAGACAGACCTGAAATAACAGAAGAGGAATTCAGCATTTTAAGGATCTACTGCTCAGCAGAGGCAGTGAGATTTCAGTAAAACAAGCCCAAATACTTGCACTACTCATTATAGCAATGCTTCGTTCTGCAAAGAGAAGGCAACAGATCTGTCAAGTCTTCCCAGCTGCTTCTACTCTCCACTGTTGCTGAACTGGTCAGACTCACATCTCCTGCTCACATTGCAGGGCATTCTGGTGAGCATGAGCAGGGCAAGAATGAGAAGTTAGAGAAGGGGAGAAGAGGAGGAAATGGTGCAGATAACAAGAGGGAGAAAATGACAGTGAGAAACCCTTACAGTTGCAGAAAGGGACAGAAAAATTAGTCTGATGTGGCCGTGCATTGCTTGGGGCAAGTCAAATACACCTAGGTATTTAGTTGGAGAATTTTCCAATGTCTGCCAAAAATATGGGATTCAATCTCAGATTTCACAGATTAGAATCTTTATCCAAACTACTCAGACTCATGCAACATTAGACACTTCTACTCATATGAAGGCATCAAATCAAAGTCTGAATTTCCTTTGCATCTCCTACCAAGTGTAATTATTTCAAATTGCTGGGATTAAACATATGTGAAAAAGCAGTTACTTTGATCCAAAATATGGTCAATCACCTCTTTGCATACATTTTTCCAGGAAAACAGAAATATGGCAAGTATTTCTCATTTACAGTCCAAAATATCATTTCAAGAGGTCCTTTTGCCTAAAACCTCCAGTGTAGGCAAATTTTAAGTTTGGTTCAGAGCCTAGTTCTACTACTTCATTCTTATTTTCTCTTCAGTTCAGCCTCAATTTTTCTCATTAACTTTTCCTTTCTTTGTCTAGGTGTGGAGAAAACAATTGATTGCATTTCCAAAAATGTAACAGAAGCAGTTTTAGAGTAATCATAGCTACATAAGAAATGCACTGACTACTATCAAGCTCCAATCTATCATTTCAGCAACATTGTTGTAACATTATATTGCTCACTATTCCAGAAATTTAGTCCCTTCTATCAAAACGTTATTCCAAGACTCGTAGAAGAAAGTGAGGGAGTTCGGTAGAACAGTGCAAGTTACAAATGCTGAGTGAAAATTTGAGAGTACAGAATACTCCCAGGCATGCAGAAGATCAAGAGCACTAAAAGTAAACAATGTCTGATCATCAATTTTTGTATTTTTTCACCCAGTTTTGGAGGAAAGAAAGATCTGCTATCAGCCATTTGTAATAATAATATACAACATTATCACAAACAAACAACAGGAGTTTGCAAAAGGAGCATTGGTAATGAATCTGTTTCTTAAGCAGGCCTATACAAATACATGCACTACAAACCACTACTTTAAAAGTAGCTATTTCTAAGCAGAGAGATTAATCAGGGTAATTTTTCACATACATTACAAGACAGTTTCTCAGACTGAGGAAAGGGGTGAATGCCGAGTCTGAGGCCAGATGGAATATTGCCCTTTCAGATCAATGCAGAAAAAGTGCCTTTTGCCATATAACTAAACAGAGAAAAAGAAAACAAGCCTAATTATACCAACCTTTCTAAGAAACATTTCCAAAAATATGTATTGGCCTTATCTGGAGTGGAAAGTTTCAGAGGGAGCACCAGAGGTGTTTTATTTTAGCTTGGCATGTGTAGGGAAATTATTAGGAATGATTTCTGAGTGTGGCAAACGCAGCTGCTTCTCAAAGACGTATTTTAAGTGTTCTACATAAAGCCATAAACTCTCAGAGAGACTCATAAAGAGCTGGCATGGTTTCATTTGAATTTAAGATCTTTTTTTTAAAGAGCCAATTGGATACTGTTGTAACAGAGCTCAAGGCAATGTCGTTAGGACAATAGTGGGAATACAGTGATCAGTTGCTCTCAAGTATTACCATGTTCAAGGGTAGGCACTCTAAAACTCCTATTAAGATATCACAAATGCAAAGATTTCAACTAAGAAGAGCAGAAAACTTCCCAAGGATTATAAACACCCTAAGTTCTAGCAAATGGATTTTCTGTACAGTAACTGTTCAGAAATATTTCAGAAGAAGAAAAAATTTAAATGCCTCATTAAATCTCACCAGACTCATTTTGCAACTACAAGAAACATCCCTGATATGTATGAACTTTGGATGGGGACTGAGAGAGATAAAAAAGCTGGTGGGTCAGCCACAAAGAACTCTTTGCACCAGACGGAGGTAACTTTTCCCTTTAGGGGAGTCACACAGCACAGAGATGGAAGAAAAGACCAACACACCAGCAGAAAGTTTCTCTGTTTTTAACAGGAAATTCTCCATCAAATATAAACAAGCAGAAATAAAAAACTGGTAACTCTGTTGCTGAAAATGTTTTGGCCATTTGTGATGCTGACACAACCAAAGATGCTTCAGGAAGTACAGCTCAGGTCTGTTCTGCATATCTACAGGGCACCTTGCATGATGGATCAGTATTTAATATTTGAAAGACTGCTGATGAAGGTGGGGCTTCACCAAGATTTGTTCAACATTCACCTCACACGATGAAAATCCCAATTCCTCTACTTTAAAATTTCCAGCACATATTTTCAACTTCTTTTCTGGTGTGCACACACACACAGTGTTTATGGATTACTAGGAAAATTCCTACATGGTAGTTGGCAACAATATCACTTTCTGTCACATTTATAATTCCTCTAAAACCTTGCTTACTGTACCTGCATTCTCCAAGCCTGTAGGAACTATTTAAAACACTGCTAATCTAAAGCAAAAAATGCAGTTCGTCAAGAAAACAAAGAGGTTCCATACATTTCAGAGATTTATCCCAATCCAGCACTCCTGCACAATGCAGTAGAACCATTCATCCTCATATTTTACAGAAAAATGAAAGATTGTGGTTTCCACAAAGTGCAGATGTCAACAAATACCATCTCTTGCAAGCAGGAAGGAAATCCTAGCTCCTGGACATAAAGTATTTCACTGCAAATACTCTCTCCTATATAAAGCAAGGAGATTTTAGTTGAAATATGTCAAAAAGCACTAAAATTATTGCCCAAGGAGTATAAAATTACCAATAATATTTAGCCACATTAGTTCAGTAAATATTAAAAGAAGAACTTCAGAGATCACATTCAGAAACAAAGAGAGCCTTTATCAGTAGGAAACATCAAGATGAGGAATAAATATTTTACAGTTATATTTTCAGGCACATTGCAAGCATACCTCGTTTTGCATCAGGTCATTAGGCAAGGAGCTTGCTGTTTCAAAACCAGGTTTGCAACATTTTTCATCAAATAATTTTGAATATAAACGGTTTAAATCTTCGTGTGTGATATCATAAGAACAGAAATACTCTGGGTATTACAACTCTGCCATATCCCACCATTTGTAGTTCTTCCTTTGGTTTCAGCAATCAATGGAGCTGGCTTGAAGATCTGGGGAGTCACTCATTTTTCCTCTCTTTTGAGAAAGTCTAGAATTTCCCTACTCTATGGGAGTACTACACAATATATTAAAGAACAATCTGAAAACTACCTTATTTTTTTCTTAAAAGCAGAGAGAATAAAAGAAATTAATTAACCATTAATAAATTTAAAAACCTATATTTCACTGAGTGTCTTTCCTTGATGTTAAGGATGAGGATTGACTGGGATTAGGCGTATCAACTGCTGAACTCGTATACTGTGACCCCAATGCCCATGCTGAGCTTCCTACTGCTAATTACAAGTCTGTGATTTTCCTCTCAAAATTATGTTTCTCCAGAAAGAGAAAAAGCAGTCTGGCTATATTTTATGCTAGCACTCTATCCCCAAGTCACTGGTTTTATTTTCAGACTATCCGTTAGAGAATTAACCCTCCCCTGTTTTTCTTCAGGACAGATAATAAGTAACTGTTCATACAATGGTGGTAATAATAACCAATTTCTCTGGCTCTGCCAAAATGAAATATGCCTGTAATTTCCTATTTTCTGAGTCCTCTTTTTCTGCTGTCTATCCAAAGCATCAGCATCAGCTTTCTTCACTGCTTTGTTTCACAGTTGAGACTCTGCCGAGATTCATCATTTCCTGCTCACACTGCAATCTAAACCAGACCTTTTAATCAGATTCTCTGTTATGAATATCTTTCCTTTTCACTTTTACCTAAGACTCACGAACCCAGAGAATTAGAGAAGTGATGGTTTGTTTCCATCTTCTCCACTCATTTCTTTTCTTTTATCACAAGATAAAACATGATTTAAAGGTGAATATAAACAAAAATACAGAAAGTGTATCTGAATTCATACCATTTTTATACCAGTTGAGGGCACTGACTGAAGTCAGTTTCTTTCCAGAAATTTCTAGCAAGGATCAGTTGAAGCTATCAGTTCAATATAGAACATATCAGCTACAGATCCCAAACCAAAAGACCAATATTTCACATAAAAATATTTTTAAAAGTAGGCTGGTACGTTTTAGAAAATGTTTTTTCCAAATTCCTTTGCTAGTAGGAAAAAAGTGAGAAATATGATTTCATCATAATTTCATTGTTACAAGAATTATCAAGTAAGACAGGAAAATAAATGTAGTTATTATAAGCTCCAAGCAGCAGATTTTCTTATAATATTAATTATTCTTCATGGAATAGAAGGAAAGAAATTTTCTGTATTCCACATAAAGCAGTTTTAGTATAAACAAAAAATATTGAAACTATTGGCATAAATGCCTCCTATGTGGGCTTCTATTATTCTTAGTAAAACATTGTAACAGTTCTGCTCTCAGCTTATGTCTTGTATTACTGGTTAATAAATAAATCACTAAAATGATACTGTTAACACATATCATGGTGGTGGATTATTTAAAAAGCACAACCTGATACATCTGTCATTAACCCAACAGGAATGGTAGATGTGATTTTCTACTGCTAGGGTAGTGTTCCACAAGTTTATAAGGTGTCATGTAATTAACTGCAGACAACATGGGGTTAACAGAAAAGAAGTCCTCTAACTTTCTTCATCTTATAAAGTCAGCTGTTAGCAGAACTATTTCCTATTAGCTTCCAAAAATTAGCAATAATTTCCATTATTTCATTGGTGGTATTAATGATTGAATGGCCTAGGAGATTGGCTGGAGCTCTGTGTACCTTTCCATTCAGAGCTGCCCCACCTCGTGACTCAGAGCTATGGTTATCTGGAGGTGAACTTCCTTGTGCATGGCTGGGGGACTCAAAGACATAGCATGGAACGGGCTGGGAGAAAATCCATCCTGCATTCGAGATCAGACTACATTCCATATATGAGTCATCTGACTAACCATGCTCTTACAGCTGCAGAGTCCCAACCAACAAGCTGGGCACCAGTTTGAGATACAGCTCAGGCTGCTACGCTGGTAAATCCTGAGCTCACACATTGTCATTGCTGCCTTTATCCCATGTCATAAAGTAAAACTTTACTGTTCCTTACATATTTTATTCTTGTTAATAAAATTGTTGCTGTTTATGTTCACTGTGTAAATGTTTCATGCTCCTGTTTTTATTGCTTTAAGAATCTGATGTCTCTATCCTTCACTTGCGAGTTTCACAGATTACTTTTTTCAACTTTGCTACAAGGGGAACTCCAGAGTCAGAAGATGAGTATTTGAAAGGAGCTAGAGCCTAAATGATTTCTGTGCCTCTCGCAGCTCAGGTTTCCAGAGGAAGCTGGAAAAGGTGATGCTTGTTAAATGCTGAATGCTACAGAGAATGACTCTAGGACTCTCTCCTTGGCACTAGAGTAATTCCTAAACACCAAATCCTTGTGTAACACAGACTCACTTCTCTATTCTCATTGTTCATTGTCTAGCTCCCTAGAGAAAGGAAACAAGACAATAACTTTTAAAAGAACAATTTTCCTGAATAGGCAGGAGCTTTTGCATTGAAACATCTCAAGGTTGCTTTCTAAGTCTACTGAATCCTCTTTGAACTGCAGCCCTCTTGCCTGCAATCATTTTGGAAAAGCACAAAATACTAACATTGGGGTTTCTTCTGGCCCCATTCCTAAGAGATTATTAGCAATTAGTACTTTAACAATTCACCATTTTATGGCATGGCATTCTGCATCTGACCCCATAACTCAATGTACAGTAGGCAATATGTTACCAGGGGCCTGGAAGGGACGTGAGACCAAAAAGTGAAAGGCTGGTGGTCTCAGGAAGGCTGATACTACCAGCAAATATCAACAAAATAGACAAGCTATACAGATTTGCAGTTCTTCTTAAGGATGCAAAGTCCCTTGATGTTTTAAAAACATCCAGATTCCTCAAGACTTGTTTAAAAGGGAGGAGAAAAATAATGCTTTTCTAAGAAATTTGGCTTTTCCAGCTGTTTGAATGGATTTGTCTGTTTCTACTGTGCATTCGCCCTTAAAGTATCTTGCATTCCTTCAGGGCCCATTGATCACAAAATATGGAAATGCACAACGATGTAGGAAGCAATAAGGTGATAGGACAGGAACAGTTAAGCTAGAAGTTCTTATCCACATCAAGAAATTACTTCTGTAAGAGAAAGGAGGTTTCAAATTATTATTGTCAAACTCAATAATTTTTCCAAGTTTCTTTTAAAAGACAGATTTTTTGAAGTGGTTAGAGATTTAAATAGTTCCAGTTAAAATAAACAACATATCCTGACACTAAAGAAATGTATCATATAGTAAACAGACTAAATTACATAAAAAGATGAATAGTTGTTTGAAAACTCTTTTATATCAAAGCCAAAATAAAAAGAAGCACTTCCATCTTCTGCAAGGTGCATGAGAAAACCATTAATTTACTTAAAACAATTATTTTGCATGTAAAAAGTACAGCATTCACAGAGTTCAATACACTAATTCCCACAATTCAATGTCTTAATATCGACCGGCAAAAACTCTTTTCGTGTTACAGCCTGTGTAAATACACAGGAGTCCCACAGATACCACAGTTTGTCAGCTAATGATTTAATCCAGATTTATTTACTTGCTAAAAACACCAGAGATTATACCTGAGAGATGGTAAAATCATGGCATTGCATTAGTCTTTTTGTCTTCATTAAGCATTCTCACAGCTGCTGTTCATTCACAAACTTTTACTGGCTTAATCTCAGAAGTTCCCAAACTATCTAATTTTGGTAATTTCTAGAAAAAAAAATT
The DNA here is from genome assembly GCA_013398615.1 of Brachypodius melanocephalos. Taxonomy (NCBI): domain Eukaryota; kingdom Metazoa; phylum Chordata; class Aves; order Passeriformes; family Pycnonotidae; genus Brachypodius; species Brachypodius melanocephalos. The sequence goes on along the minus strand of VZSR01003049.1, from coordinate 25,961,059 downwards.
ACTCAGGCACAAGCTGATTATACAAGCAGATGTTTTTCACCTAATGAAAAGGTTTGGCTAATAGACATGGAATACTTTGATAGCAATAGTTTGATATGTCAAAGTAAAATATCTTGGGAGATCCATGGCACCTATAATAGATGTTATCCACTTGCAGTTCCAAAACTGCATCGTCTTCCCTAAAGAATTAGCTAAAATTTACACTCTGTTTAGTGATGAAACAGCTTAAATTGTCTGGCTCAAGCAGATAATAGTTTAAAAACAGTCTTTTCCACAGTTCTAGGCTCGATATCAAGTTGGGCTAGAGGTGGAAGATCTTAGTCATGCTGTGTTGGTCCCTTGCTGTGTTTAAAACTTTTTTGATAAAAGATAATGTAGAATTAACAGTGCTACAGCCTCTGTGATGTTAGGCAAATCACCAGGTTGCACACAACTCACTAAACTCTGGTACTTATGAAATAATAAACATTTCTGGGGCATAGATTCTCTCCTGAGATCTCACCCGAGGAAGGTCCTTGAGGCAACTTCATAATTCAAGCTAGCACTTTTCCAGAACTCTGTGCCTGAAGGAGAACCTGAGTCATTCTCTGTAACATTTACTATTTTTGCAGGGCACTGCACACACAGACAGTCAGACATCCAAACTGGCTCCACACAAGATTAAAACACCATTTTTCTCCATTCACTATGTTTCAATATGTTTGAGAAAGTCCACACATGATGTGAAACCATCCCAAATATTTAGAATTAGTTCTCAGAACGAGACAGTTGCTTCAGCCCACTGTTGTTGACCTTGGTCAACAAAACCACCTCCCATCCCATAAGCATGCCTCTATCTTCTCTCATTCTGCTGAAAGTATTTTTCGGATCTCCTCTAGTCCCTCTTACAACATCTGGCTTCTCTGTTCTGCCTTTATTAATTTTCCACTACTTCAAAACTCCTGCCTGCAGATAGGAAGCAAAAAAGCCTTGGCTTTCTGAGCCCATTGTCACAAGCTATTTCCGTCTCAACTAACTTCCACAAGGTATTCCTTGTCTGCAGGGAATATGCTTAAGCCCTGGTCAGAAGCATCAGAAACACATTTAAAAGAATTTTTTTAAAAAATTAAGTCTTATAACTTCATGAAGTCATCCAGAATGCACTAGATACACACGGATCCTGCAAAGTTATCAAAATCATAAATACCCATACGTGGGAAAGTTCAGCCCAGAAATGGTTGCACACCCTTGAGAAATCTCATTGATTTCCTTCCCAAATTTTTTGAAAGCTTTATTCATGTGGGCATGAATTAACACCAATTCATAAATAATGAATAGTGAAAGACAATTTAAATAAATTATTTGGAAACAATTTATAATCCCAAAGCTTTTCCTTGAAATGTTCTCTCAGCCATTTCAAACCAAAGAAAAAGTGCATAAAAATCCATGCCTTGCACTTAAATATACTGCAAACTGAAAAAAGGCAACATTTACATATTATTTACTACAAATGGACCACCCTTCTCCTGATGAAACTTCTGAAAGACTTAGGATAAAGTGAACTATTATGCCTTTTCAGCTTCTTCCTTATAGAACAAGGAGCACTTTTTATATGCTTTAAGCAAAGAAAACTACGAAAGAATGAAAAACCAGACTGTCTGCATGGAGACAAACACAAAAAGAATGCTTTTAAGGTAGAGTACACAACATCCATCCACGTAGAAAGTGATATATGTCACACTGTGTTAATGCCAGTGTGACATCCAGCTGGATATACGTGCACCTCACTCAGCTGCAGCATCATGTACCCATAGGAAACAGCCAAATCAGGCCCATGTGCCTGGATGGAGCACTGGAATGTGGATAGTGATGAATCCTGATGTATAGAGTGTCCATTCAGCTCCTCAAGGATGTGTGGGAAAGAAATATGGATTTCTGATGTAATATATTATTATTGTATATTAAAAACATATTTCCAGCATTTACAATCCATTGTAAATATAATGAGCCTGCCATTCCTAAATAATATGAGTAATGTATTGACAATGCTGAATGACACATGTGCCTCCTATAGACAAAAATAAAACATAATTGACAAACATTCTTAACTGTCTCCCTAATCCCTCTACAGCTGGCCAAGCAGTGACTGAAATTAGTGGATCAGAACTGGAGAATGTAGCCAATGCTAAGGAGGTATAGATGTGATTCCATGAAAAAAATGGAGCAGCACATATGCCTCTTTCTGCCAGCTAAGGATTACATGGGTACTCAATAATATCGATGTAATAGTCAAAAAGTATGACTACATACACGTATTCTTAATATCTCTGGAGTGCTCCAGTAATGACAGGGGATAAGTTTTCATAAAAAGAGACTCTGAAAGAAAAGGTTCTGTGCTTTTCAAAAACTCTGCTAAAAATACAAAACTTTAGAAATGTGATATTCTTATTTTTCTCTCTTATGGGAGAAAAGACAGCCCCAGTGGAGAAAAAAAAAAGGGGGGGGGGGCGAGTTATTTTTTTTTCTAGAACAGCAAATCTATTTGGGGCAAACCTGGCTTTTATGAAGATTCATGAAGGAGTGGAGAAGGAGGTGCAAAACAGATTAAATGTGTTATAATGGACATAAGGCAGACAAAGGAATACACTTTGAATGATAAACACAATACAGCTCACCACCAGTTCTTTTGGTGTTGAGAGACTTTGGAGAAGTGGCAAACTACAGCTCATAGTCCACAGTACGAAGTAAGATTAAAAATAAATAATAGTGAGATATGAGCACCAATCAAGATGCAGAATTTACACCTAGAGTTTTGCAAGCTGCAAGTCTTGGTATTTAAGTACCTGTTGCAACTGGTTGCTAATAAATGTAAAAACAATATTAAAAATTGCTAAATAACTCTTCTGAAATTAGATTTTTTTTCCCAGCATTATTTTTATGTGCCAAACTTTATACCACATTCTGTATAACGATATAAAGTGCTAGTTAAAAGGAAACAAGAAAGAGTCAACCCTCCAAAAAACCAATAAACAAACAGAACAAACAAAGAAAACCCCCAAAACCAATCAAATGAAGAAAGACCTACTGGAATACAAGAAAAAAAAAGTGAAAAGCATCCTTTATTTTTTGGGGGGGATATGAATAAAAATGAGGGTTGTTATTCAGATTATTAAATTTAAAAAAAAAAAAAAAACCAAAACACCAATCTTGCTCCTATTTTCTCATCTTTGAACATACCACTTTCTTCACTAACATTTACATTTGAAAGAGAAATCCAAAATTAACTGGATAGTAAGGTCATCATAAAGATAACACTCCTTTATTAATATTCAGCACTAAAGAATAAAATTTTGGCATGGACTTTTTTTCCCTACTTGTTTTTCTGCTGAGCTGATGAACATTTAGAATCCCTGAAATCTGACTGCAAATCTTGGCCACATGCTCACCCACCCTGCTCCTGATGAACCTGCTCATTCCCAGACAGAGGCTCACAACGTGCTGGTAATTTTGGGTGATCACAGATGGACACCCAAGTCCATATGAAAAAAACAACAAAAACCCCAGGTATATCATATGCACCAGGATTGTCCAAATAAAATACCTTAAGCTTTCCATTTTATGTCTTAAGATTAAGTGATCACACACAACCTTGTAAGTGCTACATTACTGTACCAATTACATTATGTCAATGCTATTTTTCACATAAACAGTGTTGATGGAAATGTATACTGCAGCTCTGAGCCTGCAGAAGTGTGCAGACTCCCAAATGAAGCTTTTATTTTATTCACATTGCTGTTTGATTAATTTGATCTTTGGATCTTTTTTTTTCTCTCCAGTATTTTTATTTGTGTCGAGTATTTTCATTTGTGCTTGAAGTACAACCCCAGCCATTAAGGAATATTATTATATGAGAAAAAAATAGCTCAGGAAGGAAGGCAATTACATAAAAGACATCACTGTTGTAAACGTGTTTGATTGAAGGCATTTTATATCTGGGAGTTATAATCTTCATAGTTTAAAGCTAACTTAAAAAAAAATGGTTCTTGGAAAAAGTGGAAGATAAAGTGAATTGAGATTCTATTCTTTTCATTGCTGCCTTGTTTGTGCTGCACAAAGCCTAACAAGTAAACATCTATTGAGATCATTCAACTCTATAATCACTTTTGTTACCATGAAATTAAGAAATGTTTAACTGTGGATTTTTATTTATTTTTAATTTGAAAAATGTTAGTTAGTGTAATTTTTCTCTTATTACTGTATCCTTAGGTGCTATAACAGTCTCTGAAATAAATGAAAGACTGCCAGTAAGTATGTTGAAACTTGGATCAGGTCCCATTTCAGGGACTTCACCATATTTTGATTAAGAGGAAACGATTTATGACTTTGGTTTCATATGAGGTTTTAGTGTCATAGTACATGAAGAGCAAAATGCTACATTCACTTTCATTGCAGTATATACTTAGCAGGTGACTTTGAAATGGAGGATTGGACCCAAAATCCAGTAGATGTGTATCCTAACATTTACAGTCACCAGAACCTCATAGGGCAGGTTGGTCCAAAATCCCAAGTGTTTATGGGATAAGTGTGTGCCCACGAGATGAGCAGATAACAAATCACAGCTCTGGACACCCACAGGTGGTATCTGCAGCATCTGCTCCTTTGTCTCAGCCCTAAGACAGAATTTAAATTTAGGAATTGTTTACGTTCTGATTTTTTTCTTCCTCTCTTGTACTCAGATATTTGAACCAACAGTAGAGAGGCCTTTCATTCACAAAACTTGAAGTCCACTCCTGCTGGAGATAGAGTTTCAGAGACTTTAACAGATTTAATCTTTAAGCAAGAAGAATGCTTTCTGCCTACTATAAAGGAGGAAGAAAAAAGTCAGAGAAATTACCAAATAAACAGGGAAATCTTTCTTAAATCCACTCATTATACTGAGAGGATTCAAACTTATTCTTCCCACCTCCCAGCAGAGTGTCATAACACCTAAGTTAGGAGCTAATAGGAAAAAAAAGTGCCTTCTAGCCACCCTTCCAAGCTGGACCTCTGTTTAGTAAAGAACATATCCAGAAGGTTGACATGCAAAAAGAAAAAAAGTAGTAACAGGACATACAGATAGCAGTGCTGTGTCCCTGTCAAAGTTCATGCTCCCAGGATCTTTTCATCCATTTACTCTTTCATGCAAAATTGCAAATAATCTCCGGAACATGGGACAGAACAAACAGAACTTTTACAGTTACTAAAACCAGAAAATTCATTTTTCATCTACATAAAACATTCCATTCCTTTTTTGACTCTCACTCAATTCCTGCTTTCCTTGACTTATTATGGTGGAGTTCCCAGTCTAACCACACATGCTGTTGCTATTTCTTTTCATCAGTTTTGAATTTGCTTCCTTGAATTGCCATGAATATGCCCTTGTTGCACTACTCTCTCTGAAACCCTTTTTTTACAGTTTTATGGCAGCTTTTCCCCTCTTGTCTAAGGAAACAATTCTAGCCTTTCCATTTTAATTTCTTTTACTTGCATGAGTAATTTTTTCCACAAGATAACTAGCTCAAAGAATTATTCTAAATGATACAGCATCATATGTTTCTATAAAGACTTTTAATATTTTCCATATGATACTTCACCCTTATACATTCTAGCATATAACTTACATTTTAGAACACAGCTGCACACTAAACTGCCTGCACTGACATCTTGATGTCCCTAGACCAACTAACACAAGCTATTAATACATTATTGAATGCAGCTACACCTTGTTATAGTTCTCTGGAGAATAGGAAATATTCAGTATTTGATCAGATTCATTAATTAATCCATTCACGCCTATATATCTTGCATGTTTTGTCTTCATCTCCTCAGAAATTAAATTTTACCACTTAGTATGGTACAACCACACTCTGCCTGTTGGTCTCTGTCATTGAATTCAATTGAAAAAACATAATGTCAACTTGTTATGCTGAATATACACCCATTAGGAAGTGTAAATGGAAAGGGAAGGGACAGTCAATTAATCTTCCTTTATGTGTAGGCTGAAAATGTTTAATTAAAAGCAGAAATCTGCTACGGAATAAAGCTGCTCCAGAAAACAGAATAGCTGAATCCCAGAAGTAATAGAACTGTGTTCCTTGTACACTGGAAACACACAGAGCAGGAGGACTCGAGGGATAAAAGAATGGTTTGTGCCATTCTGGAACTATTCAATCGTCAAAGAAATTCCTCAGGAGCCATTACAATTGTGTTTGCTGACCCTCTTTCAGAGGGCAACTAAACAAAGAATCAGGCTAATAAATTATGTAAAGCATATTCAGCTGAAATTGCATGTTCAAAGATACAGGAAAAACACAAACATTCAATGGAAAATGGTGAATGACATGAAATCCACTACAAAGAGGGAAGACCCACTTGCTCCTCAGCTGCTATTACCTGACAAAAATCTTTGGAGAAGGGGTTTTGATCTCATACCTAGGAAGTATGAAATATGGCTCGAGTTCAGGAAAAGTGAAACAGAAGGAACCAGTGCCAAATCTGCCCTTCGGAGCCCTGGAGCACCGTGCAATAAATGTCTTGTACAAAGAGCAAAATGACATGCCCTTCGTGCTACATTGATAGATGGAGAGCAACAAGAGTTCTGGGCTGAACTGGGAAATAACTGTGTGTATTATTGCAGCAGCTGGTTTTGTTGAAGTTTGAGGAAAGGCTTAGAAGAAAGTGAAGGATTTTTTTTGTCTGACTTCAGCTGCTAATGGCAGTTTTCACAAAATCCCCATTGCCAGAAGCCAGAGCTTTGACAGAGGATGTACCAATTCTGACTAGAATAAAAACTCTATGGAGCCTTTAGGCATCACTCTTATAACCATCAATACTGTTTTAACATGCTCTCAAAACCAGAAATAAAAGTTTTGTTTACAACTAATTTTTGTAACTGTACCACAGTCAAGACAAGACAGTGCCCCCAAATTCTGTATATTTAGAATAGCTGTCATACACGAGATTTTTCTAAACCTTTTGTGAAAGATGAAGTGCCTGACATATCCCTGACCTACCAGAAGAATTGTGGACATCTAGGGGAAAGATGTGTAAAAGAAAATTATTCAGTCGACTGGTGGATCCATAAATGACATTAAACTTAGTAAAACAAAAAGCTCAAGCTGCTCCACTTCAGGACACCACGTGTGCTGCTATGGATTCAAGTCCATGACACAGAATTAGATGAACAGCAAAAGCTTTTGGAAGCACATTACTTGGGTAGATTGCTAAAACCACAGTCTACTTATGTTATTTTTCTTGTGAAGTGGTTAGTCAGCTGACATACAGATAAGCAGAACACAAATTAATTAATCAAACCACTGAAAAATATAAATGTAAGACAAACATGTGTAAGGGGCCCAAGAAGATAATCTGAAGAGAATGCACTCAGATTCATGTCTAAAGAGGGTACAAGACCATGTTCTGTTTCACATGAGTTACTCAACTAAAATTTGGACTACTCTAAAACCGTAAGTAGGCAAGACAACAGGCTTAGTTACAAGCAAGTGGATACTTTGGTCCTATGCTCCATTTTATTACTCTACCATAAATACCGAAATAGCAGTAAAGTCTCAATTTTCTTCTCTTTCCTAGGGCTCACCCAATCAGGTTTGTGATGCCCTGTAACTTCAGCTGCTTGTGCCATGACTTGTTTCTGCTCATACACCCCAACAACCTTCTTGCTTATTTGTCCCCCCATTGTTCCTCATTAATGGAGACTGAGCAGGTCTGTTTTCAAGGAAATGTTACTCGTACAGGCCTGGAACTGACCAAAATGAGGCCATTTATTTCAAAACATAAATCTGAACAAATCATAAAATTTAGCTTTACAAGAATTTTTTCCAATACATTTGACCAGATGTGGTCCTAAGCAGCACAAGCCAAGGAGAGATTTTGATTTTCAGATCCAGCTCTAGTAAATTATTTGTTGCACTCATTTCCCTCAAATCAGCATCAAACCCAGAGAGGATCTCCAAAAGCAAAGTAAAAACCACAAAAGCCATGCACAAGATAAGTAACCCCCAGTTCAGTTGCTGAACAATTACTGTTGCAATAACCAAAGAGAGGAATACAGATTGGAGAACAATAATATTGAGGTCTCAAGAGATAAAGATGAAGAAAATGTCAGTAAGTGTGTTAGACTCATTCTCCTCTCTCAGGGAAGCATCCACATATGTTCTTGGCTTTTCATTACTCATATCCTCTGATGTGTACCCATCCAAGCAGATTTTTTTCTGAAGACAGTATGCCATTTATTAATGGAAAAGCAGAGACTTAGTAAGTGAGATTTCACTGCTTCCTGAATCTTCCTGAACTGTCATCTTTGCAGATACAATATTCTTTGGAAAAAAAGGAAATAGAGTAAAAACAACAGCTTCAAGGACAATGGACTGAAGTTATTGCATTGCCTTGATTTGCTAAAAAATTTTTGATGAATCATTAGTAGCTTTAATTTTTTTTCAGTGTGACTGGTAATTAGGTAGATTGAATAGCAAAATGGACCTATAGCTGTTCATCAGGGACCAGACATCTTAAGACAGCACAAGAGCATCCCTTGTGTAAGCTGTTATAGAGTAATAAAAGCACTTGAGGAATATAGGTGATGCTAAGAGAGTGGTTCCAAAGAAACTGGAATGGTGCCATTTCCACACATTTGGGTGGCATTCAGACAAACTCAGTTAATCCAAAGGAACCAAATAAACAATTAGACACGGGTTTGGATCTTCAATAATTTAGGTTATTTGATGCAGAGATTCTTAGAGAAAGAAAATTATGTACAGATTACTAAAAATTATTTGTCACTGAAAATTATGTAAATCTAATGACCTTCTGTACCGCAGATTAAAACAGTTTCTTGAAAAATACAAAAGGAAACTTACAGCAGAATGGATGCCTCAGTCCCTAATCACACTTCTGTGCTCTGCAGAAGGATGGTTGGGAAATGTTTTCTTGGTAATACTTTCCATTCAACCTGCCACTGCTAATTGAAGGACACGCTATTTCATTATGTCTCTCTTCCTGGCAGCCTGCACTGTAATTGCACACAGTAGCTAGAGACAAGTGGAATAAAAATTCTGGAACTGTGAATAGGAAAGATAAATAATTTGTAAATTAATCTCTTCTTCTCATGGTAACAAACAACTGAAATATTTATGAAAAAAGAAAAAGCAGTTTTATACCAGTTCTGCTTCTCTGCATGCTGAATAATGTCAACCTATTATGAAAGGTTTTGTACTATTCAAATAGTAAATGAGCTCCAGCTCCTTCCTGGAGTTCATTATTATATAAACTTGACTTTTATGGGGGTCCAAAGAAAAATAAAAGGATTTTTGAGGAAGAGATGCCAAATTCATCTGGAGATTACTGTGCTTTATTCCCCTGCTCCTATTGTACATGACACTGAAGAAGAAACTGCTAGATCAATCCCAAAATGTGGTTTGTTAGTGAGGCTGGACTGGTTACAGCATGTAGCATGCAAGTCATAACTGAGAGAGGAGAAAGAAAGACACAGCCCACAGAATGTGGACACAGAAACTGTTTTTTCCTTGCTATAAAAGTCAATCCTATTATTTCCATGACAGCTGCTTTTTTTTTTGTTGTTTTGTTTTCCTGAGCCAAATCTTCAGAAAGGTCATACTACTGATGTTTAACTGCAGGCAACATCTATTTTTTTTTTTAGTGGAAAAAGGGTTCTTGTTAAAATGTATGAACATTTTCTCACTTCAGCATCTAGATAATTAATATATGTGAGGTGCAGAGTTCTTCAGAACAGCCAGGTCTGACAGTCAAAAACAAAAGTCCTATGTAGAGACTACATAAGAGTGTTACTAATAGTGTATACCAGGAGTTATGCTCTCCTTTCCCAATAACATTAAAGGAGATATTAAAAGAGTGTTCCTAACCCAAGCAGTGGGGCTAATGTTCTGAAAATTAACACAGTTAAATAACAGTGGCATAAATAAGGCACTTTGAACCATTGGACATGTACAATTAGTGAACTCTCATTAATTAGGTTTGCAAAGTTGTTACATCTATAAATAACTGCATATTCACTGAGAACGATGGCAAGCAACACTGAACAACTGGACCAATCAGCCCAATCTGGAACTCCTAAAAATCTACAAATTAGATGATAATTCAACTGTTACTGTTATTTATTTTAATCGATGATTTTCTAAATATAAAATTTCAGAGAAAGATTGGAACTGAGATCAACATATCCCCAGTCACACCAGATTTTTTCCAAACACATTTTTAGAGCTCTTATTTAAATAAAGGAAAACCTCAATGACAGGATTTAATCAGGAGAAACTATTTCACAGTATAAAATATATCTCATCACTAGGACTTCTTTTTCCCCTACCACTAGGATTTGTTTTGTTTTTTTCCAAAAAAAAAGTGTGGGCTAGAATTTTTCAGTTCCACTTTCCCCAGTTATGGTTCCCTTTTATCCAAGTCTCACTTCCTCTCCCTCCCTGGAATTTCCATGTAACAAATCGAAATCTGGTTCCAGATGTTTCTATATGGGAAAGTGGGTGCAAGAAACAGATGGATCAATAGTCCTAATGTGCAACAATAGGGATAGAGGTTCTGAAACTAACATGAACTTTGTGCAAACAAGAAAAGAAGACAGAGGCATACTCACATTAAAACTAAGGAAAAGCCATTTTGATCTTTCTAACAAAAGGGAAAACTGAAGAGCTATGCCCTGCAGGTGCCATGTGTGTTCTCCTAACAGCCGTCCATTTAGACTCAGATCCAGCTCACTTGTGAAAAGCTGCTGTTTCAGTCAGTTCCCAATAAAACCACAATACATCCTTTACATGATGGGATGCACAAGAAACATTCCCATAACCCACTTAATTTCCTTGAACACAGGGGTTTCTGCTTCCCACATCTAAATTGATCCTGGTTTAGAAATGTTAGGGAGAAGCCACAGAGAAAATTGCACTTCGTGTACTTTTTTATGCAGTAATGCATTTGCTGGCATGATAAAGGACTGTTTTGCAAGAGGGCAGAATTTAACTCCAGGGTAATGGGCTACACTACCCTGGCAGCCTGAGACAGAGCCAGTGCCTTTAGAACATGACATTTCAGAATGAAATATAGTGCATGATAGTTCTTACTCCTTTTCCCAAACTGAAACCTACATTAAAAGAAATAACCAGAGATAAGAGGATTGTACTTAGCAAATATACAATATAATATATATTTTAAAGCAAGTTATTTTAGGTACTTTCCAACTAATATGGCCCCCTCTGTGAGCACCAACCTCAGACATTCAGCGCTGTGTCAAGGGTTATTTATGCTGAAGCAGAAGTCCATAAAGATAAGACATCTTTAAGTACTTTATAAAATTTTTTTGAATTACAGGATCCTGAATTCAATCTATTAGTACACTAAAGAGGCAGTCTCAAAGATATTAAATGTAATTTATGTCTCAACTGGAATAAATTTTAAAAATTGTTAGAGTATGTTAATTCAGTACTTCAACCAATTAAAGCAGGAACTATACAAAGTGAGGAGGAGGAACAATTTCAATAGATACAGGATATGATTTGCAGTGCCACGAAGCAGTAAAAAACTTTCTGCATTTCCAAAGTTAGGACCACCAACAGAAGAACCACACGGGATGCAAGTTAGGAACTTACAGAGCAACTAACATATTAATACATTCTCATACAGGAACTAATCAGATACACAAATAAAATGGGAGATTTGTGAAGATCAGGCCACAGACAATATGCTTATTTACCAAGAATAACAAAACACTTTAGAAGACAGAACACTGATAGATAAATAAATAAACACAGCCATGGGGATTCTCTGACTTTTGGCATCTGGTTGTTGTTCTTAAGAGATAAGATGCAGTTCTGTAAATCCCTCACAATACTTGAATGCAGCTACTGGCAGGAGCAGAGGGATTCAGAACATGACCCAGTGTTGAAGAACAGCCTTGTAAATCTACAGAGTCCTTTTATCACCTTTTCCCATACCAGCACGATGTACAGGGCTGTAGTGTTATGCACAGATTTAAAACCCTTTTCAGTGTCACTCAGAGGTCCTTCTCACTGGCTCTGAGGTATTTTACCAATTCTGTCTTGAAGAGCTGTACAGAAAACAACCTCAAAATCAATTTGGACCTCCCTTTCTACTGCCAGGGTAATTCACAAAACAGTATTACAGCATCAAAAAACCTAAAGACCACCCCAATTTTACAAGCCTGCAACTTCCCCCTTCTCCTCGAGACCCCCTCAACGTTTGATGGCATATACAATTACGAGATCAGACAAGACCCATGAAGGATTCATAAAATAAATGTAACATGTCTTACATAGCAGTATGAAGCCATTCAGTAAAAGCAGATGTATCAACAACATAAACGCAGCTGTTTGAAAAATAAGACAGATTTTTCTCATTTCTGACCTGTAAGCTTTACCTGCCAAAAGATAAGAGTTTGTAAAGTACCAAAGGAACTAAAGGATAGTGCTGATCAAGAGAGTGGCAAAAGAAAAGGACAGATGTAGGCTTCCAAGCCCTGAGCATGAACAAGACTGTAAGTGGGAAAACTAGAGTATCAGTAGACTTTTCTCAAATCTAAGATAAAGCTGTGAGCAGCACAGCCTCACAGATACACATTAAAGAGCACTTAATACAACTTTTCTGCATTAACAAGATTCAGACAAACCTCAGCAAAAGTTTTATTTTTTTTTCTGTTAATGAAACTTTGATTCAAAGCAATTGGAAAAAACACTGTGGTTTCTAGAGCTATTAATCTAACCAAGTGTGGGCAGATCCTGCTGATAGTAGAATGATTTAACTGAAATGAATTTCTATAATCGAAAATAAACTAGGCTAGAGAGTCCCAGACCAGTCTGAATGAAAGAAAACTTTAAAAACATCAATTATTTGTTGCAGCATAGTTAAACATTAATGCATCCTCTTTATACTCCTTCCAGTCAATCACTTTTAAAATGTCAAAAGATGGGGTGAGAAAGGAAATAAATTGTAATGTCTGGCTAACTTCCCTTCTGTGTTACATCCAAACACTGAAAAGGCCCAAATAATTTACACAGATGTGGGAGGACAAAACCATGCAGAAATGCATAGCAAAATCCAAGTTTAGGAGAGACTTCAGCCCCTCTTTGTGCTGTCCTGCTGGAGCAAGTTAAATCAGTCCAGTGGCACAAAGAGAAACAGCCACCTTTCCACCAGCCCACAGGGATCACAGGGGAAGAAAACAAAAGCAACACCAGAAACCAACAGACCTCTCCCAGCACACGAGTGAAGCCTCTCCTCGCAGCTCACCTCCTGCACTGCACTGCTGAAAGTCCTGAAAGAAGATGGGAAACACCCCTCCCCAGCTGAACCCTATCCAGCCTGACCCCCAAAGGCACCTGGTTGCTGTCTTTGCAAACATTCTAGAGATTCTTTCTGTGTTCAGACTAGGGTAGTTTCCCATCTTCACCCATCTAACCCAAGCCTGCTCATCCTGGGAGTTCCCAAGAGAGGAGAAGACTGAGGGGTTTAAGGAGGTCAGTGCAGGATTCTCTCCAGCATTACCTGCTGGGAGGTGTCATACAACCCCTACACTTCAGAAACCCTGACAGTTTCTCAGAGATGTTTGTAATCTGCTCAGCCTACTTCAGCTTGCTGGTTACATCACATTTGCAGGAGACAGCATCTTCAAAGCATTCCTTACCCTGTGAGCTATTTGGCAAAAGGAGAATGATGACAACCCTTCTTCCTCCGGCTAGTCTGAGAAACCTCTGTTTCCTTTGCTTTTTGGATGTTCTGACCAAAATGACAATGAAAAGAAAAGTATATTTGAATTGCTCCAAAGCTCTTTTCTTTCACCTGCAATATCTGGGTAAAATCTAATGTCAATGAAGATATTTAAAAGGCATTTTCAAATGTATATGTTTTGTCATATATAATATCTTCTGAATAAAAATATTGAACAGATTAGCCTATATTTTCCTAGTTTTCATGTTTGGGACTGTGTGTTCCAGCAATGTTCCCAATAACAGCCAGGGCTCCTGAAATCCTTCCACACGTGGAGCAGCCAGCTTGTCCTTCCATAGTCAAGTCATAGGAAAGAAGGTGCCCGTGACATGAACTTTTTACTACCCCAGCCATCTCTTGCTTTCAGCAAATTCTCTGTACGTACTTCTGAGAGACATGTGTAGATAGCAGGCCCCTCAAGCCAACTCAGATGGTATCCTTTTGGTTTAGCCAAGAAAAAATCTTTAATTGCATTCTTCCATTTATCTCTGGCCCCCGGGACAAGCTGCAGCTTGGTTCCACAAGGCATTCTGAAATTGCCTGCAGCAAATAATCAAGGATGCCCCTGGAATGGAGACTGAAGTACAACATTAGATGAGTTTTACTGCACTTTGCCTCCAGCTGCTGCCTTCAGCAGTGTTGTCCTCACATAAACCACTACCTTGCCATTTGCTGCCTCACAAAATCAGAGGAGGAAACATCTCCCTGGTGTAGGTCTCTGGCTGTAGAAGCATCTCCAGGACTCAACCAATGGTCTCAAATAAAAGAAAAGATTATTAAAAAGGTTTGCAGAAATACAAAGAAATGCAAAAAGAAAGAAAGAAATGAAAACTAAAGACATTTGAAAGAGGATAGTAAGAGAATAAGAGCAGTAATAACGCTTAGATTAGACCATTAAAACTTCACCTGCAGTGCAGTGGAGAAACTACTCTCTTTTGTCACAGACTAAAGTTTAAAGTTTGACTAAACTAAAGTTTGAAGCAGCTTACATATTCAGTTTTCCATGGCCATTTACAACCAATAAACATCCCCTTACCCTGAAGGATCTCCTGAAATAAAAATTATATTTGTTGAGTCTCCACTAACACTAAAAGTGACTGCCTCCTGGGTCACACTGAAATTGAAAATTCCTTCAGTTAAAACACTGTAACAGTAAAACAGGGCACATTCTTCTTCAAGTGTCATTTCTGCAAAATGACTTTTTTTCCCCAAACACACAAATGCTTGAGCAATACTCTCATACTGAGCAGTGAGGACAAGCTAGGTTCTTACAGAGATGCAACTGCTCACTGAGAAAGGGGTCATCATCATCTTTCTATGTTTCCAATGCCATCTATCATCCTTAATGGTTTCCTTAAAAACATTTTTGTGCAGACATGACCATTAATAATAAGTGTCCTCCTAGCCCAGTTTACAAGAATGCAAAACTATTTAACTACAGATCATTATTATTAATATAGGACAGCACATAGGTGCATAAAATTTGAGCTAAGCTGAGCTTTCTTTGGGCTTTCCATCTTCTCAGTGACATTGTGCCTGAACAAGACAAAAAGGCATTTTATATTAGCTCCTCTTCTATCCCAAGGAGAAAAAAATAAGTAGCATTTACATAATGTTGTGCTGTCTCATAAAAGACATTTAACAGTACATTTTGCAGGATATATTATTTGTTTAAAATTTGATGTTGCAGCCAGATGTACATACTTTTTCTTGAAATCTTGATTGTGTTGATTATAATGAAAAATACTTCCTTTGGGGATTTTGACTTTTTTCCGTTATTTTAACCTAATTTTTTTGAGCCATCTATTTTACACTCTTTGCAAATAACATAGGAAATGTAAAGCTTTCTCTGCTAGAGATGCCAGTGCTTCTCCAATACAGAGACTCCATCTTGCAGTAGAATCCATGCAACATATAGACAACCATTTTTGCCTCATTCCTTCAATATCCACAGTTCACATCTCATACAGGATGAGAGCTGTATTATTCTTTTTCTCCATGATCTGTATCTATCTCCATAAATACACTCAGTCATATGAGATACAACAAAGCAAATATACACACCTCAATTTGTACCCAGTTTAGCATATCCATTAGTCATAATGAATTAATTAAATGAATTGAATTAAATTAAATGAATGAATTAAATTAGTCATTTAGCATATTCATTAGAATTCATAGTCATCCCAGCTGTAAAATCTAGTAAATGCTTTGAACAAGATGAATTTAACTCCTGGTCTACCTGCCTGTCGTGATTTAAGCCCAGTTGGAAATTAGGCACCATGCAGCCATTCACTCAACCTCCCTCTCTCCTCCCCACCTCAGTGGATTGGGAAGAAGAATCCAAGTAAAAGTCTTGGATTGTCAACTTGTAGGTTGAGATAATTGGCAATAAAGTAAAATACAGTGATAATGGTAAATGACAATAATACAGGTAATGAAATGGGAAAAACCAGTGATGCACAAGGCAATTGCCCACCACCCCCTGACCGATGCCACACCCCCTTCCCGGGCCCAGGCTGGCCACTCTTCCAGGGAACTGCCCCCAGCTGATGCTCGGCACGACATGGTGTGGAATATCCCACTGGTCAGTTTGGGTCACCTGTCCCAGCTCTGCTCCCTCCCTGTTTCTTTTGTGTACCTCCTCACTGGCAGAGCATGAGCCAAGGGATGATGTCCTTGACACAGGATAAACATGACTAAGAAAAAACCCAAAACACCGGTGTGTTATCAACACCATTCTCATTCTGAATCCAAAACGGCACTGTAACAGCTACTGAAAGGAAATTAACTCTACCCCAGCTGAAACCAGGACACCGCCACAAGCCTCTGGGTCAATTTTTCGTTCTTCTAATCACACTGTCATTTTCAAAAGTGTATTTTCTCTTCTGGTCTAAAGAAGATTCTAACAAGCAACAGTGAAAACTGAGTATAGATTAAATATCTCCCTTTTATAATATGGCTATCCATAAAACTACCCTGTAATTTGTGAACTGCTTCATCATACCTGTTTTTAACAATATCTAACCCTGAACAATGTTGGAATAGAAACAAGTAGAAATTTCCTGGTTTCTGGAACATCAGGAAAAGGAAGGTATAGCCTTAACACTGCTCCCTGGAAAGCACAGGTATAAATCACTCCTTGACACAGAAAAGGGAGGAAACTCCTTGGCCTTCTAGACATAAGACTGATTATGAAAGAGGTCCAGCCACTAGAGGTTAACTGTAAAACCATAGGGGTAAAAAACCAACAGCATGACTTTCGAATGGACAGCACGAGATAGATGAGGTATTAAAACAAAATCCATATTTAAACAATTCATAAGAGGTTTTGTTGCTTGGAAAGCAGGTGGGTTGCTATAGAATAGAAGACACTAATTGTGGAATACGGATATTTTTGACAGTGAAACTGCAACAGACCCAATCACAAATAGTTAGCTGGGTTTTTTTAATAGAAAAATGCAGAAGTATTGACATGCACTTCAAAAGCAGTACAATTTGGAAGGAAATTGTCTTTTTGTACTTGTTTGAATCTCAACCCCAAAAATCTTTAACCTGGAAAATCTTAAGGAAATTAGCAGATATTTTTTGACCTTAGAATTAGAAATCCTGTTCCCATCTGAAAAACGCAGATTCAAGGTCTTGAAGTTCCAAAGAATATTCTCATAAAGATAATACTTGAAAAGCTTCTAGTAATGAATGAGATTACCAATTATTTCACCTAACTGCCTTTAAAATACTATTAAAAGATGAAAAGTACTGTCTTCCAGGTAACAAAAATTGCAGTAGTTGAGACAGGATGGTCACATTGAGAGGCATTAGACCAAGTTCTGTGTCTTCGTTTTAAGTCTGACATTTCTCAAAACCCAGACTTCTCCAGAAACCTCTATCTCTCTTTCTGACTCTAAACTCCCATCCCTGGGGAATACCACTCAACCTTCTTCCTACACCCTTCAATGAGTTTGTAACTTCACTGTCCTATACTACACAGTGATATAAATACATGTATTTGGCCACATATTCCATAGCATATGGGTTTTTTTTCATCTTCATCAAAAGCACCGGATGAGGAATACTGCCAGAGATGAGACATTGGATCAGGCAAACCCAATTCCCTGAGGTGAACAAGGAATTTTCTTCGATATTTCTCTAATCTCGCTTTCTGTTTCAGAAAAAAACACTGGATGCTGCTCTTCCCAAAGCCCTCAGTATTTAATTGTCTGATTATAATATTGCACCTGTGTGAAATGACTTTACAGAAGCAAAAGGAAAATCACAGTCAGAGACTGTTATGCAGGACAGTCATGCACAGATGATGTAGAGCCTGTCAAAATGTTCACACCTCCAAAAACTGGGTCTGTGTTTAATGGGAGGAGTTTCAAAACTGCTTCCTGAATAAGATAGAGACAATTTCCTTGCTGAGAGAGAATTAAGAGGAGACTGAATGTGAATGATGCATCTAAGTCACTTTCAGAAAAATTATGTTGGCTATGAATTCCATCAGGAAGAGCTCTTCTCTGAGATGAGAGGATTGCTGACTACCTACATTAATTTCTTCAAATTAAAGAGATGCTTGAGGTGTTATTGCTGCAGGTAGTGAGAATTCATGATCACCAATTGTTTGGAAATAAGAATGGCTTCATTTGGGAATGCAGCCCATGTGACAGCACTTGCCATGGATGCATCCTATTTTTCAGCTTATGTCGAAACATTGTACATAATACTGCACAGTTAAAAAAAGAAGCTGTCTTGATGAAACCCTGCTAAGTCAAAAATACCACAACAAAAAATGGACTTGCTTTCCCAGAGTGTTTGACAATGGAACAATTTCTGTGGAGTTGATTTCTTAGATAGGGTGGATGCTTTCCATTTCCTCAAAAACCATAATGGCTTAATGGTTTAAGCATTATTCATTCCTTTCTGGATTGGGCTGGTAACAGCTTAGTAATGTGAGATCTATTAAGATTCTCCCAAAAAATCCTGGATTTTGCATTGTTTGAACTCTTAATTATGAATTCATTTGGGCTGAATAATATCCATTATATGTGTGGAGATTTTGATGTGGAAAATCCCATTAATAAAGAATAACATCTGAGACCTCGAAATATGCAGAGAGCTTTTTTTGTAATCCCCAGAGTACAGAAAGCCTTGAATGCTCACCAAAGAGGGTGATGCACGTCTATTCTGTCTCCTAAAAACACTTCCTCTTTCAGATTTACTGTCACTGAGAACACAGAGCAATTTTGATCAAAAGAAGCAGCAGCAGCTGTAAGAGAAAAGTGTTCATCTCTGATTGCCTCATCTGGACTAGAAGGGGGTAGTAGAATAATTTTATTATGCCAGATGCAGTGGAGGGCTTTATTTCATTTAATCTGGAGAACAGAGGAATTTGTCACATAGAGAAAATGAAAATAATCTTGTTCTTTTTACCACCACCCAGGCTTGATGGTTGGCTGAGCTCACAGAAGAAGCTGGAGTTTATGATGACTTTCTCCTGCATGACGGTCCTAAGAGAGCTGGTATTTTTTTACACTCCAGAGACATCTTCTGTTGAAAAGTTATTTTTGTTTGGTATTTGCTGGAGAGCATTTGTTTTGGGAATGTGAGCTTCTGGGATTTGTGGTAGGCTCAAAGTTTCAACTGTACACCATATTATACTGGTTTTTCCTTAGAACAGACTTAATGTTTATGTAGGAATTTATTAACACTTAGAACATTCTGTATGCTGAAGCCTTTCCTGACTGGCAATGTGCACTGATTACAAAAAGCAGGCACAGATTTTGGGGTCTGTGTTTTTTTAATTCTATATCCTTTCAGTACTAGAACATGTATAATGCCATTTATTTGTTTTAGTTTTGAGGGTTTTATATTCTATAAATATATTTACACCATTACTTTAATACTATGGCTCTGGGTGAAGTACTTTCTGAGCAGGAACTTTGAGCAAAGTTACTAGAGTCATTCATTATTTATTTTTTGACAAACAGATTTTAATCATTACTCTTGTGACATGTCCATACATTGCAGCTTCTCAGGACAAAGGGTAATATCTACACAGAATGGAAAGCAGTGGAGAATCAAGCCTGATACTTACCAATGAAGGAAGACCAGAAAAGGTATTAAGCCCATTCTCTAAAATACAGAAAAGGAAAAGCAAAAGTTATTAATTCCTTTCCCTCTAAAAGGAGAATGATAAGCTATAACTTGTTTTCAATGGACTGGTAAGGCCATTAACATATATTTGCCAACAATGCAGGCAGGAAATTGGGGTTCAGATCACGTCCCTTCAGGTGGAGTGTCCAATGTCATGATACCAGGCTGCCTCCATTCCAAGTCACGAGGGAGGACACAGGGGGTGAGTATGGCAAAATTAGATACAAACAGGTATTGTGTGTCTCCAGTCTGAAAGTACACAGAGCAGAAGTACCAGACAAATCAAATCTTGTAAAACACACTTGACTATATACCAGATATCTGATATCTTTCTGGAAAAAAATCAGACTTTGTGATGATGAGTGTGTAATGACCTTAAATGGCTTTCAGAAGGTAATTACACAACACCAAGTGAAAAGAAGAATTATTTTTGCAGACAGGTTATCTAGAAGTCAGACTCTTGACTGAATTCAGCTCTGTCACCCACCAGCAGAAACTCTCTTACTACTCTGTATGTTTCTACTACACATTTCTCCCGTTTTCTAGTGACTTGACTGTAGGACTAGAAATCAGCACTTGTGACAGAAATGAAATGTAAACCACAGGCAAAAAACTCTTTGACATACAAAAAAAAAAAAAAAAAAAAGGCAAGCATCCTCACATGAAACATAGCTAAACATAATTCTTTCTAACTCTTTTTAATACCTCAATTTGCAAGAATAATCCTGCAATGCACTATTATTTTATAGCTGGAATCCTATTTGTTGTTATAGCTAAAGTCATAGGAGTTACTTCATTTTTCATATCGTTACAGCACTTACAGTTTGCTCCATTTCCTTATTTTCCAAGGCCATGGAGGTGAAGCATGACTGCAGAGGCTTTGTAAATGCTTGGGACAACACCAGGATGGACGTTTCATAGACATCCCAGTCAGTGCTTTTGTCATTGAACCTGCTTGCAAATTATGTTTTTAGACCCAGAAAGATAGATCATCTTCTCTCTTCCCCCTTTTCCATAGAGATCTCTAATTTCATTCTCTTAGGGCTTCTCTATTAGCATTTACTTCTTCCCACCAGTTATTACAGAACATCTTTATTAAAAAGATGGGAGGGGATTATCAAGCACTGGGAGGCAGTGAGTGCTAACTCAAAGAACAGAAAACTACTACCAAGAAATACTTATGAAATATGCATTCGTGGTGCACAGTGTTCTGTGCCCGAGGAATTGCATCTACTTTCTCCATTAACTGCACAGAGACCCAAAGCCTATCAGGTTTGCATTAACAATGCTGCAAATCATGCATTAGGGTCTTAAATATCTGAGCTGCCTAACCCTGTTTTAGTCACTAGAGGAGGCAGTCAGTATAAAAGCACTGCCAAATTCCTTGTGTTCTGATAAACAGGGTAAAATTAAGTCATGCTGTTGCTAGATTCAAGTGGAAAGCTAGCAGAGGGTTCCTGAAAGCCTTTTCTGCTTGGCACAGGAGAACTGATCACTTCTCCTGAAGAAAAAAAACCCAAAGCAAAACAAAAACAACCCAACCAAACAAAAAAGATGAAGAGCATTTAAAAAATACTGTAATTCAATAATGCCATTAGCTTTTCTGTAAAAACTACTACTATTACTTCTCATCCATAGTTTATTTATTGTCTTACGTGCATTTCCATCACTCCACATAATTTTCTTTCATTATAATTGAATGTATTTGTTAGGTATGCAGTTCCCTATACTGGAAAGGGCTTCCTGCTAAGAATAGGACATTAGGAAAATAACCACATCCTTTCCTGGTTATTCTAAGTGAATAACCAATCTATACCCAATCTAACTTCACCGATGCCAAAAATTCCTTCCTTCCTATTATTTATTCCCCATCTCTCGCTTTCGTGAGCCATTTGAAGACACTGGTGGTGCCAGGGCACGTTCCCCGGCGCGGGCAGAGCCTGCGGTGCAGATCCGCGTTGGCGCTGGGAAAGGGCGAATTCCAGGGGCTGGGGCGCCATCTGCTGCGGCCGCGGGACAACGCGGGCCGGATGCGGGCATGGAGCTCAAAGGAATAACCTTCTGTGGCCTGCACAACTTTATTTGGTTGTTTTTCCTTCCGGGGACAAAGCGTCAAAGCAAAGGTATTCAAACAATGACCACCAGGTTCATGAATGAACAGAGCATCTTCAAGAAAGAAAAAAAAAACCCAAACCCACCAATTTCTTCAGCTGAGACAATTGAAGTTATTCCATGCTGGGGGTGCTTTTGGTTCCCACTCTCATTTCTGCTGGAAACCTGAAGGAAGCCACTGAAGACTCATTACAGCGTCAGAAAAACTAATGCTTTTGTGCCTCAATGAAAAAGAGAGGAGCTACAGAGGACTTGTTTAAACAGAGAAACATCAGGCAGAAGGTAAGTTCAAACAAGTGACAAGAAGAGGTGCAGTCCTTGCCTTGCAGGGACTCCTCTTAGAAGAGGGTCTCTCAGGGTTGTCAGGCATAGTTCACATTTCTCTAATTAGACATATCACACATGAAGAGAAAAATGAAACTGATTCTCATTAGAATACAAGGTAGACCAGAATGGGATTTCCAGTGCTCCTACAGGAAGAAGAAAGCAGCTGATGATAAAGTGTTTTAAGCATCCAGATAAAGATGGAAGAGGCAACCATGGACTCATTTTGAATTAGCTGTCTGACATGCTCATAATGCTTTAATCTCTGGCAAACAGGCTTGAGAACAAGCATTGACTCATCACTGCATCCCACTCAGAGAGTCAGCATTCTGTCTCCTCACTTCGTGTTTACACCTCAGGTACTCTCCTGAGAGTGGAGGAATCTCATGTGCCTTGTTGCAGTCCCCTGCTGGTGGATAAATTTCATTCTGCCAAGCAAATGTGCCTTGTATCCCTATGCATGGAGAAGCAGCTTCCACAGCTGCCTCAGAAAGTGTTGTTTGTCTTGCTCTTCAGGCTCTTAGGAGAATACTTGTTTGTCTGACTAGTTTTTCCCAAGCCCCAAAAGATCCATTGTCAATCCTCAGGAGGTGAGCAGCAGTGGCTCTGGTTAATGATATCAGAGCCGAGGAACAGGCTGTCCTACCTGCTGGAGAGCTCATCCAGCAAAACCACTCGTGGCTACCACAGATGTTAAAGCTTTACAGCCACATTTGTTCTGCCCTCCCAGCAGCAAGCTCACACAGCGTGGGAGTCTGGAGAGCCGTGGGGGACTGATCCATTAGCGGTGCAGAGGATGCAATAAAGGATGTCCAAAGGATTGCTACTGTGCCATTCACCGCAGGCTCAGCCCACCTCTCTGCACCCACCCCAGCTCCACGGCTGCACAGCAAGGAAAGGAACAAACCAAGGAAACGCAGTTCGTGCTCCAGCTGCATGCTTCTTTGTCATGCATTCAATCCAGGGACTGAATTGCTGGTTTTCAGCACTGATGGTGTTTTATGTTTCTGAAAATGCATTTTAAACAATTGCAAAGTGAGCTCTCGGTACGTGTGAGTCTGGTTTATGCTATTTCACACCACTTCACATTCAAAAGAGAAGGTCTAAAACCATATACTCCGGTTTGCATTTGCAGGAAAAGAAAGTTCACAATTTCTAATGGCATTTGAGTCGTTTGTTTGAGGATTTATATCTTTGAAATTCACTTTCCATGGATATCTTAGTAAAAATTTTAATGACAGACAAAGACACAAAACAAAGAATGATAAAAAAGGAGTACAGAAAATGTGCCTAACATATTTTAAAGTGTCTGTCCAAAATGTCAGTGCCAAAAAAAGTACTTTAAAACTTGGTCTGAATACCACTGAAGTCTACAGAGATCATTATGAAGGGTCTAAACCAAAGCTAAAGGGATATCATAATTCATGCTATTATTAATTTGTATCACAGTAATACTTAGGAGCCTCATTTGTCATCAACAAACTTTTTTTGAGTAAGGGATCATGCAAAAAGAAAAAAACCTGCCCCCATATTAATGAATAATAATAAACAGCAGAATAAACAATCTCTGCTGGAAGTATATGTTGCATACTCACTACAAATTGCTTCTGAACAAGCTACAAGGCAAACTACTCTACAGACACAGTTTGGTGAATAATGCTGAACAATGAATAAATTCTAGAAAATTGCAAGCAGAAACGCACAGCACAAACCAGATAATTTTTTCCTCATGCTTTGTTCATCCATCTCTCCTCAGCAGGTACTTCTGGGGCAGGTTGCCATGGGTGGTGTTGATTTATTTGATTAATAAATGTCCGTTCACTTACTAAGCAACCACTGGAACAAAGTCTCCCTGCAATAAAATTATTTTATATATTATGGTAAATTAAATTGAGTCTTTTAATGCCTCAGGCAGTAATGTATTTTTAGAAATCATGTTACCATCACATAATTTTAATGTAACTAGATCCATCTTCAAATATTTTCCAAAATGAAATGAGATAGAATTATAATGGACTACATCTGGTAAGAGAAAATTTCTTCTCTTCCTTCCATCCTAGGATAGTACCTTCAGGGCTTCAAGCATGACACAGGGCATACTCCATATCAGCTAAGCATGGTACAGAAGTCAAGCCATAAATCCAGTGCAATAAGATGCTTTAGCATCAAACACACTTGCAGCACTTACTGTCCAACATGCCAAACTTCAGCAAAGTCACCTGAAGATCTTTTACTTTACAGCGTTCTTTCCATAAAAATACAGCAGTATATCACAGGCTAGAGATAAAAAATGCATCAACATTTTAAAACCAAAACATTCTGGAGTAAGAAAGTTGTATTGAAAACTAATTTGCTACGCATTTTACACACACAATACAAAACAGTGTTTTTACAACAACATATGGAAAGTATCTAAATCAGTAAGACAATGACTTTCATAAATCACTCCAGGTTCCAACTTTAAATTATGTCATGTTCCCTCTCTCATGGGATATTCACTGCATCTCATACAAACTTATGGTTATGTGTGCACTGTATTCCTAACTTTATAGGGAATGATGTCATGTCAACACATAGAGCATATGTAAAATGAAGAGTAAACACTGCTTTACATGACTCCAACCAGATGAACCCACACACTCCTCAACACTGCCCTTTGACTTAAGAGATCCTTTTTTTCCTTTATACATGATTTATTAAATGGATTCACCAAAACTTTGGGAGATTCCTCTTTAGACTTTATTTTTGCAGCAGCACACAGTGGGTTGCAGTGTCCAAGAATAATGTGGGACAGAAATCCCATTTCCCTAATCTCAGGTACACAAAGGGGTCATACAGGGTCATACTCAGGGTCATACAAGACAAAGTACAATTGCCAATGAATGCAGTGAAGATTTATGGGATTTTGATCAAAAGCCTGTAAAAATTCAGTTAAGACAGCTGCTTGTGACTAGACCTACCTTTCCTTCAGGTCACAGAAAGGTTTACTGGACAAACTCAATTTTTAAGTATCAGCCTTTTGTTCATCTTCAAAAGCTAGAACTGTGCATATTTCTCTCCTAAAAAAAAAGTAAAAGGAGAGTATGTGACAAGTAAATGCTCCAGTTTTATCTCCAGTTGTCAATAAATGTGTCCCAGTGATTTCAGACAATAAAATTTTGTTTTAATATATTTCTATTAAATCACTCTTTAGTGAAGTTTTAGTGAAGGCAAGATACAACGATAGCAGAAATTTTACAGTGCTGGTGTTGGACATACATGTATTTGAATATTATGCAATTCCAGAATTTTTATTGTTGAACACATAACATGAATATAATCCTTTGACAGGATGCTTGACCTACTACTACTACTACTACTACTACTACTTCTTTAGTTATCTGTGAACTGACTGAACTTGTTCTGGAATACTGTCACACAATAAATACACAATCCTAAAACTCGGCTCACATGAGGATCATACTTCAGTAGGAATCACATATCCATCTCTATAGTTCAGTTGAATGTGGTAAAATAAACATTCTTTCTCCATCCCTCTACCAAGATATTTATTAATTAATGGTGTCATTGATTTGCTTCAACATTTAAATCTGTATGGTACAGACCTCCTTTGACTCTAGCAACCACAAATTGTTTAAAGTGATCAGAACAAAGTGCAGTAAATTTCTACATGACCATTTTACTAAAATGCTAGCTGTTTATTTCCAGTGACCTGGATTTGAATCCACTTTTTATTTGAAATTGTTACATAGTTGCCAGAATTTAAAGAGAAAGAAATGTGCTGTCATTCTGCATTCTAGAGATGATTTTGGTTTCCAACCTGAAACCACAGATCCTCATAAAATAGCATTTGTCCTCCTTTTCTAATCCCAGGCAAAGTGCAAAACATCAAAGCTCAGACAAAAAAAAAAATTATATTCAGCTTTAATTTAGGATGAAATTTGGATATACAGTATATAGGCAAAGCATAGCCACTTTGTAATAAAGGCAAATCAATAAACCACAACTATACAGTGCAGGTAGCTGCAAAGAGAAAGAAAAAAATACCAGTGCTGTTTCCTAAGGCAGATATGGTATCCTTTACTTTACTGGCAGTAAAGAATGCAGGTTCCTCCAAGTGTGCCATTCTCTGTCTCATATTTTCAGATCAACTTTCTAGAAGTAAGCAACAGGTTCATTGGAAATTTCATGCATTCTCCCAATAGGAGTACACAGGTGAGTGGACAAATGCTGTGTACAGTTAGTGGACATAAAACCAGCCTCTTGGAAATAAAAATTCTTGTTCATGCAGGTGCATATAAATGATGTTCTGAAACATAGCTTTGAAATCCATGCTACAGATCTGCCTCTCTGGCTTTTGTTTGTAGAGCCAAATTGAATTCCTTGGGTTACTTCCTTCGCCCTCATTATCCTGTGTCAGTTTACACCATAAAGAATGAGGTAAGGAACAATTTTCCCCTTTTTAACATAACACAGATTAATTTTTCTGTATATAATATCACTCAAATATATAATAGCTAAAATGTAGGTGTTGGTTTTACATTGCTGAAGGGCACATATATAAGAAACACTGTATTAATTTTTTATTACATTAAATTAATGGAGCTAGAAGGTTCTTATTTAAGTCATAACTAAATAAAATTGCTCTGCTTTTCTGTTGTCTGTTTCCCTTGATTGAGACTAGCCACATGAGTGCTGCCAAATTTATCACATCTTCTTGGAATGCCTCTTTTGCATCCTTTACTGCAGATGGATGTGCCAGAACCACTGCATGAAGACTTTCTCCACTAACTCCTCCACTGAGTCCCCAAGTTCCCTGAGCAACCTCACTTCCTCTCCTAAAGTGGAGGCACCAGGAAAATTCCTGGATGTAAGAACTGTATAACCCCTTTATAAGGAGGCCATGCCAATAATTCCAAAAATTGGAATTAAAGGTAAGGGTTTCCTTTAAACCGCAACCCCAACATTGGATTGTTACATTCCTGTAACAGAGGGAAGGAAAAGTGCCTTTCCATTTAAAGTGTCTCATCTAGATTGTACACAGGGAACGACATTTACCACAAAACAATCAGAAAAACAGTTTTTTAACACTAGGATACTGAAAAAAACTGAAAGTTTTGAGTTGTGGGGTTGCTGTTTGAAGGTTATACTCTTTCTCTCTTCTTTCTCTTCCCTCCTTCCTATTCAAAAGCTAAAGAATTCAGAGATTTAAAAATTCCTATGCAAATGAGCCCTCAATGGGCATAAAGGGCTGTTTCCAAAAAATTTAATAATTCGGATGTATGTGAAATGATTGGCACAGAGTCGAAGAGCTTCCCTGACACAACTGGTAAAATTACAGCCTTTGCCATGCCTTATGTAAGTTCTTCATATTTTTGTTAACTTTTCATTATGGAAGTAAATTATATCATACAACCAGCATCTCAGCTTGTAAACCTGCCACTGATTTTTTTATTTCCCCTAAGAACCACAGATGATTCAAGTGATCAAAACCAAACATCCTGAATGAAGTCTAAGAAATTAGCCCAAGCTCTGTAGTTTTTTGACAGACTTGCAGAGCAGTGTTTGCTGAGCAGTGGGTGTGATCAGAAGGATCTGTACCCATAGACACAAAGGATAAGTTTCAGACAATCATTGCTCATTGCCTCAAACAAAATGAAATAAACAAACAGAACCAAAAAAAACCCCAACAAACCAATTTTCTATAAAGACAATAACCCAAAACTATCAGGAGAAAAAGCTGGGGATTTAAAATGCCCTCACACACATCCATTGTCTCTCTTAAAATAAATGCAAAACATAAAATACCACATTGCTCATTCAAATAATAACCTTCTTGACCTTGTACTTCTATGCTACCTCAGGCCATTGACAAGCATCCTCATAAACCATCCCTCATCAGCAGCATCTGGCAAATTTTACAGAGTTCTGTAATAAAAACAAGAAGGGGTTGATCAATTTACTTGTCACTTAAAAATAAATCTAATTCACCCAGGGATTAACAGCAGAATTTTTAGGCCAAAGGATTTTACCAGCAGAGATAGACAAGATAAATACTGAAAAATCAGATTTCCAATGAACTTTTCATCCTAATTTTCATTATAGAGAAATGACTATATTTTAAAAACATGTATTTCCTTGAATATCACAGAATCAAAAAGGCTTTCCTCAATGAATGGTTGTTTTAGGTATCTCAGATGAAATATATTTTATTTTAGTCTTTTTTTAAGCCTGGGTTTTGCCAAAAAGTTAAAACTCTCTCTAGTTAGGCACGAAACATGCTCACTGAACTCATAGGCTCTTGATAGCCTTCTTAGGGGTATGTCAACCTCACATGAATTTCTGATCCAGTTAAGGTCTCACTACATCTAGAATCACTGAGAGAGTGATTAAATACTGGAATGGTCTGCCCAGGGAGGTGGTGGAGTCACCATCCCTGGATGTATTTAAAAAGAGACTGGATGTGGCACTCGGTGCTGTGATCTACTTGAGGTGTTAGGGCTGGGTTGGACTCAATGATCTTGAAGGTCTCTTCCAACCTACAGATTCTGTGATTCTGTGAATTGTAAACTATTCAATAATTTTTGTCATTTTAGTGCCAAAGTGGCATTTTAGTAAAAAATAAACGCATTTCTTAAAAAACAAAAAAAATGCTTAGGTAAATCAGAATTAAGGCTGAGAATACATTGTTCTTTAAAATATATACATCTCTTACATGTAAAGAAATCTGGAAATCTGTACTTAAGCTCTTTATCTCTCATCCTGTAACTTTGCTGTGTTTCAAACTCTTTATGCCAACTCTCTCTGCTCTACAGACAAGCCAACTCCCTATCCCAGCTTCTGACTTCCACACTGGACAGCAGATTACTCTCCTTTGGTGCCTTCAAACACTGAAGGGAGCATGATGTCTGGAGCCAGCCTGCTCTAGTGGAAGCAGCATGGATGGGACAGACTGAAATTTGACATTGGACTCAGTCTGAAGATGCAGGTTTCTACTGAAATTCCTTAACTGCAGGCATAAAGAATTTTCAGAGGGATGAAGAGCAAACCTCTGCTCAAACTGCTTGGATATCTTCATCTACATGTCAAGAGATTTCAAAGCCAAGAAGAAAAAACATGCCAGAGTTAAATAGAAATGAAACTGGCTACGTAACTTGTGTAGTTTTTGCATTTCTCGCTCCGTCTTTGCCGCTGATTGCTACCATTTGGTTTCAGCTGCCTTGGGCACTGCTCCATTCAGTTCAAAATTAATTCTCACAGTGGCCAAAATTCTTCTGTACTGGGGTCCCCAGTCTGTTTTGAGAGATCCAATGCATTCAGATAATCATCTGCACTTTTTACAGCTATCCAAACCAGAACAAACCTCTGGATATTTTGAGATTCACTCATCACCATGTTATTACTTCTCATACACTGAGTGTTACCACTATAAATTAAACAAACTTTGTTACCTATTGTTATGTATACCCATGAAATACAACATAAAGTAAAATGTAGAGAACACAGCTGCACTCACTTTAGTTCTAGGGGTCTACACAATTTTGTCAGATTTCATGAACTCTAATTCCATTGAAACATGCTTCCTCTTGTTTATGGTCAGAAATCTTGCCCACATGTGCATTTTTTTGTAACACACTGCGTTAGGGGACAGAAGGTGGATGACAGCTTTATCTTTAAACTGCCTGTCTGTCCCAAGAGGTGAACAATGGTTCATAGCACATCACAAAGAGCTGTTTGAGGGAAACAGGGTGACTTCCTAGCCTAGTGGTAATGTAATATTTACCTCAGATTTCTCAGCTATAAGCATGAAATTAAAAAAATCCAACAACAATCTTTTCATTTTCCACTATTTTGCCATGCTGAGACATGTGATACTACACAGCTTCAGCAAGGAGCGTTACACACATAAACACAAAGCTAAATGTGATTGGTAAGTAGGACATGGATCTCAGGGAATCCTGGTATGGCGGGAGGAAAGCCCAGCTGAACACTCAAATTAGTTCTGTCTCAAAACCAGAACAAGATCCCAGATGGGTGTATAGCTGTTCATTAACTCACTAAGCCAATCACATCACCTTAATGCATGGTAGGTGGGTACAATCTTATTCTAATTCTTCACTGCTGTAATTTTAAAGTCTTACCAGTCTGGAGTTTTTTACTCTGCTGTTTCTAAGCAAGATGATAAAATTAACCATAGTCAAAGAGAATATTTTTGCAGTAAGCAAATACAAAAAGCTCTGAAGGTCTAAAAAACATGTTGCAAGAATTAAGGTAGCCATGCCTATATCATCTAAATTTGACATATTTTTCTATGCTACCTTATTGGCTCAGACATGGAGACCATTGTTAAAGGAAGTGGAAGCAGTTTCAAAGAAGGGATGTCGTGAATGCAGACACAGAAACTCGTTTCAATCTCACTGAATTTTGTGGCAGTGACTGGTTTGATCTTGAGGTGTTGCATGTACCATAAAAGTGGACTGAAAGCAACTGAGACTGAAAGAAACTGAGACTGGTTTAGACCTAAAAAGGTTAGGAGATCTTCACTGGACCCTAAAAAACAAATAAGTGGAAGGCTGAACTTTATTGTGAAAGGAACACAATGCAATTCTCATAACCTCACTTTATGCAGATTTGACAAACACTCCCTTTCATTTTGCAGCAATATTAAATATGCAATGAATTAAAACAGATATTTAGAGGTGCTTGCATTATTTCATTTCAATAACAGCAACTAAAAACAAAGACTATTTCTTGTTGCATTTCATTCCCTTGAAAGAAAGTATCAACACTTTTTAGGCTTAACAGCTTTTTCTCAACCTCTCATAAGATCAACGATAATAAGAACAGTAATGATAAAGCTTACACTCATTTTCTCTTGCTCCTCCAAACTAAAAGAAAATATTACATTAGCCTCCTCCTGAACTCTGTGGCTGGTGAAAATAGCTAGGACATGTCTCTAAAATTTTATTCCTTACAACTGCATCAATAGTACTTTTATGGTTGTAATAAATTGTTTTGCCTTAGACAGCTTCAATAAGAATAGATCTCCTTCCAATTTTATTGTGAATAGAATAAAGAAAACGCCCTTCATTCTACACAAATTAGGGTTTTTTTACACTTAAGAAACTTAAGACTTCATAACAAAATGAAGATATGCTCCTCCACATATTCACAAGACAAATATTTTGGAAGAATATCCAGATAAAATTGGAAGCACTTCTATATTTCAAGATTATTTATAGATACAAATGAATATGCTCCATTTGAATTACTTATGCATTCTGGATGATCTGTGTCTAACTTTAAACATAAAATCACTAGTGTTCCAACTCAGCTCTTTTCCACTCTCTTGAATGCAGAACCTTGCTCATCAAGTCAGAAACGGAGCAGGAGCAACTGTGACTTATTAGTGATTTCTAAAAGATACCTGGCAGAAAGATTAAAAAAAATTCACAGCCATGCTCATTGTCAGAGATTGACGCAGATTCACGGTTTCAGAATGTTGTGGGTCATACTAAGCCTTCTTCATCCAGAGATTTTCCTTCTCCACCTTTTCTGGAAAAAACACTCATTAGCACCAATAGTTTTTTCACACATTTTTACATTAAAAAAAGAAGAAAATGAAATCTCTATGAAATACATTTACCTTTCACAAAAGAAGGTTAAAAACCCTTATCAATTTTGATTTCTTCAGTGTGTTTGCAGTCTGTAACAGAAATTACATGGACTTGATAGCCTGAAAAATAAAACACACTGGAAACTTGCAGACTCTTGGCAAGGCATTCAGAATCACTTTGAGAAACCAAAAGCCTTTACATTCAGTGCCTCCAAAGTAAAACCAGTAAGACAAGACAGTGCAACTGTGACTAATCTGAGACATCGTGATTGGTCTTTTTAAGGTGCAACCCTTCCGTTCAAATTCTGAAGTGGGAATTATTCATGAGGATGGATGCAAAGAATTTTTCCATGATTGGATTGCAACAACCTGACAAAGTCTGCATGGTGGCTGCATAATCAATGTTTATATGCAATACAATCATGCAGAAACAATAAGTCTATCTCTCAGTGTTGTAAAACACATAACAGACTCACTCACTGGAAGAAAACAGAAATAATTTTTGGCGTTTGAATTTGGTTTTTATGTTCAGTTAACAAGGATACTACTTTTTATTTATATATAGATATCTCCAGAACAGACATTTAAAAAGCAGATGGCCACAAAGAATGCTACACTCTGTTTAACATTCCAACAATAAAAACACAATGTTTAGAGCAACTGCAACAAAGTCAACGCTTCTTTAATAACTTCGTGTGAGATCTGAACCAAGCAAAGTCACAGTGCAGCCACTATTAACATACCTGCTACAGATTGAATACCAGCAGCAAAAAATGGTCAGGAGAGAAGGGTTTGTGGTTTTTTTCCCCTTCCATTCATTGCTGGAATGTTGTTTCACTCTCAGAAAATGGCTCGTGGCACAATTTTGTCTTTGTGTTAAACTAGGGACCTACCCATTAAACTAGGTATTTGTCTTTGTATTAAACTAAGAACCCATGCAGTTCATCTCATCTTCTAAAACCGTGCTTTTTTGTGCAAACAAAGACCAATTGTATAACATGAACACTGTAGCCAAGAGCAGTAAAGCAACCTCTGGGAGGTCCAAACTGTGTAAGGAAAGGGACAAGCAAAGCACACCATTGCTCCATTGCAGAAGCAGGCCTGCTTATCTCACCTCTAGCATGTCAGTATTTAGAGTTGTTATATCTTTTTTTCCAATGCTGTATGAACACAGGTCCAAAAGCTCAAGGTTTTATGCCAGACACAATTCCAGCCAGACCTAATGAAGGCACATCTGGAGAAGGCGTTCAGCTGCCTTGTCTTTCTCACCTTTCTTTTGCCTCTGTCTCTCTCTTAAAATTCTGTTCTTGCCACGTTCATCTCTTCTTCCTGGGCTGCACATTACATCTGCTGTGCTGTCCTCAGCTGAAGAACATTCTATTTTCAGCAGCTTCCATCAGGCCAAACCTCAGCTGAGTACAGGCACAAAAGAAATTGGAAAGTGCAATTGGTTGTGCAATACATGACCAAGAGTGTGAATCCAAAAGAATAGTTTTCTGGCAGTGTAAGGCCAGAAAATAAAGAGGAAGCAAACATTCCAACGGGACAATAAGGATGAGAGAAAGGCCTGGCAGGAAAAAAAAAAAGAGAAAACACCCCAAATCTACTGATACCTGATTTTATTTCTCTGCCATAATGGGCATATTTGCCAAGATGGTGCTTTTAGTGACTATTCAGACATTGCTGAGCAGTTGAAAACTCAGTATCTGGTTGGATTAAATGGGGGTGGAGGGGTAGTGGGGATGTGAGTTCTCAGTTAAATTTTGGCATTTTAACCTAACAAAAAATTTAAGACATATTAATTTAGAAAATAATAAAACAAGCAATTTAACCATGCAGAAAATCAAAATACTGCATTTTGGGAGTATCTGCTAATACTTCCGAACATTTTGCACGATTTACAAAGTCATAAGAAATTAAAACAGGAAATTAGAAACAAGAAAGGAAAACCAAACCCCTTCAACTGAGACTTAAAAGCAAAGAGTATACAAGCAGAAGAAAAATACAGTTGGTAATATTCTATCAAGGGAGTATTACATGTGAAGCTATTGAACTCACATATCATAACTGGGGCTCTTGGAAGCAAAGTTGTAAGTGTAAACTGTAAAGAATAGTCTTCTGCCATAGGTGAAGAACAAAGTAAAAGAGTGAAGTGTTTCAAAGATGGATGGAATGAAATTATCATCAGATTAGACTGTTGACTTTTTATCAACCACTACTTCAGAAATCAAGGATAATGTGAAGCAATATTTAAGAATTAAAAAGAAAAAAATATTTCTAATCAGTCCTTCAAGAGACAGTAAAATTATATGTATATTTTTTAAAATTAATCTTGGGATCTTGATAAGTGCCCAAAAAAATCCCTAAAGACTTCCTTGACTATGTAGTATATATAAGAGAAGATACCAGTAGGGCCAGATATCTTGAGAGGACTCCAGGGCATTAAACTTATGTCGATTAACTTAATACAGAGCTAACAGTAAGCCTCTGCCTTTTCTGATTTTCATATCCAAATATATTTTACAGTGGCTTTCAGAATCCTTGATAGTGAATCTAAGACCCTAAAAGAGTGGGATTTTTCTTCTTAGTCCCGCTTTCCAGGCTGTCTTATTATGTTTGTGTACAGTTGACAGCTCCTGAACTTACGAAGGTAACAAATACCAGCTGATTGTGTTTGAGAAAGGAATGCTCTTTACAAAGACACAAAGAATTCTTTCTTATTCCAGAAAATGTAACTGCATGGATGAAACAGATACAGAATTTTACGACAACTCTGATTTCATTCTACATCACATTCAGCTTAAATCTTGAGCAAGTGCAAGGCACCTTTAAAGGCTTAAAACCAAAGTATTACTGTCAGCATTAGAAAAAACATCAAACTGCACTCATCACATGGGATTCTGTAGTATTAAATGCCACTCAAATATGCCTTGTCTACACGCTCCAGAAGTCCTTAATGATGATAACAACAGGTAAAGTAAAATACAGCAGTTACAAGGATGACAGGCTTTCAAGACAAACAGTCCTGAATTTCCTAGTAACTTGCTTCCTTTCAGATTACATTCATTTCTTCTATGGGAAATATGTAGTGATGCATTTTGGACTATGATGTGCAGGTCATACCCAAAACAGGGGCTGACAATCAGGAGACAATGGAATTTATGAAAACCAATTTCTCAGAGCTATGCTGTGACTTAAGAAATTGTCTCGCCTTTCAGATGTATTAAGAAGGGAATGCAGGGGAGAGACAAGACAAGATCTCAGCTCTGCATGAGACAAAGCTCAAGGAAGCACCTCATCCACTTTTGGTATCCATATTTTCTCTACATTTTATAGAATTGTTCATAAAGGTATAAATAAAATTGAAAGCAGCTTTTTTCATTCCTAGTGCTAAGTAGAATACAGCTAAGAGACAAATCAACATTTTTGGCCAATTTTAGCACATCATACAGTATTGCTAGCCACTCTTCTCTGTGATCTTGCTCCATCCTACTCTAAGCTTTTCTCAGCACGAGTTTGAAAGCTGCTGACCACGTGAATCACTTACTGACCTTCAATCACGCCCATCCCTGCTGCTGATGAAGGATTTTGATGTTCAAGTTTTGCAAAGCACTGTGGACAGCTTATCTATATGCTGATGTATGGGGGCACATTTACATACATTTGTGTAATAACAGAAAGTGCCCGAAGGCAATGCTGAACAATGTCCATCAAACTTTGTTCAGGAATGAAAAGTTCCTTGTTCTAGTCCACGTTAAGATACCTAATTAAAAGGTTCAATTTCAAATCCCTGTAGTAAAATTAAATCAAAATTAAGTATTTTAATCAGATGCCTGTGTCTGTAATAAAATGGTCTCCTTTGGAAAAGACCTTTAAGGTCATCACATCCAACTGTAAACCCAACACTGCCAAATCCACCACTAAACCATCTCCCTAAGTGCTGCATGGACATGTCTTTTAAACACCTCCAGAGAGGGTGACTCCACTGCATCCCTGGGCAGCCTCTTCCAATGCTTGACCACCCTTTCAGTGAAGAAATTTTTTCCTAATTGTCAATATAAACCTTCCCTGGTGCAACGTGGAGCCATTTCCACTTATCCTATCACTTGTTACCTGGGAAAATAGACTAAACCCCACCCAGCTACAGCCTCCTTTCAGGCAGTTGTAGAGACTGATAAGGTCACCCCTGATCCTCGTTTTCTCCAGGCTGAACACCCCAGCTCCCTCAGCTGCTCCTCATAGGACCTGTGCTCCAGCCCCAATTGTGTTGCCCTTCTCTAGACACACTCCAGCACCTCACTATCTTTCTTGAAGTGAGAGGCCCAGAACTGGGCACAGCCCTTGAGGTGTGGCCTCACCAGTGCTCATGTATTTTGTGACACCACAGACACAACTGCCCTTGGACCATCCCTTCTGCTACGCACCATTTGCTTCCATTTTCACATGTAGTCTAGAATATGAACCAGGATAATAACTCACCATTATAATTTCTCATTCATCTTGCTGAAAATAGCTGGATGGAAGGGGACCAATCATATTACCTCTGCCCTTCATGCAAAAGACTAATAAAGGAAGAAAAATGCTTACATTACTGTGCCAAATATTATTTTATAATTTTCTACAAAGGAAAATATAAGACAATAAATGCATATGCTAGCTATACAATGCATGATCTCATTAGCAGAGCATTAGGAAAAATACGTCCAGCAGCATATTTTTTGGACATATGGGTCACATTGACTTTTTGATTGCTTATCAACAAATGACAAACATAGGTCTGCATGAATAACATTTGCTTCTTTCATTCTCCAGCTAATGAAAAGCATTCCCTGTAGGTACTTAAAACATAGGAATCTTAAGGAACACAAAAAGCTTCTCCTACTGCAGGACCTGCTTTTAAATTTTATTTTGTAGTCTAAATGTCTTGATATCTGACATGCAGAAACTAAAGAAAATATTAAGAGAGGTCTCATTTCTGATCAAACATACACCAACTAAGGAACATTTTAAACAAGGAATTTGTCTGAAGTTTAAAGAAATTCCTATTTTCTAGATTTTTTTTTATAGGGACAGATTTACCTGCATAGAATAGAAAATGTCAGCAGTTTGCAGCTCATATGCATTATTTGGCACCATTTTTTTCAGCCTGTGGCCTGAGTTTTGTTAGGATGTCAGTGTATTCAAACAAGATTAGTGGGAATCCTTGCAATTTTTCGGCTTCTCTAATGCTCCCTTTTGAGCCTGCTACCTTTTAACTTCATACTCTGTGAACAGGAATACATTAATATAATTCTGATAGCCTTCTGAAAAATAAAATACATTCATATTTTTCTGGTGGTCTCCCAAAGAATATACCCAGTGCTTTTGGCATATAGCAGATTACAAAGTTAATCAAATGAAAGAGAGATATGGTGGCCGGTTTTTTATTCCTGCCTGGGTAAAGTGAAAGAAGAAGTGACTGGAATCCACTTCTTAATTTCATAAATATTTCTTCTTCTCATCAGCTCAGTTTCTAACATTTAAGGAGAATTATTATCCTTTTCACCATGCCATCATTTATGGAACAGTTCATTTATGACAGTTTTCTACACATTATACTGAACTCATATTGGTAAACATATTTATTGTAATAAATTTGTTACAACTAAGAACTTCATGGTGATGCAGTAATAATATTTTCTCCATTAAAGTACAAGACTTTACTATTTCAGCTAGTGGAGAATCCCAGGCAGCATGTGACAGCTACACAGTTGTATCCAAGCCCAGCCATAATTTCCTGCTGTTCAACAGAATTTCAGTCTCAAATATCAGCAATGTTGTGCTTTTATGAACATAATAAATTAGATTTCATTTCTCATATAATTGAGGAAAGTTTTGTTTGTTTTCTTAACATTAAAAATAATATTCTGAGGCTGTCTCAGGGCATTTAGTGAGGACCTAAGCAATTAAGTTTGGACCTTTACTGCAGAAAGATCCTGTATTTTGTTTAGATTCATTTGCATTTCCTTTCCAACTCACCTTAGTCAAATTACAGCATCAACCTCTTTATTCCTCAGATCCCATTTGAGTTTTCTAAGAATCTGTGGAAGACTAGTCTTACATTAATAGGACGTACCTGGCTGGACATGAAAGCAGGAGGGCGGAAAAAAAAGTCAGCAAAAACAGCATTGCAGATTTGCATTAAGAAATTTATATCTGACTTCTTCATGTGGTTTCCATTCAGCACTAAAAACATAACTCTGCATGAAATAAAAAGAGGTTTGTCAAAAAGTTTTGCTGCTGCTAAATAAGGTCTAATTTGCATCTGCTGACAAAAGGGTTTATTAACGTAACAGTAGAAAGCCAATGGAACCAACATCAGCAAAATGTCCTGACAACTTTATTTTTGTTAATGACAAACAGAAAGAACTGCATGATTATTGTCAAACAAGCTCTGGGGCTGATTCAACTCTGGCTACTAAATGTCAATATTTGACTTTAGGAAGATGTCATTAGAATCCAAGTGAGTGGCACTGGCTACTATTATAATTTTAAAAACACTATCAGATTAGTTGGCTGTGACCTACACTTGGTAAACCCATTTTGTACTTAATTCCATTCTTCTCTTACCTTCAAATTATCCATTCCTTTGAAATGCTGTGTTGGGTTTGCACGGCAAGGTTTTGGTAACGCAGGGGTAGAGGGAGGTAGAGGAGTAGAGGGCTGGCTTTGTGAGCATCCCCCTTGTCTGACAGAGCCACCACCAGCAGGCTCCAGGACAGAGTCCCTGCTGGCAAGGCTGAGCCGTGCCAGTGATGGTGGCAGCACCTCTGGGGTAAGGTACTGAAGAAGAAGGAAGCAAAAGCTATTGCATGGAAGTTATTGCAGCCAGAGAAGAGAGGAACAGCCTGAAGACACCAAGGTCAGTGCAGAAGGAGAGGCAGAAGGTGCTGCAGGTGCCGGAGCTGGGATTCCTCTGCAGCCCATGGTACAACCCATGGTGAGGCAGCCGTGCCCCCACAGCCCCTGGAGATCCATAGGGGAGCAGGGATCCACAGACAGAGTGCAGGGGACAAACATGCTCTGGTGGAGTCTGGTAGAATGTGAGAAGAGGCACATGGGGTCACATACACTGTCCATTGAGCCCCTGTCTCCAAAGGTGGTCAGACATATGACAAGGAAGCAGTACAAGAACCCAGCAAGCAGCCCGGGACATGCTTCTACAGAATGCCTTCAGCTGCTAATATTCCTCAGCTTCAGAGACTTCATGGGTGCATTTTCATGAGTTACACTATGGTTTACAGAAAATAATGAAGATTCACTGACCTGTTGACTAATACAAGTAATTTGCTCTGTGATTATGTTGAGAAAAAAATTATCCTGTATTATTTGCATGGTACAGACACCACAAGCCTGGATTTTATGCCATTTCTTCCATTACAAGAGAGCAAGGCTTGTTCTCAGGCACATAACCTCCATTCTAAATGACATTCTAAGCAAGTCTCTATCACTGCAATCAGAAGTTTTCAAGGGAGCAAAGAAACGTAAAAAACACAACCACACAAAGTATCACAGTAGATAAGAATGTTTTGTATCTCAGTTTTATACTTAATAACCTACTTATCTTTGAATTTGCTAACAAAACCAATGACAAATATGAAATATTACATTGATCTGGGAAATATTATGAATATTAAAGCCAGAGATAAAATTTACAAAAAATCATTTGTAAACTGATTTGTAAATAACAAAATAAATATTGAAGGAAAATGGTAGGTAACTCAGCATAGCTGTATAAAAAATAATTGATAACACCAACAATCAACTGGAAGATGGATTTGTCAAATAGAGTTAATGTTGCTATGTAAGTATATTGCAACAGTGCCTGGAAGACTTGCTGAGAACAAGGCCCTAATGTACTAGGAGCTGTGGAAAAATAAAATAAAACAAAACAAAGCAAAACAAACAGCTTGAGCTTGGTCCCCAAAGACTTCTTTTTCTGAGAATAAAGCAGGAAAGCATGGCATAAAGTTGCATCATGTCAAGGACCAAAGAGGTGGTCCTCTG
Source organism: Brachypodius melanocephalos (assembly GCA_013398615.1). NCBI lineage: Eukaryota > Metazoa > Chordata > Aves > Passeriformes > Pycnonotidae > Brachypodius > Brachypodius melanocephalos. The sequence continues at coordinate 25,921,008 of VZSR01003049.1, read as the reverse complement.
CTGTTAGTTATGTAAAAAGTCACAGCTGTTAACAATGTGCTCTTATACTGTGCCCTTTACAGTTAGACTACTAGAAAAATATAATTGAATGGGACAGAAATTAAAATATTATTGCAAAAAATCAGTAATAATTAAAATATTAAAACTAGGGTATGATTAAAAGGCCTTTTCAAATACTGACAATGAAAACATGGAAATTGGAACTGAAAGAAATATCCACAGTATTTTTCAAAGGCAGAGGAATACAATTATATATTATTAACACAAATGCAGTGTCACCCACCCTCAAGGGTAAATATCTGCATTATTAGCATATAATAAAGTGATTACATTTTTTTTTTCCTTGTGCAACAAGATCAACTTCTTCATGTCCAAGAGCAGGAAACGATAACCACTTTACCAGATGGGTAACACTTTGTCATATGGCTTCATCACTGGAATAAAGAAGAAAACATCAGAATGTTACAGAATCTGCCTCAACCCACAGGACATCAAGAAGAACTTACAGTAAGAGAAATTTGCATTTTTCCAACCCTACTATAGATTCCTTTCACTATGTTTATGTATATTAAAGCAGGTATCACGAAGTTCTGCTTAGTTGTCTATTATACAAACAACATATAATTGCTTAATGTCTAAGTAGTTTTAACTCACTTTGAAAAGAGGTATTTTGCTTTTGGAATTTTGTTCATCATAGTCCTGGACACTGGTTTAAAGAGAGACGCTTCTTTTGAATTTTACTGCCATTATAGTTTTCATCCCTTTTAACCCAGGTCCTATTTTTTTCTGCCAAAATGTGCAATTATTTAAGAAGTAGAAGAGCCTGACTTAATCTTATATCCTCCATACTGACTTCCCAAGGGGGGATCACAATTAGACACTGGAGGGTAATTAAACCAACAACCTTGCAGCAAGTGCTTGCTTATCTTGCACTTGTCAGCATATATAACACAAAACTTTCCTCTCTGCCAGGGGCCCTTAAAGCTCTGAAAAATTGGAACCTCCTGCTTCAGTTGTTTGTTTGGCAAATTGTTCTTGTGATACATTTGAGTGCAGCTCTTTTGACTGCAGACAGAGATTATTTTTACAATATTCTTAAAACACAAACCACTGACAGAATTTTTTTAAAGTACAGTTGGCTAGTTGAGTGTCTTTACGCAAAGTCCATTCCAACAAAAACAGCATGGTTTATTCCAATAGTTTGGATCAGGACTGAATGAAAATAAAAGATAATTGTTTGCTGAATTGCCAGTGACACAAAACACTTCTGTGAGGTCCATGCTCTGATGTAATCTTTTATGAATACAATGAACTATCCAACCAAAGCTGCCATTCTGATGCAAGCATGTTATTAAAAGGAAAACCTGTTAGAAACAACTCTGAAGTCATCAGAGATTAGAAGAGGAGATTTTTTTAGTCTTGAGTTTAAACACAAAAGATGTCCTATCCTCTGGTCTTCACTAAGAGGAGCTTCAGTGGAAATTTTGTCTGAGAGAGCAGGATTGTAATTATTACTGCTCTTAGGATCCATAACCAATTAAAAACTAGTGGGGATTATCTTGTCTCAAACACTGACAGCACTATCTATGGCTTTCTGGAGCCACAGATAGTGTTGGCAAATTTCTGAAGAGCACTTCAGTATCTGATGAACTTTCTGATCCTTTAATCTACTCTTCATGTCCTTTATTAATACTGTGAAGTGATAATTATTAGGCCAACAGATAAGAAAGAAAAGTATCTGGGGTTAATTCTGACCTTCAACAGCTTGCTATGCATCATCAGTAAATGACTTTTTTTCCTCTATTTCTTACTCATTAAGTTCAACCATTAGGGATTGTTAAGAACCATTTGCCACTCTTAAATGTGTTTGTATGGCAAGGTGTTAGTTTTGCAGTGGTCATCCACGTTGCATTGTTACACAGTGACACTTGGGAGACGGCTCTGAAGTTCCATAATATTGTTCACGGTTTTCTCTGCTTAAACATGAGGCCCATATTCCAACATCAGTCAGTGAAGTCTTATGTCTAGGTACTGGTGTGATATTCAACACTACTTCACACTTGATAGCCTTGGAAATTTAATTAAACTGAGTCTAGAAAAGTTAAAAATTATCCGCTGAGGATTTGGAAATAGTACAGTTATTTATTCTCTGCATCAATTTTGACAGAGAAGTCTTTTAACTCAACTCCATTGCGCCATGATTATTTATATTATACCACTCACTAACAGCTACAGGAAAGTGGAGTTGGGCTTACAATAAAACTTAACATTTAAATAGAGAGGAAAAGATTCCTTCTAGAGAAACAATCAACAGATAGATAATGCAAGGCTAGGAACAATGAAACCAGAAGGAGTTAGAAGCCTGTGAACAGGTGGATTCATCAAAAAGGCAGAAGCAAACAGAGAAGCTTGAGGTCTCCAGGCTATGGAAAAGCTGCAACCCACTAAGCTGGACACCTCTGGGCATTAGGTCACAGTGCCTTGCTCCAGATGGCACAGGAAGGAGGCAGTGAAGCCAGCAGAAGAGGTGCACCAATGGCACCACCATGCTTCCAAGACACTGTCTAGCTCTTAACCCTGAGAGCCCTTCTTTTGGAGGGTGAATTTACTGTATTTAGAATAAGAGCAGTGTATCAAAACCACTGAGACAAGAAGCATGAGCGCTAGGACAAAGATGCTATTCGCTCCCCTCTCCTTGCAGTAGTCATAATTGCAGTCAAAAAGTTTGGGGCTCTTTTGTTTTGGGACTTTAGTTAATTGGGGGTGGTAGAGGTTGAAGGTGTAGGTGTGAGCTGTTAATTTGTTTTTTAAGTAATGCATCTGGTCCAGAAGACTTCAAGCACTAAAAAGTACAAGAATTCAGTTCTAGACTTCATATTTCCTATTCCAAAAAAAAATTATACTCATTATAAATGAGTAACCACATCAAACAAATAAACCACTGTAGAAGGTTACTCTAAGTTTTAAGATGGTCTCAAGTTTGTTAAAAACCAAATTAGTACTATCAATGGTATTTTCTCAATTGTTTTTTTTATGTGAATACTTTCCGGGTTCCACCCAACATCAGGATCTGGCAAAGATATTGAAATGAAGCCAGAAGGACACTTTATTGCTCTTTCCAGCTCCCATTGAGCTGCTGGCACGCAACTTCTTCAGCTGTCTGTGGGATGAGAAGGATAAAGTAGCACTGAAAACAGCACAGGCATGACAGCAGTTGGTCAAAGGCAGCTCAACAAGGAGACCATTCATGACATTCAAAGCATCAGACAGAAGCAGAAAAGAAAAGCACATCCTAATCCAGCACAGTCATGCTAGATGTGATCATTCTGATTCTACCTGTTGTTCTATTGCATGAACCTGCACAACACTAAGCTTTTGGCTGTTTTGTGAAATGAATGTGTCTATGATTGACATTTTGAAGACACATTAGCAAAGGCCCATCTTGGATATATTCATAAAGCTGAATCTGCGTGGTATTGAGTGCTTTAACAACCCTTGAGTTCATGGGCAGTCAAAAATCTCCAGTGCTGCTTTGGAGCAGATGCAAGAAGAGCAAGAAGGGCAGAGAATTTGGTTGAAAACTGGTAGTAATCTGACACAGCTGCTATGTAACAGCTCATTAGTGGTTTCTGACTGCTCTAAGGAAAGTTGGTAGATATTTATTTGGAATGAACACATGTGGGAACAATAGAATAATAAAAAAGGCTAAGAGAAAAATAAAATAATAAAACAATGTGCATACAGTTGTTCAATACAGTTGGGCTCTGGTACAAAATACACCTGGTGTTCCCTTTCCCGTAAAGTAAGAAGACAGGTGAAAGGAGTGATGTCTCGAGTACAGTGAGCTTATAGTGGAAAAGAAGTAGCAAAATATTCATTCCCTCTTGACTTACAAGTTCAAGAACCTAGAAATTCAGTTGTCCAACAATATAAGTAAATCTTCCTCAAATCCAAGCTCCTTTTTCTGCCCACAAATCAAGATGGTAGTTTAATATCCTTTCTCCTTCTCCATGGGAAATACAACATGCCCTCTTGCAAGTTCTTCTTTACAGAGAAAGCTTGTAACAAGAGAAGCTGGGTTTATGCCTAAACCTTGTGACAGACAACACTATTATTTTCTTTTAATTTTTTTCTACATTTCATTGTTCCTCTAAGAAATTAGGTGGACAGCTTGAAGAGGGGTGTAAAAGACTGTGCTTGGCAAACATAAGGCAAGACTAGTGGAAGGCCAGAGGGATTACAAGATGCAGCAGGCCAAAGAGTTGCAGCATGAAAATTCATATAAGGGACAGAGGCACTGAATTGACAATGGTAGGGACAAGCCTGAAAAACAGAGCAGACAGAAGAACTGAGAGGGAGCAAGAGCAGGGGAAACCTTTAAACCTGTTGTGCCTCTTCCTACCAACCATATTTCATTTACTGAAAAAGTTATTTACTCTATTTTTGTTTTTATTAGTTGGTTGGGGATTCTTTATTTTATTGTAGTAACACCCTGCCTTGATGTTAAAAGCATGTGAGTCCATTTTATGGAAATCATAGCAGGTCTAAGGCAATCTTTGGTCACAAAGTGTTTTCTTACATTTCGCAAGGATAACCCCCTTAAGTGTGAGAAATCTACAATTTCTCTACAATGAGAAAACAATAAAGAAAATGTTATTTTTTCTAGGTTTTTCCTGAAGTTCACTTTTTCTTATCTTTTTTTCCATCTGCAGATATAAATTAATGAAGAGCTGGTAAATCCCATGGAACAGATGTTCCCTACAGCTGAGAAAGGTGAAGAAGTACAAAGATAAATAACTTTGTTGAATTGGATTGGGGGAGAGTTCATCTGGATTTTTTTTTTCCAAGATGTGTCTCTCAAAATGTCCAGATTTTCTTCCATGAGTCAGTTTTAACATCGAAACACACAATTCACAGCCGAGCCATAAGATTTTTTTTTTTTATGAATAAGCCCTTTTGTTCTTCCCTTTTCTCCCCCAGGGTTAATAGAATTATTCAGAGAAATATTTATAGAATAATTTAGAAGGAAGGCCTTCTAAAGTTTATCTGATTCCCAGTTCAAAGCAGGTTACTCAGAACCTTGTCCAGGTGAATTTTTAATATCCCCAAGGATGGATATTTCACCTCCTCTCTGAGCAACAATTTTAAACATTTGACCACCCCTTGCTATTAATATGATTTTTTTCTACTACCTAACAACTTCATTTGTTGCCACTTGTATCTGCTGCCTCTTACATCTTGCTATGTACCTCCAACAAGTGTTTGTCATCTCTAAACCCTCCCATCAGGTAGCTGTGGACAGACACAAGGTCTCCCTTTAGCCTTCCCAAAGGCTGAACAAAGCCTGCCCTCTACGCTTGTGCTCCATGTGCTACAGTTCTCTAAGGATGCTGTGACCCTCCCATGGGCTCATTCCAGTGCATGGCTACACTTCCTTCATGCCCTCCTTCATGGTTCCTAGGCACCTCAGGTCCTCTTTTGGAATACTTGCCACTTAACTTTAAAGAAAAACAAAAACAAACCAAACAAACAAACAAACAATCAAACCACAAAAAACCAACAAAAAAAAAAAAATCGTCATTTCAGGTAGGCACTCTGGTGAAAGATCCTACTGCTTTTCTTCTGCAGGGTCTTAGAATTCTATCAGTCCTCTTCCTGAAAAGCTTGTATCTGGTCTGAAATTGTGGAAAGATGATTAGGCAAAGATTTAAAGAGTCTCAAAAATGCCCTTAGAATACAAAAACTACAATTACAGCATTCCTGCACGTGTTATTGGGGTTTTTCTACCACAAACTTGCATGATGAGTAATGAACCAGGTATCTTTACTTTCAGTTCAATGTCATGTCCTAAGAATCATATTTCTATGGAAATTGAATCGATTCAATGTGAGTAATAAATAACGACAAAGATTTCATTTGTTTCATTTACAAATAACTTTGGGCTGAAACAAAACTATTTAAAATGTTGATTTAAAAGGTCAACTAACCAATATTTATTATAGCCAAGGGACTTTTAGCTTACATAACACCAAGAAACAGGAGGAATTTATACAGAAACTCTTTCGACAGAAAGGCCTTCTGGGGAAAAGATTATGCTGTTCTCATCATACTTTTTTTTTAAAGTATCTATTATTTATTAAAATATTTAAGCAACCTTTACAATATATTTTTTAAACATTTTCATGTTAAACATCTACATTCCCGTGTTCACTTATTCAATTTTGCATTTCATAAATAAGTAACTCTTCCCACAGTTAACTAGCATAAAAAACTATAACACTTGTAGTAAAACTGGAGGCAGGTGGTGCTTATATGAACCTTTGACCTCCTCCCACAACTGTACCTAGCACTGCTTATCAAGATTAAACAAATAACCACTTCAGATCTTGTTCTCAGGACAAATGACAGTACAGTTTTCTTTCAGGCATGGAAAGAAAATAGAGGTATTGAAAAAGTTTATAAATCAGAAATGTACTCTGCATTTGTTTTTCATCACAGGATGCCTTATTACCATTACATTTTCTTATCTGGCCATGTTTTCTTCTTGTCTGATACTCAAAGGCTGTAAGGTCTGGAAGCAGACTGCTTCCCATTTAACCGTAATGCACAGTGTTCATTTCAGCAAGCACGTGCAATGTATGCCAGCAATAAAACAGCCACTGAGATCTCTGAGATTCTTATCACCCTCAATAATGGAATGCAATAACAGCACACTTTATACAATAAGATTTTAAGAAGTTATTTTCAATTCAGTCAATTTAAAAGCATCAATAGGCATGACAACCCATACATCTAAATGGACTCCCCAGAGACCATATATTCAGAGGAGAGAACAGGAATACAGAGAAGAGCTATTAACCTCTCACATATAAGAGAGAGAACCTCTTACATATAAGAGAGAACTTAAAATATTAAGTTGCTGTACATCAAAATACGCAATAATTTATCTGGATTTTTAGAGAGATTTTACATAATTTTTCTTCTTTCACATATTTTAGACATTTTATATGTATCCTAACACTCCATATTTTTAAGATGACAGAGTAGTCTGTGGCAAAATAAGTTTCTTTTTCAGACTTAACAGCACATTTAAACATCCATCGTATTCTGTACAGCACAGTTGGCACCAATTTGTGTGAGACAACTGTCTAATGGTGACATCAAAATCCATTCTTCAGAACCCTCATGATTTTGATACAGGTCTGTATCTCAGGATTTATTCAAATTACACTGTTAGGCTAGCCATGGAAATGCTTCTGTTCCTTGCAAATACTGTTTTCAATTTAAAAAAAAAACAACCAACCAAACAAACAAAAAACCTTTTGGTTTGATCAATCAGGAAAGGTATTCTGACCATGGCAAGGACAGCAGTTACTTTAATAGTCATCTCTGTCTTGTACCTACTTTATACTGCTACTGCTCTCTGTAATAGCAACACACTGGCATAACAGAGCATATAAATCTCAGGATTTTTGTATAAATGTTTACTTTCCACACATTTTCCTACCACCCTAGGTAGGGGGTGGACCGTGTGGCTACAGCAACTCTACTATTCCATAAGGCCCATGGATGTGCATACTTATTCCTTCTGAAAGAGAAGTAACCTCAAAACCATGAGGCAGTAGAGGTAAGAACTTGCACACACACACGATTCCCAAGGGCCAGCTTGCTCTCTCTGGGATAAGATCACTCCACCACCCGTTTGTGAGTTTGCACCACTGACCTCTGTGAGTGAATCAATGCTTTCCTTTTGAAAACACTCTATTCTAGAAGTTGTCAAGCAGCAGTTCCACAGAAAATCATTAGTAAGAACAGTATGTTAAGAGGAGATTGACACTATTTGATATGAAACACTCAAGGATTTTTATATTTTTTTCAGCCACAATGAAGAAGCACTTGCAGTTTATGAGCAAGAATTTTCCAAAAATGAATAGTTCCAACCCTCTCCAAGCAACAAAACAACACAGTATTCAGGGCTGGCAGCTGACATAATAAATTTCAGCTGGGTAAAATTAGAAATGCCTCATATGTGGGAGCTTTGGAATTGAATTTGCCTGGCAAAAATTCTAACATTCTATGTAAGAACACTTGTTCTAGGAGGTTTTAAAGTATCTCACTACCGCAGACATTTATTTCAATCTTTATAAACTACAGTGAATCTGAATTTTTTGTTCAAGGCTTGTATTCAAAGTTTGTTACAAGAAACACTAATTTTCCTAAAGGGTTTTGTTTGTTCATTTGTTTTTATTTTGTGGGGGTTTTTTAATTGGCAATTATATTTTCTGTTTGGATTAGGTGAATCTCCAGCCTAGAATTACCTTCCATCTTCATAAATTCCCTGCTGAAAAATCAAAGCGTGCCTCTCCTAGGTTCTCTTGTTTCTCTGATATTCACAGCAAATGGTTGCTGACAGTAGTCACTGGAAATCCACAAAAAATACAGGTGATAGCCTTTAAACACAAAGCCAGAGCAGTGTATTAGAACCATCCATACACGTGCATTTCACACTTGCCAAACAGAAATGTAAAACGGATATTACCGTTTAATAATATGCACATTTTCAAACATCCAACAAGCCATTACCAACAATGGTGGGTATCAAAAATTTAAACTTAACAATGGTTAGCAGCATTATCTTTTGAACAAAAAAGAGCTAAAACACAGTTTAGCAGTTTTAACCGTGAAATGAGTTCTCACTAGAACTGTCTGCCTGCTGTTTATGATTTTCCTATTCCAAGAGCTTTTCTGTAATGAAGCCACAAAACCACCAGGCATTTACCCCCATTGGCTTTTCTGGAGTTCATAGATGCATAATCAGGAAATAAGTTGTTCCACTTTTTACATTTGTGCCCTGCTTATGATCCCCTCAGCCTTATAGGGATGAAAAATTTGGTCATATCTCGATGTTGCTGCAAGTGTTGTTCCTTTGCCACTGCGCTCAGAGTGACAAAGGCAATCTGGGAGCTCCTCATCAGGACAAATTTTAGTAGAGATGAATATTTTCTGTAGAGTCCTTCCTGTGGATCAGCTGTATGCCATTGTATAGCTCCTCCTCATACCTACAGTATCTCACCTGGATTCTCCTACACCAAGCCTTGTTTTGTCTAAAGCACGTCTCAAAGGCTCGTGGCCTTTTTATGAAACAAGAGAAAAATAAATCATTACATCTCTAGGTAATCTGTTTCAGCTCATAATCATGCTAGCTACAAAAATACATTCCTATTTCTCATTGTAATTTATTTGACCAACACAGCAGGCTGGTGCTGTGTTTCTCTCTAGACCTATGTTCCTTCCCAACTTTAACATAATTTGGGTACTACTCAGTTTCTTTTTAAATTAATTGAATGAATTATGGAGCATTTAAAATGTACTTCCATAAAATGTTTCTCATTTTTAAATTTATTTGGATTCGTTTTTTTGTATTTTTCTCTCCTTTGCTAACCTATGATAGACTCTAATGCCAGTCTTTGTGGTTCTGTGGAACACCAGAATCCCACATCCCATCCTAATGCTGCTCCTGGTGCCTGTTTAGAGCAGTTCAGAACTGAAGCAACCAATACAGACACACTGCAAATAAAGTTGCAACATTTTTCTCACTACTACAGCACAGTAATAGCTTTTAGTGATCACACCCTACAGCATTTGCTGTATTGATCATCCCACTATTTGAGCCACAGTGCTTATGAGGCAAAAAATCCAAACAGACAAAAAAAAAATTCCAACAGCATAAACCCGTAAGATGAGCTTCTCTTGGTAACTATCAATTATGAAATGCTAAGGACTACCAAAGAGTCATTTTCTGAAGCATAAGTATCTTGCATTTTGTCATTGCTCTGTGGAGAAGAAGAGCCAGCTTTACTTTTTAGAAGGCAAAAATCTAAACCAGGGCTATGAAATAAATTACTAGAACTCATAGTTTTCCATTACAGTAAGACCATCTTCTAAGGCTCACCTTGTAAGTTATATTTCATTTATTCTGAGAAATGTATCTTTCCTAAGCTCTTAATGAAGCTACAGATGCCTTGATACTAACATCAGCTAAAAAACAAACTAGAGCAATGGTGTTTAAAAAAGAAACCCAAAACAACACACTCCTCAATTGCCTTCCCTATAATTTTTAGCAATAGAAATAGAATTAATATCTTTTAATCAGTTCCATATTCTGTTGCCTTGAGCAATACAGGTGCCCAAAATGCAGATGAAACTCAGAGTTCATACATACTTTCAGAGGTCATGTGTTTTGGGGTTGCTCCTTTTTTCTCCTTTCTAGTAATCTAAAAGACCCTTGGCTATAAATTGTTCCTTCTAGCAACCACATGCCAGGATTTTGCTGGCTATTTTTATTCATTAATACCAGCTGCCTCACAGTGCCTGGATGTAACAGCAAAAATATGTATATATGTTTTAACCATATGGTAAAAACTGATGAAGACCTTTCATGTAGGATAATCCATATACCCAGGGTATATGAATCTCTTATGCAAAGGCCAGACTAAAAGGCCTGTTCTCCACTTGAACCTTCAAGGACTCACATTGCTGCAAGTTTCTGAGCCAAATCCAAAAGTGCCTGTTTGTAGTGCTCCCACAAAGTCAGAAGAGCAACTCCCACCTCCATCAGTGAGTATTTTCTGCTCAAGTGGTGAACAGAAACTTCTGTCCAGGGGCAGATTTTACCATTGCACTTAAAGATAAAAAAGAATAGGCTTCCTTCTAACAACCATTTGTCATGCCACACTTTGATTCCAAAAGTTCTGTTGCCATCATTGCTAAACAAATAAGGTTCACTTTGAGATTATCTAATACCAAAGTTTAACAAACAGATTAAAATTAAAATAGATGAGATAGTTGCAAAAATAATCTATTCAAAGCAGAGGTTCTAATAATCTAAAATATTAAATAGAGTCAAGGACATTAAATGCCAGCACATAATCAATTGCAGAATACTTTACTTCAGCTTATAAGAAGTTTGCACAAAACAACAAGTTTTGTACCTCTTAACTAAAATAGTCCTGAACACAGAATAGGAGCACATCAGAACAAAATGCAAAAAATCAAATTAGAGAGGCAAATGTGACTGACATACGAGTAACAAAAAAAGATGATGAAAAAGTCCTGGATGGGTTTATTCAGAGGTACTAGCGGGATCCTATGATAAACTAGTTCCTGGAAGCTATATTGATTTCTTTTTCAAAAGGTTACAGACTTTTTTATATGACTTTTCATTGTGAACTTCCATTTCACTTAAGAGATTATTTTCAAATCATGACATGTATATTTATGTAACAATGGAACAGGATTTTTTTTTTGTATGTATACGTGCATATATTCATGAGTTTTCTTTCATACCGGTTTCCCATTTCCTCCTTTATTACTGCTTCCAGGTATAAAACATTTCTTGTTAATATAGCCAACATAATCTCTAGCACAGGAGAAAAGGACATTCCAGCCTTATGAAATCTTGAGCATTCATTTGTGCTGCAACTTAATTAAAAAAACAGACATAGGGAAAAGCCTTGTATCATCTGGGACATAATGTCTTCAAGATTTTCCATTTCTAAGCATGGAAAAAAAGTTAGACTTACTTGAAAAGTCAATTACAGAATCATCAGATCATAAAGGTTGGAAAAGACATCCAACTTTTGACTGAACATGACCATGTCAACAAAACCACAGGACTAAGTGCCATGTCCAGTTGTTTGTCAAACACTTCCAGGAATGGTGACTCCATCACTTCCCTGGGCAGCCATTCCAATACTTGACAACACTTTCAGTGGATAAATTCCTGCAGAACTCCTCCTTTATGAAATTCTGAACAATAATAAAATCTAATAGTGGTGAAAGTTTTTTACTTTGGGCTTAGCAGGAAAGCTTTTCTAAGTGGTATTGTCTATTCTCTCTGTGGCATTGCACATGCATCATGAAGTTAAAATGAACTATTGAAAACCCACATTGAGTGTGCTTCTCTGAGCAGGGATAATGCTATCTTGAATTCTAAAAATTTTCCCTTATCTGTCAAATGCTGGCTTTGCTCTCTAGTGACCGTATTAAGAGGCCTAGGAGGTTTATCAAGGGAACTTTGACAACTGAAGTGAGTAACCTGAAAGTGCTTAACAATATTCTGCATAATCCCTTAATATTCAAGAAATATTCCAACCCTGGAAAAGATACTATTTGCCCTTCCTCACTGAATTTCATTCTACTGGTTTGCAATACTCCAAGCTTAGTTGTCTAGCAAATATCTTTCTCTCAACTAGCAAAAAACGATAGAATCAGAAAATTCATGTTATATTGTTTCTGTCAGAGGCTATGGCATCTGTCCTCTGTACAAAATAAGTAGACTAACCAACCACTTGGCTGATTAAGCAATATAGCATCCAGCTCATTCCTTCATAGCTGTATGAGCCTGCAATCCCAACAGGGATAATCAAGTGGCTTTGTCACTGAAGAAAACAGATGAATCTCCAGAGAAACATATGTTGTGGTTAAGACACTTTCTCTCTTTTCCTATTTCTCTCTCTCCCTCTATCTCTCTACATGGATACACACACACTTTAAAATACCTTGGTATTCCTTGAATTGGAACAACACTGAAGAAGAAAAAAAAAGCCACTCAATTGCCACTTCATATAAAAAAAATTATTAGAGACAGAGCTTTTATTGTAAGAGGTCTCTTGTATTTCTCAGGATATTATTCTTACTAAATAACTCTTAGCACTAGCACTCTGCAGAACTAAATCTGCAAGCCAAAAAGCATCAGAAACAAATTCACCTCCTGAGCATCAATTAGGATAAAACTCATCTAGTAACATGATTTCACCATGCTGAGTAAATCTTGCACAGCCATCAGGCATTTTGTCCTGTGGAAACAGACCAGCACATCCAGTGCACTTTTCTAGTAAATGAGAAAAACATCACAACGTGAAAATATGAATGCAAACTTAGTTTGAAAAATAAATTGCGTCTAAACATGGTTGAATATTTGTTTCTGGTTTTAATGTGAATTAAAAAGTTTAAGCCACAAGTAAAACATTTGGTTTATGGGTGATAACTATAATTTAGTAGAAATCCAGAGAAACCAATAAACCAAAGCTGGCAGAAGTTAGATTTGACAAGTTCTTCTGAGAAGCAATAAAAAACCCAATCAAACTTTAGAAAAATGAATCTAGTCTAATATTATCCGCCTCATGCTCTGGTAAAATAGAACCCTAGAAAACTGTGTACCCTAAAAATGAAAATGCAAATTTTTTTGCTTAGGACTTACAATGAGAAAAAATTTATTAATTTAATTCACTATTTTCTTTATGACAGAAGTATCCTAATGTCATTACACTAAATGTATGCTTCTGTCAGAAGGAAATGAAACAAAGCACAAAAACCCCACACATCAGATATCTCCTTCTTCAGAAGATAAAATGGAGAGTAAAAAGAACCATGTTTCAAAAGTTCTACTCATATATATATGACACTTCATGACTGTCTCCATAAAACAAAGCTGAAATAATCCTATAATTAAATCCTATTCAGTTCCTGCTTCTTTATTTGGGCAAAAGATCAGAGCAAATGCAAATAAGCATGTCACATATGAACTGCAGGTCTGGCTGGTATTTAATTTTGAGGAAGATTGATACAGTCCTGCTTACTCAGCAGAACTTTGCAAAGAGAAGATTTTTATTCTTCTACGTGCATTTACAGAAGAATGTTCAATCTTACAAACTAAGACAGAAAGGGAAAAAGAAACCCCTCAGCAACCACTAAGTTTTCAACAATATTGTAATCTTCCAATTAAGCCAGTCTAGTAGACAAGAGAGCAAGGCTCGCCCAGCAGTGTCAGGAAAAGATCAAGTACTGTCTCCTGCAGTGAAACCACAATGCACTTTCTTTGCAGTTACAGAATGACTTTTCCAGGGACAAGATTCACCTCTGAACATAAGAGGGCATTTGCCAGCACTGACTGCCACAGAAAGAAAGTCCAAATGGCTTGAAAGTCTACCAAAGCAAGAGCATGCTTAAACAGCTGTTCCCATAGTAGCCTGTTTTCACAGAAACCTATGTAGCATTTTGCACTTCACCCATTAAATTAATCCCAGAGCATGAGTGTTAAAGGCAGATCTGCTGTTAGCCCATTGGGAATGACATCTTCTAATTAGTGCAAGGTCAACAGCCCTCAGAGAGGCTCTGAGAGAGCCCAGACATGCTCATGTGTAATAACCATCAATGTGCAGATTAAGTGTTACATTTTCAGGCTGTTGAAAACAGTCATGATACCAGAGACAAAAGAAAAATCTGAAACATTAAGAAACTTATCATTTTACAAGAGCAATTTTCTGTCCTCCTACAATTTAAAAGTATTATTAAATAAAACAAATTTAGCAGCTCTTGGATAACTGAAAATTACTTTAACAAACAAAAAATGGTGATAGTTCCTTGAGCAATCTTTCAGTTTTTCTGCAATAATCTCTTTAATAAAGAAATCTGATTAAGACCAGTATCAGTGAAAACACTAAAATTCCTTTAGTATTTGGTCTGTATTGATTTTAAATTTTTATATTTTCCCATCCCCTGCACTTACTGCAGGATTGGCATGTTTCTACTTGGAAAAGAGTGGGCTTCTCTTTTGCTCTTTGTTTCCAACAAAGCCTGGAAAAAAAAAGTCTTTTTGATTATTGCCCAGGTTGTGCACCAGTACCACAGATGGTGTTAGGACAGTTATGTGAACACTTTGCAAATGAAGAACAACTACATGTAGCTTAATCATGTCATACTGCAAACAAAAAGGCTTTCCTCATTACCATGATTATTTATCATTTTAATTTGAAATACAGAGGAATCACAGCCTTTATGTCAGATTAGTAGCAAACAAGGTTTAATCTCTTTGACTTTATGTTGTTCATCAGACAAGTATTAGTGAGAACAAAATATAGAACAACAGAAATGAGGTCAAAAGATGAATTATGTATGTATTATTTAGATACATCAAGAGAAAAAGGTAATTCAGAGCTCCTCACTTTCTTCAGTTCAACTGCTTCCATGTCACTTGAGTTTGTACTGTGTTTCCTCATTTTTTGAGGAGAAACCATTCTGATTGTTGTATTAACAAAAGGAATATAACATGGCAAGAATAAAAAAACTACAAATAAATGCAGTGTTCTGCTTCCAGATCTGAGACAAGCTTTTTCAGCAGGCTTCACTCGTGCATTGCCACTTGGTGTTCCACAGATAGAATCTCCTGTAACTGGAGCTAGAAGCAATGGAATTAGAGCAATCACAAGTATTGCAACTGTCTTTGCTATGTGGCCACATCAAAAGAGCAGTTTCTGCCAAATACGGAAATATCCCAGGATATCTGGAGCTAAACTGTTCCAACACAGCTCTCGTGAAGAAATAAAGGTTTACTGGGTTTGTTTGGGAGGGAAATACCTTTCTTTACAGTAGCTCCTGTGACGTTGTATTCTGTATTTATAACTTAAACAGCCTTGGTAGCACACCAGTATTTGAGCTAGTGCTGGATATTGTGTGCATTTGCTGTTTCTCAGTAAGTAGGTTGTTGACAGGAAGCTGTGACATAAAAAGCTGCAGCAGAAGCAGAGAGAGATGGTGAAATAGGACATTTTTGTTTATACTACAGTAACTTGTTTTCAGCTCCACATATATGACAACGGAGAGGGGGAAACCACATGCCCAAAACCACAGACCGCAAAAACATGCTCCAGAAATCATAAAAATAGCAAAGCTCACTGAAAACCATGCTCAGAAAACCCAAAAATTCTAGCTGTGAGAGAGATTCAGCATCTGCCACAGTTAGGATGCAGCTGGGCCCAAAGAGAAGCAGCCCCTGGAGCCCCACAGTGATAGCTAGAGTCCAGGTAAAACCAAAGTATGAAAGGTCAAGGCCATCAGGTCCAAGACCAATAATCTCAAAGCAGTCAAGATTAAGGCACAACCACATGGCAAACAATGCTTGCTTTTCTAAAGAAAAAGGTAAATAGAAGAACATTAATACTCCACATAATTTCTTCTTACACAGACAAGGCTCAACATATTGTCTAGACAAGACTATTTTAGATGAACATGCTACCTAACAAATAGCAGAATTTGCTTTGGCTCCACCTCAGTAGTTAGTGCACAAGATACCCCAAAGTTCAGGGTTTCAGTTCCTCTTTACAAACATGCTAACTCCTCAAATACTGCCCACTCAATTTATATTTTTTTTTCTTTTTTCTATTCTTGTTTCTTTGAATGCATCTGTACTTTGCAATTTTACACGGACAAAATTAATGAAAACTCATTAACTGTTCTTGTAGAGTAACGGTTTAACACTTGTGAGTTGCACTTCCCAGAAAGGCTCACAAACTACCATTAAAGGATGACAGGCTGACTAGTGTTTACTAAAACAAACAAAAACCCCTCAACAAACAAAAACCCCCCTACATATCTGTAACAGTCAGCAAACAAAGAAAACAACAAAAAAAAGATTGTATGCTCCTTTTATACTGACCCTGACCAAGACCAGAAAGTCCATTGTCAGAGAACACTCTCCAGTTCTTTCTCTCCATTTGCACAGCTGACTGATGGAACTGCAAACTGCATGAATTCCCTTTGAAACGGCAATGCTTCCCTTGGAACAACTGAGATGAGAAAATTTTCAGCCTGGAACAATGATAGCAACTTATGAGAAAAGGAAGAAAAAGATTCAAGAGGAGAACGTATGCTGTTACAAAATTGTGTGAATGTACAACGCTTCGTTAAAACTGCACGCGGAGATGGAGCAGACATTGAAAATTCCACGGGAATCATGAAATGCATAATAAATTCATACTGCAAAAAATCCTCTTCAATGTTGGAATTCTTGACACTAGTGGTAGTCTCCCTGGGGAGTATACACAGTCAGAAAACTCTGGGGTTTAGTGGGCAGACCTTCTTTAATTTGTACTGATCACTTTGTAAGCTGCATTTTTGTCTTTATTTGGCTTGTTAAGATAAGTCTGTTTCTTTGGAAAACCCAGTTGTGTCACTTTTTTTAAAAATAGTGGCTTACTCCTCTTCTGTCAAAATAAAAGCTCAATGTAGTCCAACATTCTGTCGCAGACTGAAAGAGAGAAGCTCAGCAGGCTCTCAATATGCTCAGATTCATTTTTTCATAGGCAGACAGATCTTTCTTCAAATCCACACTGATGACATCAAACATGTCTTCCAGATTAAAAATCAGAAGGTCAGCATGGAAAAGAACCTACTTCCTTAGCATTAGCTTCAAGGTCCACAGACATGTAAGATAATAATCAAACTAGTGGTGCATAGAGAGGCTGAATTTTCTTTCATTACTTACATGGTTACGTAGGAAAATCTCAAATGAGGAATTACTGCATACAGGTCAATTAAAAATTCAATTATTTATGTCTAAATGAAAACATGAGTTTGTTTGAAACTGTCTACTGTAGGATTGGTCTAGACTGACCAGGATTTTCAGTTCTTTGCCAATTCCCATTCAGCAATTTCTCAAACTGAAGACAATGCAAATGGTTAAATAAGAGAGAAAACACATTGGTCCCCTATCAAGGGGGGACACTTGCATAAATTAGGACTTGAATGTGGAATTTTTCAAGCACATTAAAAGTGTGCACATGTTCTAAGCGGAGCATGCTGCTTTAAATTTGCATTTGAATTTTAATTGTGATTATAGAAAATACACAATATTCTTTTGAAGTTGTGCTGGTTGCTCTCACCCCACCACTGGGGAGGTTGGGGGTGCATAAAAAGCTGTGAGCAGACACAGCCAGGACAGCTGACCCCAACTGATCCAAGGACTATCCCATACCATATGGAAGCATGCTTATCATAAAAAGCTGGGGGAAGAAAAAGGAAGGAGGTTTACATTTGCAGTGGTGGTGTTTTTCTTCCCAAGAACCCATTACACAGGATGGAGTCCTGCTTTCCTGGGGATGGCTGAACACCTGCCTGCCCATAAGAAGCAGTGAATGAATTCCTTGTTTTCTTTGCTTATGTGTGTGGCTTTTGCTTTAGCTATTAAACTGTCTTTATCTCAACACAAGAATTTTTCTCACTTTTCCCCTTCTGATTTTCTCCCCCATCCAGACATGGGCTGAGTGAGGGAGCAGCTGTGTGGGGCTTAGTTGCCAGCTGGGGTTAAACCACATATTACAAGATGTGGGTTTTTTATTGTCAGTGCTTGAATAAGGTTATTCTGGAATTCTCCACCACCAAATCACCATCTTTAAATACACTTTTCTCCAGCCCATAAAGTATTTGACAAGAAATTCTCACAACATGAATGAATCCCTGAACTAAAGGCTAATATGAAAAAGGAAAGAGTTAGAGTTGTCTTAATAGTTGATGAAAATTCACCAGTCTCTACATGAGATTGATATTTAGAAGACAACTTCATACAGTAGGGAAAATGATCAAACTACAATAAGCAAAATAGCCAAGAATATTTACAAAGAAAAACTTTAAAACTTAAATGTTCTTTGCAAATCCATTTCGTGGTAGAGCTCAGAAGTGTCCATGTATTTAAAAATACTCACAGCAAATCAGAAAAACTATGAAGAATCACTGTTATTCTGAGCATCTCTAACTACCAAGTAAGGAATACACATTTTCTGTTTTCAGAAAGGAGGAATATTTTTCCTTGAAGAAATTACGAACAAAGGAGTTATAAATAACTGTCTCTCATGAAGAAGTGTCAATAATACTTACCATTTTGCACTGTACTTATGATGTTGGCTCTGATGGCATGTTTATTGCTCTGCTGTCACATAGTATGATAGGAAATTTTTGCTCATATAACTACAACACTGTATCCTTCAGACAGTTTATATTTAAACTAGGATGCAGTAATAACACTAAACTTTTTCCTAGTGGAAAGTTAAACATGAACTTGTCTCATAATTGTCTTCATTGTCTGGAACCAATTAAATCAAATCATTAAAATATTGTTTTTCACAGGTCGTAGATGAACTATAAACAAGGCAGAACTCAATAACACATGAGCAATCCTGCAAATAACCTTCCACTGACTAATCAACTACAGTTTTCCATTCTAGAGCAGGCAGCCCATCTGAACCCAATCTTTAGGGGTAAAGGAGTTTATCCTGCTTCCACTTAAGTCTTTGAGAAAGCTGTCAATGAAATCAAATTAATAGAACAAAAGCCCAAATAATTTCTCATTCTCTGAGGAGCACTGTTGGAATCAGAGAAATGTTTTCATGTAAAGAGCAGGTTTGTCCTAAAAAATCCCATCATGTTTTATAATAAATAAAATGTATTGACAATGTTCAGGGAGCATCAACACACAGATACTGGTGTGTCTCATCCATCTCATTGCAATTGTTGCAATAAACTTTACTATCAATCATTACAAAAAGTAATTGATTTACACCACAACAATTCAGGCACAAGTCATCTAGGTAGAAAGCCCGGAGAGCTGCAGGTGCTCAGCAAAATGTAAAAACTCAGCTTGGACTGAAGGGGTTTTTTTATTATGCACCACAACTGCTATTATGAGACGAAAATAAATGGATATGGCCAAAATATTTGTATTCTTCTCATATGATGAAATTTACAGTGATGAACATAGGATTCCACAGAAAAAACAGTGTTGCTTGCAGAGGATAAAAGCAAGATTTGGGCACTATTTCCAGCCCACTAATATTTATACTGAAACTCGTATTTTTTTTCCTCATTTTATACATAGACAGGTATCACTCTTCAAAGCATTGCGTAGATGGATTTTAACATGACGGTCGGGTGACTACTCTTATACTGAATCCAAGGCTACTTGCATTTTATGGCATATAAAATCTCTGCACTCTCTGTTTAAAGTTGGAGCCACTAACAGTCTAAGAATTCCAGATGTGGCTTTAAAGCTGTGTTTTCTAGCTTTCAGTGTAGTTGCCTTTCCCCCTCAGCTTCAAAATTATATCAAGATGAGGTTTCTAGGGCAAACAGTTCGGAAATATTGAATGTGTGATTCTGGCTCATGAGCATATGTAACCTCCATAGAGAAGAAAAAAGTGATTTTAATAAAGACTAAATAATGAAAAGGGATACAGGTAAAAAAAATTAATTCCACAAGAACAGACACAGAGCTTAAAGGAGAAACAAAAAAATGCCTTCAACAGACACTTCAAAAGCCTAGTAAAAATCCAGCTATATTCATAATCAAAAAGTTTTTTTGTGAATGAAAAAGCTAATTTAAAAGAGGCACTGGTATTCCAGCCCTCAGGCTTTCTTCAAGATAAAAACAACACAAATGAGCAGAAACCTCTGCACAGCCACTCTTTAAATCACATTTACCTAGCACTTGTTTGGCTGCTCTCAAGGAAGTCTCATATCCATCAAATTGGCCATTGAAGGCTTTAAATTTCCCCTTAGCAGTCTAGCTTCTCAGCTCCGTCTGTAAAAAACCAAGCATAAAAAAAAAGAAAATGGAACCAGTCTTTAATAGCATTTAAATTGAGAATTTTGGTAAGCAAGATTTGAAGACCAGTTCAAAAAGACAAACAAAATACTTATTCTGAGCTATCAGTTGCTTTCATTGCAGCATTTAATTTAGCCAGCTCACTCCAGGCTGAAGTCCCTGGCTTTTTATGGGGGATGGTGAAGGATTCTGTGTCAGGTTTGAGTAGAATACCATCTTTACACCTTTCTTACAAATGTTCTAACACCACAGTAAATCTCTATATAAATTCCTATAGACATACACACAGTTAGATGAAGATCCAACTTCCACCTTCTTTTTTCCCTATCAATTCTTCCAAATTAAGTGAAGGACTAGTTTTACCTTTCCCTGTCTTTGGAAATGGTGCCATAGATGAAGTAACAGATCTGACTCACAGGGAAGCAGAGATGAGAGCTTTTTTCCGTGTTCCTACAATCCCTAGTATGATCAGTTTAAGGTTCATGACTAGAGATAAAAGGAATGCTGAAAGTCACACACAGACTTGTTGAAGCTGTAAACATTTACTGGGGAAGGGTCTAATATGCCAGTTAGCACCTTCAAGCTGTTAGGAAGGAAAAATATCTGGACTACATCATCAATATTTGTTTAGGATGCTGAAAGTAACTTATTATTTTTCTAGCGTGGAAAGACAATCACTTTAATGCTTTGAATGACCCACTTATGAAACTTTTTAAAATTAAGGAAATATGCATAGCAAGAGAGGTTCAAATTCAGGCAAATTACAGTATTGGCTACACAGACCATACTAGCCTTGTCTATTTCCACCATCCCTATGCCAGGACAGCCTCTCATTTCCTTCCCCCTCCTGATTTCTACTGCATTATTCCAGATGTAGAAGCCTGATTAGCTCCAAACTGCATCTGAAGAACAACCTGGGACCAAGTCTGCAGCCTCCATTTTGCATCTCTGATGCACTACTGAGTTGCTAGTCCTCAGATTTCCTATTGAAAGAAAAAAAATCAGAGAGAAGTCAGCATCCTCAGCATTCATCTATTTTTACATCACAACCTGTAGATCTTTATGTGAAAAGTTACTCTGAATATTCATGTTAGTAAAAAAAAAAAAAGGCATAAAAGAACTGACACAGGAAAAAACGAACTCTTAACCATCAGGTCCTTTAGAAAAAGTTTCCATTTTCCTAAGCTGCTCACGGGTACTGCAGGAATTATTTCACCTAGGAGATGCAGTAATTTTGTACAATTTATTTAACCCAAAGGATTAGGCTTTGGTAATCTCCACCTACCTTGTTCATCTTGTAATTTGAAAAGCTGACTGTGTTTGTATCAGCCATATGGATTAAGAGTGTTACTACTTTCATAAATCACATGCCCAATACATCAGAATGATCCTCTGGAAGAGAATAATCATGTCGAGACTGTACAAAAAGGACAGGATAATTGCCATAAAATGTCCTGTACAACAGTAGCAGGTAAAGAACTATTAATAAGGTAGATCAATGTAGAGGCAGGGGGAACACTTTTTGACATTTCTCATCTTAATGAACAGAGTAAAACTCCTCTTGACTGTTAAATAACCTTTAGAAAGATTTCATGCTTGGAAGTTTGATTTTGTTGCTCTTTGTAACACATCTATATAACTGCTTAGATTCATGATTCCTGTGCATGTGCAAAAATACTAGTATTTTTTCCAGTTAGGAAAAAAAAAAAAAGGATTGTTTTAGGAAATGAAGAAGTGAGACAATGTAGCTTTTTATTGTTCCAGCTGCAAAGTTAGGTCCTGCTTACATTGCTCAAATGTAATCCCATCTAATGTAAGCCCGAGGATAAGTCCTATCCTCACGAGATCACACAGTGATCCAGGGATCACATTATTTCTGTTGCATGATGTGTCCTGAGGTCATTGCTCTTTGGTACAGCCGTGGGAAGGAGTGTGTTTGGGGCAACAACCCTCACCTCCCTAGTCCTGCTGCTGTCTTCTGCAGGACACCCAGCTGCTGTCCCAGAAGCACCACAAACGCCACACCACCCTTAATGAAGTTGAGCCTACTGCTGAAAACAGAGTGTTAGGACTTGTTAGGACTTGTCAGCTGATAATGCTACCCTCTGGGAGAAGGCAAGGAAAAGCTAAAGAGAGACACTGGCAAAAGAGTAATTTTTGGTATGGTAGCCCTTTCTTGTGTGTATGGCTTCCTTAAACAAGGCAGCTGCAGACAGGAGGAAAAATATGAACTCTACAGTGAAAACTCATATAATACAGGAATATATTGTTGTATAGAGCAAGTCCTGCCCACAAATTGATCAGATGCTCCTGTTCCCAATTAGCATTATGCTGGGAATGCTGTGGCTTTCAGTTCACAGGAGCCTGCAGCTTCTTTAATACAGAGCCCTGTAAGAAATGCTTTGCAGAGGCACTGTAACAACAACATGGGCTACATCTAGAAAACTAGATCTGCTTGTTATCACTGTATTAATTTCCTCAAAGGCATCCCTGCTTCTAAATTATTGTCACAGGATGATTCAAATTCACATTCATCACTCCCATTCATTTTCCAGCCTTCATATAGCATTTTAAAAACACTAACTTCTGTAGGCATTCACCTGTGTTTGCTATTCTATCAAAACATTATCTTTCATCACAGCTAGCAAAAGAATCAAACCTGACAGCCAAGAGTCCAAGCTGCAGCTTCCAACAGCAAATCCCATTTAGCAGCTGCCAACTAGTTCACCTTCATGGTTAAACTTGAAGTTTTGCATGAACAGCTGCACATAGACACATGGATTCTTTCTTCTGGATTTTGTACATCCTAAATATTGATACTATCTAAAAAAAAAAGTCAAGTTTGAAGAAAATCTGTTCAGTGATGCTGAAGAAATAAGCTTGACACTATTAAAACAGAGTCTCAAGTAATTAATTGTGGTGGTTTGCTAACAAACAAGTCTCTTGTTTTTTCCCAATTCCACCTTAGTGTCTATCAGAGGAAAGACTTCCACTAAAAGATACATTCTACATCTCTTCAGAGACAGAGGAAGAAAAGCGAATCTGTCTTAAATGCTACTGTGAACAAGCAAACAAAGACTGCAAGTAGCATTACATCCATTACACAGATCTCCTCATCACAATCTTCCTGGCATCCAAAAAATCTAGATGAACACATGCTTCATCCAATATCAACATTCACACAACAGCTTTGAGCTGGTTCTTCTTATATATACTGTTTAACATGAAAAAAGTAATTTTCTGTGACAAGGATATGAGGTAGCTTCTAGCTAAAAGAGGTTATGACTGTTCCACTGATTACCTGCAAATCCACCGATAACATTGAAAAGACACCAATAGGTCAGTGTTACTTTACACTGGAAGAAGTGTTTTATTTTTCATTTCTTATGTTTCTTCAGGATTTTTGAAGAATCCTAGAAGAACATGTGCTTTGTCTTTAAAGCAAGCAAAGCTGATTCACAAGATTACTCTTTGGAGACCGTGAAAAACAGACAGAAAATTAATATCTGAACTAAGCATTTTTACCACAGGAAATGCCAAGATCTAAGGATTTTCTTTATTTTTCTTGCAATAATTAAACATGAAATTAAGTTTGGGCTATCATGCTTTAAAAAAAGTTATAGTAGGCTGATTAAGTAAATCTGGAATCAAAAGCCAGCAAGTTACATCAAATGAAACAAAACATACCCTACCGACACCTATGGCAGCAAACATACAGAAAAACAATATGTGATTTTGTTAACAATTCAAAGTGAAAACTAGATATTTTCTTCTATGCATTACTTGGCCATCTTTACAGATCCACAGCAGAAGAGAATCGCCATACAACTCAACAAACTCCAAAACTAAACCAAGAAAGCAAAATTTTAATTATGCTACATAAAAAAAACCCTTCTGCTTTTTGATTACATATAGTCAGAAATAAATGTTAAGTGCCTTTGGAGATGATAAGGATGAGATAAAGATGAAGACACTTTTACAGATGTTTTGAAACATTCTTTACTTTTTTGATTTATAGATAATCTATCCATAGTTAAGGGATTAACTGTTACATTTTCTCCTACAAACTACCAAAACCAGACACTACTCAGCAGCTTAAATAACATATGAAAAAGCTGCACCTATTTAACAGCTGCAGAACTCAGGATAAGGGCAGTAAAATATAAAAAAAAAGAAAAATACAAGAGTTAAAAAACCTACTGCAAGAATATTAACTGTAATAAAAGAGAAGACATTAAAACCAGCAGCTAGTTAGGTGCCAGGACATAATAGAACCCATAAGGGCAGGCAAAGAATGATGCTAAGTTAGGAAGAAAGAGTCTGTTTTCAGAGAACTTCCTGACAGACACCACAACAAAGCAACATGAATGGTGACTGTGTGGTCCCCTTCTCGTAAATAAATCAGGCGTCAAAGGTTGATCTGCAGTTAATAAGAGGCCTAAGCCTTCTCCAAGGATTTGTAGTACTCTGTCAGCACAGTCCAAGCCTTCGGAGCCATGAAGCCTTCCGGCGGGTTTTGTCCTTCTCGAGCCAGCTTGCGCATGCGGGTCCCCGATATAAAATCAAAGTCTTCATGGCTGGGAGAGCAGGGGTGGAGGAAAAAGGGGGGAAAAAAACATACTTTAAAAACAGGCAAAGGTGTTAATATTCCTTCTACTTTCTTGATATTTTATATGTTTTTCTTTGGAGTATAATGCTGTATAGGAGCTGTCATTTCAAGGCCAGCAATGCCAGCAGATCTCAAGAATATGCATCCTCTACAATGTTCACCTTTGGTAAGTCCTGAGCTTTTAGCAGCATGGTGCACTGAACCCCTGTGGACTGAATTCAGCCTGTGCTTCCATTGAGCCTGGCTTGCTCACTGTGAGGAAACAAACTCCTGTTGAAGGAGAACCATCTACTCTACCTATTGTCTGAGCCCTCTGCCAAGGAAACAGCAGCCATCCTGATCTACACCTTGCCTTGCCAGGGCAGGAGACCAGCCTCATGAGCTGGTTGAATGTTCCTGTGCTGGTTCAAGAAGGTCATTTCAGTGCCACTAGAGAATGTGTAAAAAGAATCATCTTAGTTAAGGACTGTCTGGAGAACAGAGAGAGTAAAAACCTCAGAATCTAGAGGCAAGCTTCACAGCTATGCCATTGCAAGACACTGAGCACATGTATACATATTTATGCACATCAATAACAGGGCATACGCAGTTCAAAATAAAGAGAAAAGCAATGGAATAATAAAAATACCTTCCCCTAAAGCTGTTTTTTCCCTAAAAAATAAAATTCAGTTGGACAAATGCAAAACTCAACAGAGATCAGGACTGTTTACCATTGTTAACGTAAGAATCTAAATTATTATTAACTTCTCAGGTATGTGGTCATAAGCAGCAAAAGGTCTACAGATTAAATTACTCCTCACAGGACTGAAACAGTAAAAGCAAGACAAGAATGCCAGAGTTCTATCAAATGCTCCAAGGGAAAAATTATGTCTTTCTAAATTAAATATGCAATTTTACTTAGGCCATTTGCTCAATTTGCAACATGTATGCATTACTCATTCTTTACTTGTCTGTTTGAAATAAAAACCAAGTATTGATCTCAGATGCACATGCCTTAGACAGAAACAGGACCCAAGTGTGCACATCAGAGGGCAGAACTTGGCTCTAAGTGCTGGTCTATGCTCAGCAGGGTATGGAAGTTAACAAGATGCAGAAAGCATTCCACAGTTCCCTTTCACAACAACACTAGCCCTGTAACTTTTTGATTTGGACTGCTTACATTTACACACCAGCACTGTCATACATGCTGTCTTCTTGTTGCTCTAAATTTGGGACTGTGGGTTCCTGAAGTGTCACAAGGCAAAAAAAAAAAAAAAAAAACCTACTGTGCTATAGTCCTGCAAAATATAAATTACATAAAAATGAAAATTTAAACTTGATGTAGCTCCATGGGAGAAAAAGTTCCACTGCTATTTATAACATCTGAAAATTTTATTCCCTAGCAGAAAGATGTCTGCTGTTCACTAACACTGCCTGAAGGTAACTTGAGCTCTTTACAAAGAACTATTTATATAAAATATATGTCGGGAAGTGATAAATCTGGTTAATTCTGTCAAAAAAATACCAAGTCTTCAGATGATCAGGAAGAGAAAACCAAGTACTATGAAGTTTCTCCATGTGTGTTTTCTCCACATGAAAGTTGGAGCATTTAGAAAAATGGTGCTTTATTTCCCCTTGTGTCTTAAGTTTTCAGAAAAGCACCCAACTTCGTCCCATACCCTACAAGTGAAATAATGCTACTAAACCACTACATTTAGATATGTCATAGAAGTTTGCTTTGATAACACATACAACTCCTTTAGCTGCTTCTTTATCCCTAGTTGCACAAAAAGCAGGTAAGCAGAACAGATACCAAGAAATAGAGAAACACAAAGGAAATCTACAGAAATTATAAGAAATGAAAAAAAAAGTGAGTGAGCATAATTTTAGAAACATTCAGCATCTCATAATATTTCTAGAAATGTTTCCAAAATACTGTTAAAAATTACAAAAGTACCGATGATGTCCTCTCATTATCCTGAAGGTCTATGTTGAAAGGGTTTTTCTTTATAAAAAAAAATTTACTTGAATTAGTAATCACTAAAGTGACTCAATTGGAAATATATATACAATAAGCAAATATTTTTTGCCTTTTAAAAAATTACTGCATTTACAGATTTCAATCAATTTTCAGAAACTGAGATTCCTGCTAAGGAGAAAAACCTTATCAGTACTGTGACCACTGTGGCATGACACGACCCACAAGCATTTAGAAACAAAACATATCAGTATGAGCAATTTGGTTTAGCAGAAGGAGATAGTAAAAAGTGTCACCAAGTAATTTCATTCAGAGTGAATTTTAAGGCCATTAAGAGTTACTCTATATAAGATGGATTTGAGTGGAACATGAGAGGGGGAAACATTTGACCATTAAAGATGCTACAAAATTTAAAGGCCAAAGCCATTCAAATTCCATTCTTGTCAGATTTGAAATTAAACTATACATATATATATATTCAAATATAATACATATCTGAAATTAAACTCAATTAAACTTAATATAAGCCTTTTCTGAGCATGGCAATTAAGTGTCTTTGAAAATTTTACTCAGTAGCTGCTGGAATCAGCTTTCTTTTAGCCACGCTGGATGCTACTAAATACTTGTACCACTGACTGACCTTTTATTGCCAATTGAGTTTGACTGGTACTGACACAACACTTAGTGCCACTGCAATTAAAAGCATTCTCCAGAAAGAAAGAGGAAAAGAAGGCAGAAATAAAACCACAACAAAAATTTGTCAACAGAACAGTCCTGAAACATTTGACATTGAGGACTGGTATTTGCTCTGTGGCATAGCATCCTAGAACTCCACTACATTCAGTGTGCCCAAAACCCTACCTACACACACTGAAATTTTCTTACTTACGGAGGACAGGGATTTCAGAGACCTCACAGTTCCTGTGACAAAACAAGGACATCTTTAGCTTGCAAGTAGGAAGTGACTGCCACAGGCCCACAGGAAATCTGTGTTCTACCTCTGACATGTCAATACTGTGCATTAATGCAGTAACTGAAGAGAGTATTTCTTCTGCTGCAGCATTATTCCCTACAAATTTAATTAAGTATAGACCATGACATAGCAGATTTTTCATCTGAGAGCACTAAAGATCATTCATAATCTCGGAAACGCTGACCTCCTCTTAGGTATTTAGCACTGAGCAAATATCTTCTGGGAATTCCCATTCTCTGTGGAGGGCAATGTTGGTGCTCTCAAGGTCTCAAAGAACTACTCTTAAATACAAGACTCATGATAAAAGTACAGACCGTTCATTCTTAATTTTGCCTTTTTTTTTTTTAGGCAAATAGAACAATAGGGAAATAAAACAATAACATGACTTCTTCACCCTGGTCTGTCTTCAAAACAACTGTGATGTTCTATGCAGCTAGTAGACTTCAGACTCATTTCTGGGACAGTTCACAGCCTCCTTATTCTGGGGTCCAATTGTAACCTTAAAACCCTTTTTAGAAGGACTTTTTCCAGATTTAAACTTGCCTTTGCAGCATCAAGTCATGACTTACACCATAATTCTTACAGGAAGTCAACATTACGCCTTGGGAATTAATGTCCCATGATGCTGAATGAACCAGCTGGTGCCAGCTAGGTTCAAATCCCAACAAGCCAGGAACAAACTGTTTGCGAAATTAAAACACAATATTGTGATTAACAGCAACATATGCAAAGCAAATCCTTTCCTAATTCCTTTCTGAGTGGCAGGAGGGTTTAACTCTCCTGGCCTGACATAGTGGTTCACTGCATCCTACATTATGTACTAATGGTAATTGAAAAACCCTATTTTACATAACTAAATTAAGGAGAACAGCCAAGTGTGCTTATCTCAGCCTCTTACTATCACTTTAAAATAGAAATTTGAGAACAGTATGTACTTAGTTGGAGCAGCTCTCCTATAGGTATGATTTGATAGTATTAAAGCAGTAATGGCAACCATATTAAAGATCCTGGGAAAAAAAACTATATATAAAGTTAAAATCTCTCTTCTTCACAGACACTCATGCTTCATTCACATTTTACAGACAGCATGAACAATCTGCTCCAGTCACCTCACTTATGGGTTTCTTTTAGCCAAAATGTTCTCTTTGGTTTTCCTTCAGGAAAAAAACCATAGTAACTTAATTCCAGTCACTGCTGTGGCTTTTTAAATTGCCAGACTAATTTCCTTTCTTAATTGAGTTTTTGATCAGCAGCAGTCTGTGGCTGCATTTTGTAGGACTGATCTTCCATAAAGAATTGGGAATCTCTGCTCTCAAAACCACCTTCTGTTATTAAGCCATCAATCCCAAATTACACTTGTCTGTGATAACTATTTGTAAGGCCTTTTTGGCTGAAGAAACACAAGAATTGATTTTCTAAAGGAATTTCAGCATTGGGTAAGCTTTTTTGGGGGGGTGGGTAGTGGTGTTATTTGTTGGTTTCTTGGTTCTTTTCTTTACAATTCACTCTACCAGTCATTTACAGGTCAGACATTCATTTTGAATTACTCCATTAAAACTAGAGTTCTTCCTATAAACTTTTCCAAAACATATTTGGTTATGTTCAATAACAGATCAAAAACTCCATTAAATCTGGAAGTGTAAAAACTTTGATAAGGACTGTAACAATATTCATGCTAGCCTTTATATGCATTAATTCAGAATTCTATGCAAGTGGAAATGCTCAAACTTCCCACACAGAAACTTAGATTAGGCTTTCTATCTGACTTGAGCAACAGCAAAAATGGCAATTTTATTTTTATTTTCCTCATTTAGACCAAGGGAAAAGAAAATGGAGTTACAGGTACCTGTGCTCCTATACATCACTTCAAATGCATTCCTCAAATCACTGTCCTACATCTAAGTTTCAGACAAATTGTTTTTCAAAAATATGTTTCAAGAGTTCCGTTTCATGAGGTGCTAAACCTAGTTCTAAGATGTCCAAGAAACAAATTAAAAACTGTGCCAGCTTCATGAGGTAAAATATGAATACAATTCCAAGTCATTGGTTTTTCATATGTCTTAACATTCTAAATGTTAACTTTATTTAAACCATTTATACAAGTTAAGCCTTGTGCATCACTCTGTAATTACAGTTGCTGTGCAGCTGTTATAAAGGCTTTCACATCAGTCTTTCCTTACCCCCTTTCCTCACACAGTCCTCTGTTATCCTGAATGCAACCAGGATATTTCTGCCTTTCCTTACTAAGAGGGTCCAAGTGACTCCAGCCCCCACACAGCAGCACAGCAGCTCAGCACTGATGGAGCAGCATGAGGTCCTGACACACCAAGTCAACAGTGTCCAGACCGCTCCCAAGCAGGTAGTGGGACAGCTGAAACTCCAAGGGCAGCACAAGCTCTGGAGGGCACTAATAGAAGTGAGAAACAAACTGAACTCCTGTATGAACTCCACAAAACTACACTTGTGTGGACACCTTTGGGAGCAGAAGACCTTCAGCACAATAACCTCTTGGAATCACAGGCAGCACACCAGAGAAGTGAGGGCCTTTGGTACTAATTTGGAGGCAGGGCCAGTGTGGGCTTTTTGGTGCTTCCCAGGCTTGCCAGCAAGGTCACGAGCAGCTCAGCCACAGCCAGGTCTCACACAGTTGCCCAGCACCTTACTGCAGGCAGCTGACCATGGCAACCCAGCCTCTGAACACCCACAGGCATACAAGGAATGCTACAGCATCAGCTACACCTTTCTTGCTGAGCACCTTTTCTGCTGAGCAAAGCAACTCTCTGCCACTGCTAATTCTGCAGCCATAACTTTTCAGACATCCCCCTGGCAGCTGGATCAAGCTTTTGTTAACCTCTCGCCACGAGCCAAAGATTCATCTACCCCCATCCTCATGTTAGGATTTCCCTCAGAAGCCCAAAGGTATTTCACTAATAGCAGCCAAGAGCCCAACTTGACCTCTGCATGTCTTTGCTGCTAAGCCAGGTGTGGGTGCAGCTCTACCACATTACAGAGACACTTAAGGGAGCAGATGGGGTCTATTATGGTTTCTCACAAGCACCTTCCCAAACAGAGGAGTCCAGGAGGCCTGAAAGAACAGAAGAGATGATCACATGGGGAAAGAATAATACACCCAGCTATAGCTCAGTCCAAGGGAAATCCCCTTGCCATAAGCTTCCACACATTCATTAGTGATGTACATTCTGGAATTGCCTAGTTGGCTGTCAAGTGTCCAAACCTCAAAAAACTGAGCAAGGTACAAGAAATACAAATTACCCTTCTCTAAAACAAGTCATAGCAATGCTTCTATGCATACAACCCTCCTTGCCACATTTTCCTGCTCTATTTTTCACCAAGAGAGCTCAGGAAATATTTCCACAAACATCGCTATTTCACATCCAAGGGTCTTCCACCAGTACCGATCCTCTCATGTTTCCAGGCACTCCTCTCTTCCCTGCCATCCTTCTTGCAGAGTCAAACACCACATGGTCCAGGAGTCTGCCACATTTTCAGCATTACACAGACCATCCTGAAAGGCAGCCAGCTGCACCCACCCAAGCTCTAACTCTGTCTGGAGCCTACCACATTGTCCCGTCTGGCAGGCAGGAGCAGCAGTGGGAGCCTGCATGTGTCCGCATTGCCACCTAGAGGTTTTGGACACTGCTATGCCACACAAGGGAAAAATAATGTTGAAATTTGCATGCAGAAGGTGAAATGAACTGTACTGTACTTGGATTAAAAAGAAAAAAAACCCCAACAAAACAGCTGAAAACCCTGGGATACAGAATATTCTTAGGGTATCATTTTGCTTTATTACTAACAGACAAAATAAATAGCTGTTTGTCATCCCATCTTGTCCACTTTCTTCTCCATGCTGCATACTCTCACTGTGTCTCTTCCCTCCTATCTGATGCACACTTGACACTTGAGAAGCTTATTTAGAAAGACAAAGCAGCAGAAAGCTAATCTTACCATTATAATAAACAGTAATCTTTCTCTGGATTTACCAATCTGAGCCATTATGTTCCAGAATCAGAGAAACCCCAGTACCAGGGGAGCTTTCAAGTGGCAGTAAAGTTAGATGAGGTAGTTGCACTGTGAACCAAATCATGCTGAAATGAAGCTACATTTGTCTAAAAGCTACATTGATCTAAAACCACATTTAAACACTGCCTATTCGAACAATATGAATTTAATTATAAACAGGGGTAAGAGGCCACTATTGCTCAAAATTTTCTTAAAATGAAAATACAACTTACCGATCAGAGTCATAATAATCCATGCACTTCTTTTTCTTATTGTAAGCTGCAACCCTGAAGGGTACAATTTCCAGTGCTCGGAGGCCTGGAGCCATTGTCAGCACTTTGGCACCATGGGTTGGTTCATACAAATCTTTCCCAGTGTCAGGGTGGGGCATCCCTGCTGGATCTCGCCCTACAATGTAGAAGTTAGCTCCTGCAACCATCCGTGATCTGCAGTGCCACTGAACCTACAACAGAGGCAGCAGAAACAATTAACAGAAGAAAATGCTCCAAAACTGCAGCTCTCAAAATGGGCATGCACTCTGTAACTACCATGTTTTCCTTAATCAGATGTGATTTTTACTATGGAGCCACAATATAATAAAGAGCCAGTTAAGTTGATCACCATCAAACTTACAGCTAAAACATACTGCCCCCATTTTATTTGCACAGTAGGTACTCAGAAAGTTACTTCAGCACTCTCTACACATTCAGAATGAAAAACCACCCATGTTCAGCATTTTCAACTTGTACATGTGGCAAGGATGTTATTCAAAGCAGAACTAACACTTTGTTTGCATGAACATTAAAACCCAAAGGACACAAACTAGGTATGCACTGCACATGAATGCTTGTAATAGATTTACTTTCCTAAGCAAGTGAATTTATTGCATTTTGATACAGCTTTGCCTCACAGAACTGTTTCTTTTCTTCCAAGGAACTTATCAGGAATGTTAAAAATACAAAAAATGTTAAAATTATATTTATTAAATTTGTTCATTAGGATTTTTACAGACTGGAAGGACACATCCACGCTGTAGATAACCATATTACCAGCTGCTTGTTCTTCTGTCAAGCACTTGTGCTATAGAAACAGATCTAGTACCAATGACTTTTAAATAACCTATTGAAAATTACTAAAGAAAGAATCTCTTTTATTACTTGAACAAACATTACTGTCAAGCTGTACTCTGACATCACTGGAAACGCCACATAGATAAGGAGAAAAATTTTATCCTGTTTGTAACAGTCTCCTCTCTCCCTCCATTAAAACACAACACACAAACATCACACACAGCACAAAATATTTTAGTGCTCTATCAAGTTTTGATTTACTTTAAACTCTTGATACATTTACCTCAGTTGGTCCTGCGTACATCATGGGAGAAGGGAATATAGCTACCACCGTTGTTTCTGGGTTCAGGATTCCCTCCTCCAGTACTGCAGCATGCTGCTTCATGCGCCACATAAGGGGAACATCATCCTCCTTTGTCCAGCCTCCGAGGGGGTGCAGGAGTAAAACTGGGCGGCGGTAGCCACGTTCCAGAAGCTGCTTGTGGGTGTCCTGCATTAAGAGAGCGTGCCCATTGTGCACCGGGTTGCGTAACTGGAACGCAAAGACAGCATCTGTGGAGAGAAAAAACCAACACAAAAGATATAAGGAAAGCAAGTTATTTTATCAGGACTTGTATAGCCACAGAAAAATCTTCAGTACCTGCTCTCCTCTATTGAGCTCTACTGAAGAAGTATAAAAGCAATGCTCACAGATCATTAAAGAATTATCAATTATTACAAGATCACTGTACTTAATAAGAAAATCTAATAAAAAACAACCATACTAAAACCAAAAAAATCAGCTTCCTTAACTTCTGAATTTTCTGCAGAATTACTCTGGTTTCTCCAAGAGCTATAATCTTCTATTTGGATTTTTCATTGAATTAGGGTATTATATTCTAAGAGGAAATCAAAGTATGCTACTCAACCTAAAGGCTAAATATATCATCAAGAGAACAAACAGACCTGTTTGGAACAAAACAAATAAAAGGGGATTTAATGTTCCTTACTAAGTTTCCTTCACCTTAGTTTAGTAGATTTTAAGCACGGTTAGAACAAAGCAAGACTAACTGCTATTCCTAAACCCACCAATGAAAAACCCTGCCACAATCAGGATTTCTTTCTCCTGTAAATTCAGATGAACTCAAGACAGCAAAATTACTGTAACTGAGGGATTTTCCAACATGGAACCAATGAAACCTAGAGAACAGGGTTTTTTCAGATCTCAAATATGTATTTGTTTAGGGGTTAGCCAAAAGACTGACACCCCAGACCTACAGCTCCTGGACATAGAACACAGAACACAGAACAACGACAGGAGCTCAGGACCAGTTGTGCTTTGCATTCTTGATGTTAATCTCTCTCCTCACGTCTACAAGTGCAGCTGCCTGCCAGTCACTGCCGCAGTGAAAGCAGCATGTTTGTTCTCTGCTTTATGACATTCCTCAGCCTCTTACTTATCTGCCTAACACAACTACTTCTGTGAAAAAATCTGTTTTATTTCTTGTGCAGAAAAGAAACTTGGCACCAGCCTACCTGCACTCCTTCATAAGCCTTGTTCCCCAGAAGCAGCATGGAACAAACGTAAGAATAGCAGAGCACAAAAGCTCAGCATTCAACCATCTCTCTGTAGTTTTGGCCAAACATGATCTTTAAATCACATCTTACCACTTCACCTTTTCTTTCATTACTGACATGTCTACAGTGCATGGAAAGATAAAGTTCAGACCCTCAGGCATTACCAGCTTCTGTTCTGTATTTAGGTAATGCAATGCCTGAGATCCTAAAAATTATTACTCCTAAAAGCAAATGATGCCACCTACCAGAGCATTCAAAATTTTCATCCTTGAAACAATGCCAGCCTCAGTGGTGGCAGCAGACATTTGGATAAGCCTCTGCAGGAAGAAAGCAAAAAAAATTTACTCACCAGCATTCATTTCCTTGAATTTCTGCCTTAGTTCAGCTGGAGTGAGGCGGTATTGATCAAGTCCATCATTCCAATAAATACGATCAAGGACCTGTAGGTCTCCACCTACAAGCCAGTTCCCTTGCTCCATAACCATCTAAGACAAAAAAAAAGAAAAGCCCATGTCAGGATTAGTTAACAGCTTCTCCTGAGCATTTACAGCATTGGAATGGGGACACATCCTTACCAAGGATTGTCTTCCAGGTTAATTTTGACAGTGGTAAGTCAAGCATCAGAGTGAAAAAAATAAAAAAAAATCACTGGAGCATAGTCCAGACACGTTATACCATGATGCAGGAGAGATGCACAAATCTTCAGTAAGCATATGCCTTTCTTTCAAAATTGAGATAATATATAGAAATGCAAATAGCCATTATTCTTAACCAACATGGCATGACAAAGATAGTGTCTGGAAAGACCTGTCTATTACAATTTATTTATTATATATTAGCATATATTTTTATTACTACATATTTTTAAAATTAACTAAAATATAGCCATAAAATGAAGTTGCACACTTTATAGTTATTGGTCAAAGCAAATGCTGTTGCAGTATCACTCTGTAGTTTACAAGATTCTCATCAGGAATAAAGTAGCAAACAAAACAATTCTGATTAACTATTCACTCACTTTAATCTACAAATAAAATCAGAATCTTTGAAGTAGAACAGCTTTTGGACTTGTTTCATGGTAGCAGTTTACCCAAGTAACAGATGTTGGACAGTCACTTCTTTTTTATATCTTTAAATATCACCTCATGCTTTATCAAAAAATAATTATGGCAAGGTGCTTAACATACTCTCCAAATAGCCATAGACATTACTCTGAAATTTTTAATTTCTAAGAACGCTTTTTCTTTTGAAGATGAAATCACAAAAAACCTTTCAAGTTTCAAAAACATTTCTGACAACTTTTTTAGCCTTATGTAATTTAGAAATGAAAATAAATCTTGATATAACAGAAGATACTACAAACTAAACCCAAAAGCCAAGATGCAAAAATTAGGTGTGAATTTTTCAATTTATTTTTCCTTTGACCTGTTGGAATTAAATGATGTCACAGTAACCATTCCCTTCCCAAAGAAAATGCCAGACTTTGACATCTTACCAAGGTGGAGGGAAGCTATGATAATGATATGAAGATGAGAAATCTCTGCACTATGGAATCTCTCAGGTACCCAAATATTTCTGATTAATTAAGAAGGGCCACCAAATTCACATGCTGTCATGTTACTACCATACAGCCCAGTACAGGCATAAAAACATAAGTTCCTCATCCTCTGCATAAGAAGTCATTCAAATTTTGTCTGTGTGACATTTTCTTAGCATTTATTAGATCTGTGTTTTCAGTGAAGGGATAATCTTCTGTTCAACATCACAGAACACATCAAGGGCTTTGAAAATCTTCTATTAGTCATACAGATACTTTTGCAACATTTAAAAGCTTTCCGTTTTCAAGAGCAAACTCATAATTTGAGCTTTGTTTGATTTCTCTTTACCTAATTTTATGTCATAAATATAAACAAAAATACCTCACGGACAAATGGGGAAATAAACATATTTTGGCTCTGCAGAGCTAAGATGCAACATTCACTTCAGCTTGCATAAGCCAGCACAGCATTGTGATGAGCGTGTTACAATTAGAATATTTCAGTACGACGTACACATAAGGCCAAGATAATAAAACATAATGAACACAGTGGAAGGGAAATTACGCCCCAGAGAGTTAAATGATGAACTCTCCAGGAATAGGGCCTATTTGAAAAACATCTAAAGCAGGCAGGTCTCACGTGCACCACATGCAGGCAGAAAAGAAGTTTTCTACTCTTCAGAATGCATATATCCACTGATTAAGGAGCTTTGATGATCCATCTGGTGACACAGAGGGATGTGTTTCCTAGGCACACTGGAGGGCAAAGTTCCCTCTTCTGTAGCACAGATTCTACAGCACATTCTAAATTCATTTCATGTGTACATATTGACATTAGATTTTCACACTAAGTATAGACTATTTGACAGCTGCACAGAAAACCATTACCTTTGTTTCCGCTCAGATGGTTTAATTAATTTTCAAAGTAGTTTTTTTGTCAAAGTACATCAATCATAGACATGCACTTCACTTAGTTTGCGGCTCCACAACAGCACAGCAAATAAGACTAGATTTTCAACTTTCAAGCACACACCTTGATATAGGGATGTTCCTTGCATGTCGTTCCCCACTGCCTAGCACAGCGTTCCTCTTTCCTGTGCTCGTAGAATTCGGGATTACGGAGAATGGCAACACGGCGACCTTCATACACCAGCGCAATTGCTGTGCACCCATCGAGCCTTTCTTTGTCTTCTTGAGTAGCTGTTAGCACTATAGGCACTGACAGATTAATAACTCCCCCTGCAGTGGGAAAAAAAAAGACCTTTATCCTCAGTAATAGTCATCAATGTTTGTTATGAAAATCTACCTAATTAACAGGTTACTTTTAAGGCTGTAGGTGTATTATATGACAGGTTGCTGAAACACTTGTTTTAACAGGGATTAAACAACTTTTAGAATGAAGTCATGCTTTCATAAGATACATGTGCTATAAAATTGAGCAAACACTGAGGTTTGAGAAATAGTGAACATAGTACTGAGAATAGCAAGTACTTAGAGCTGCACATAAATGTTTAAACTTTTTGGGAATGTCCAATTAACACCTTTCTTAAGACTCTACATAGAAAGTAGAAATACACATATAAAATTTAAAATAGATCATCTAAAATATTAGGCAAGATTGCTACTGGAGTGGATAATTAGTAAAAAGGAAATTATATTCTAAGTAGACATGGTTTTGGTCCCCAAGAAAAAAAACAATGCAATAGGAGCAGACAAATGTACCCAAGTGGTTAACACACATAATGAACTATTTCAAAAGGTGACTTTTGTTGTTTATTTAAAACTGTATTCAGATTCAAGCATTTACCTTTCAGAAAAAACTGCAGAGAAACTGCTGAGTCAGGCAAACATTTTACATAGTTTGTTCAGCTGAATGTTTACCAGCTACTTTACTTTTAAAACTACGCCAATGTAGATGAATTTTAAGGTTATCTGTGGTCCTCATTTTTAAGCACCTACTTCAATGCCAGATGCTGGAATTCTTGTTTTTCTTTTCTACAGGAGTGAGATTTGAGAAAACCAGTGGAATAAATATCATAAGACTCCTAAAAAGGCTGGTGTACTAATAAGCATATGCCTGAGCGCATAACTTTTGGGTGGCCTCCAGGAGAAAATTCATGGATCCTTTAAAGTTAATGGAGGTTTTGGCATTTGCCAAGACTCCAAAATAAGACAAATTTTGGTATTATTTAAGCAATACATTTTTGATCAGGAAATAAATTTCTTAGGAAATTAAAAATTATAAAGCTGGATGAAAAATTTAAGAGAAAAACAGATCCCCCTTATTTCACAATACGAAATGTATAATGTATGCTGTGCATCTCCTCCTAATTCAGTCTTGGTGCCCAGAGTTATTTTCAAAGCAACTAGGTCATAAAATTTTATTTGGAAGCAGTCACAGAGAGTGGTATAATAATTTGATATAATTTGATAATTTAAAAAAACCTTTTGCTTTGCAGACAAGTAAATAAACATTTCAAATTATTAAGAGATGTCAAACCTGACGATTATTTTGTCCATGACCAGCAATAAATATATAACATCTTCCACATTTTTATTCAGCCGCTGTACAAATAAGAAACTGAGGCAAGGTAGTGATGCAGGTCTGTTAAATCACAGATGAGCACAGTGGCAGGATGAGACTTTTCCAGACAACATAACCTTTAAAGGCAGACTATCAACACATCTGCACTGATCTCCATAGCTTGGAAGTCAGTCAGTATGAACACTGCTTTTAAAGCCCAAAAGATGAGATGCATTGCAGGTAATAAACAATTTCCCTCTCTTCAGAATCAAAGCCCTGCAAAATGACTGCTGCTGTAAGACCCAGAACTAATGAACCAGGCAAGGAGGAAACTTTGAGGATGTTGTTTTGACTTAACTGTTGCCTTTACTGCAAGTAGCAAAGGAGCTTTAAGGCAATCATATTTTTCTAAAAGGATTTACACATATAAGTGCTGTAGTAGATCTCTAAAAAGAGGAAATCAGTAACAGGACATCAAGAGGAACATAATGATTTTATCCAAGCTTAGGACTGAAAATTCTTTCCATCAATCAGCTACTATTTTTCATTACCCATATGCTTTGTAGCACAGACGAGATACTCAAAACAACAGCAAAAGAACTTTAAAAAATTGTTATATTGTTACATCTAAACCACTCTACCTATGCAAGGTCTTAAACAGCTTATAAAACTCCTGATTTACAGAAAATTACAGGACAGAACTAGGACCTACAAGACATTTTAGGAGCTGAATGCATTGGATGTCATCTGCAGAGGACTTTTCACCTGGATGGATGTACAGAAGGCAAGTGAAATGAGAACAAAACTAGCAGCCCAAAATTACACTGCAAAATAACAGGATGGTATCATGCTGTCTAGGATAGCACCTAGACAAAAGGGAATTAAGAGATACAAGAAGGATGACAGATATCTGTATCACAGAACTGTTAAGAAAAGTGACTTCTTTTTGTTCCACTATTTGGTCTCTAGCAAGACTAGAGTGATGCAAAAGGAAACAAGAATATAGGAAAAAGACTGGAGTAAAACAGCCTTCAAGGAGGAATAAATGAAAAATTATGGAGGATCACAATCAAACTCCAAAATCTCAGGATGTTATGACTTATTCACTATCTTAACAAAGTTCTTAGCCAACTGGTAATGTAAAATAAAATTTATTCATTTAAATCATCCCAGGATAATTACTAAGTCATAGTAAATCAATTATATGTGGCAACTGTTCATACTCAAATTCTGATTTCACACTTGCAACAGCTCCAGCACTCAAGTCAGTCTGTTTCCTTTCCTTCATTACTAATACAGAACAAATCTGTTGGTCACAGAGCTAAACAGCAATTAAATTGCAATGCCAAATTCTAAGATCGCCTTCTTCAAAACAAATTAGAAGTGTGCATTTAGAATTAAACAGTTTTAAAAAATTAAGATATTTGAAAAGAAAATTGTAAAGGCAAAAAGATGAAATATTCAAATTCTAATATGATGGTAGGTATAACAAGAATAAAACCATCACATTTAAAACATTATTATAATATTCTATTATAATATTTTATTCTCTTATCCCTCAAGTTGTGCACAAGCCTGATAACATGTTACCAGGACAAAGAAGCAAAGCATCAAAAATATTTCAGAAGCATGATGAGTTTGCTCAGTTTTACAAATGGTGTGTTTTACCCTACCATCAAGGAGACAGTCAAAGTGAAGGCACTGGAGGTATTCTCTTTCTCTCATAAAGCCATTCAGGGGCGTTGCCCAACCTTCTGCTAGCACTTGTACCCACTGCATATCCACCTTGTAAAGAAATGAAGAAATAGACTTAGAGCAGGTAAAGGTTTGCTGCTTAATTACTGGCATCAGGTATTAATCGTAACAGATCATGATTTAATTCTAAATTGCAGGACAGTACAAATGGAAGATTCCTCACTATTACAGTTTTTAATCACAAATAATTCAAAGTTTCAACAAGTAAGGAATAAAGAACAACTTGTTTCTCACTGTTCATATTTTTGGCTATTTTCCAGTCCCTACACTGGATCAAATTTCCATGTGTTAAAAAAAACAAACCAACAAACACACAACAACAAATTTTATTTGTAAATCTTGATAAAGTTCATCTTAATAAAATTAAAGAATCGCACTTTCCTTTGTGTAACACAACAAGCCGACAAAGATGTTAAAAAATACATACAATTACCACAAAAAATATCAGAATTATGGCTGTAAATATTAAGATGTCTAATCTTTAAACAAAGGAGAATTTTTTTCCCCCATAAACTAGTGAGACAATCCAGAAGTAAAATTCTCTCTGGACTAGTACTTATTTTAGTATGAGATATCAGTTTACACAGAATTTCTTTCCTTAGCACTCAGTCACATTATGATTCAGTGTGTGGTCTCCATTATTTCTGCATGGTCAGAAGACTTGGTCAGGTTTTTGACAAAGACAGGCTTTGCTTGTGCAAGACTCTTTTGCAAAGGGCATGACTAATTTTATTACACTGTTTAATTTATACTGAGGCAAGTATAAAACACAGTTTCTTCCCAAGCTTACAACAGATACTTGTTTGATATTTAACAAGCCAGTGGTAGGGGGTGGAGGGAGAAATGATTTGTTTTTCTAGATAGGGAGCAATTTAGAATGGGACACTACAGAAGTTTAATAATGGTGACCTTAAGCATTTATTCCTCAACAAAGCAATTAATAGTTTTACACAGATATATGTGAAAAGAAATTAGTAAAATGTGGTGAAAGGAAGTATCAATATTCATTTCTAGTAGAAGACCAGGCAAATTTAAAAAGTATTTAGTTCAGTGCTTAGTATGTCACCCAATCCTTCAAAGTCCACTCACAATAGATGCTGAACTCCGAGCTTAGTCAGCTCCTGGATCAAATGCTTAGCTTTAAGTTCTAGTAATACCATCAAAAAGCCAGTGAAAAAAACTCATGCATTGTATGTGTTTACGCTTAGTTCTTCAGAAAAAATGAATAAGGTAGAACAGAAACACAGCCAGAAGCAACTTCATCTAATTGATCTGAGTTGGAAAATAATGCATTTAACCAGGACAGGGTTGATCAAGTTGATCCATGCTTTCCCATATTCTCTCTGCTGTAAACTAGAAACATAGCACAAGTATGTTCTAATCAGAAAAACGGCAATAAAGCAGATCTGATCATCATTTTGCAACTCTTTGATTTTGGTATATATGTTAAAAGTCACTGCTGTTCAGCTGAAGACTACCAACAGGAAGAATCAAGAAGCAGTAATTGATTTCCCCTGTATTTCTAGGCAATTACAATTCACAATAAAATGGTTTCTGTAAATAAACTAAAAATAAAAGTAAGCAATCCTTCTAGAAGCAATTTCTCATACAAGACATTCCAGGCATGATTTCGTCCACGGATCTGGGGGGAGCACAGTAGGAAATCACTGTAAATTTTTTCTCCAGGTAGAGATAAACTAAGTAACACTATACCAGACATTATCCATGAAAGTATGAAGATCTGGTAAGTGAACAAAGAAACCACAGATGC
Organism: Brachypodius melanocephalos; assembly: GCA_013398615.1. NCBI lineage: Eukaryota > Metazoa > Chordata > Aves > Passeriformes > Pycnonotidae > Brachypodius > Brachypodius melanocephalos. The sequence continues at coordinate 25,878,798 of VZSR01003049.1, read as the reverse complement.
TGTGCTTTTGCTCAAGGAAAGAGGGAAAAAGTATATCAAGGAGTATTCTGTAACCAGTACAGGTATTTCCACAACATCTACTTACACTAAGAACAGATCAGACCATCCTTCAACTGCAGCAATGAGACACCAGAATGTCTCACCCCTACACACAATACCTTATTTATTTCCAGGGTTAACAGAGACTCAGCATCAGTTTTTGCCAACTGTAGCTTGTTTTCTGGCACATAAAGCTCTTTCACCTCGTAAGAGGCATCCACTGGTACGATGTCCTGTATAAAAGGAATAAATAGAACTTATTATTTGCTCAGAATGCCTCTAGGGCACTGAACACACATCAAGAAGTAAAATCCTAATGTTGCCCTATACAGTAGCAAGAGTTTATTAATTATGCAATTTTTACTCATCTAAAAGCCAGCACTGTTCCAAGATTATGATATATTGCTAGTTACTCAAGCCAGCAGATTGGTAAATATTCTGACAGGAGATGAAACATTCTGACAAGAGATTTTTTCTAAACCTTAAGCAACCCATATAACATTTACCTAGTAAATATTTAACTATCGGATTAAGTGAAGTTTTTATGACTTATTAATGTCTACATTATCTAGAGTAGAAAGGCACTCTATGCTTTTACACATGCTGAAGAAGTAAAAAAAGGATTTAGTGACTGAGAATTTATGAATTTAAGCCATTCATTATACAAGGTACATTAGAAAAGGTAACATGAAGGTAAAATAAATAAAGCTCCTTCTCTACTGAAAATTGATACAGAAGTACAAATTAAATGTATTTCCTACAGCTAATGACATACCAGTATTTTCACCTCTAGACTAACTCTTAGATGATTTAAATGTGATGTCATCTGTGCATACATATGAGATGAACCAAAATCTAGCTCTAACCAACGTATCAACTTTTTATTTGAAGAAAGTGTTCTTCCATGTATATTAAACAAGATATTCTCACTCCATAATGCTCAAGACTCAAGACCTTAAACTTGTTAGAAGAGATCAACCTGAAGATAAAACCATAATTAAAGGAAGAGAGGAGGCCACCATGATAAAACTGTAGAGAGTCTCCTCCAACAAAGGATGGTGTTATATGTCAAAATCCAGTCAAATGCTTCAGTGATGTTCAGTAGCAAAAAATCAGTGAAAAGAGACTGACTGTTCTTTTTTAAACACATTTTTCCTTGTTTGAGAAACCTTTGTAAAGTAATGTTTTTACTTCTGGAGAAAAAAAGCTCACACTTGGAGCAGAGTACATACAAACCCATAACAACAATAATTAAATTATCTTTACTTTTCCAGTATATGCAGGCCAAAGTAAATAGATATGCTTGTAGAAAACACAAAGTTAGCTCAGGAATTTATCAGACTTTAGGCACTACCTCCATGTAAAATTAAACAAAGGCAGTAGAATGTTGACAAGTGAGATATAAAATGACTACAGGAGTAACAAGATGTGATGAGTCTCACTGCTTGTTGCATAATTCATATCCTCAAAGATACATCAAAAGAAGACAAATTAAACTAGCACTTTAAAAATTGTGTTTTATGAGGAGAAGCTTGGTCCATTACATATCAGACATAATTTTGGAAGCAGATTTATTACATTGTAAGTTAGGCAAAATCTGCCTTTTGTTTTCTGTGCCTGAGCAGCAGCATTACAGCCCAGGAGAGCTGCGGCAGACTCCTGTCACAACAAGAAGCCCAGGATCAAATGAAGGTATTGACTCCTGTAAGCAACATTATAATGAAGGAGTGCACATTATGCTGCTCCACAGATTTCCCTCTGGACCCTGGCTCATTATCAGGCTGGGATGTCCTAATTTTACAAACCATCAATAGCTTAAAATAAACGTGCCTATTAAAAAGATCTCTTCAAGTATTATCCTGGTTTTAGTGTCCCACTAACGGGCAAAACAAAAGTTTCACAACACAGTTTCTGTCAACAACCTACTTCATTACACAAATGTACACAGCTTGAAGACAGTTCTAGCGACTGAGTCTGACATTCAGAGAATTTGTAGGATTAGTAAACCTAGACTCCCTTGCACACATGAAAGTGGTACTTAAAACATCAACTTAGATCAGAAACAACAAAACAAAAAAATCAGCAGCAAAAGGAATCCATGCATCTTTGAACTGCACAAATTTTAGGAATTAGGAAAATGCTAGGCTAGCAAGCCACCTAGTGACCATTCTAAGGCATCAGTTTTACTGAAAGCTTAATTCTACCACAGGACAAGTTACAGAATATGCCTCAATATTTATTATTGCTCAATTGTTCATATAAAAATGGCAAAATAACAAAGAAATAAACTAGATGTGTTATGGAAATGTGCCTCCTCACACTGGGGTGGTGGGTTCTTTGCTGATGCTGATTGCCTCTAGAGATCACCAAGTCCAAAACTGGTCCCACCACAGCAGGCTGCTCAGGACCTTGGCCAATCAAGCATTTAACATCTCTAAGGACAGAGCACCCACAAACACTCAAAGCAACTTGTTCTAATAATTGACCATCTTTACAGCAGAAGGTTTCTTTCCTCTATGTCTAATCCTCATCTCCCATATTTCATGTCACGTGTGCTGCCCCTCATCCTACCCTTGTACGCCTCTAAGACAAGGCTTCATCAGTCTTCCCCTACACGCTCCCACTCAGATGATAGAAGCTGCAACAAGAACTCCTTTAGCCTTCTCTTCTCCAGGCTGAACAAATCCACTTCCCCTCACCAATCTCCTTGTGCTGTGACATATTTCACACTCTGACCATCTTGGTGACATTCTGCTCAGCCTACAGAAGCACATCTGTTTCCTTCTGGGTGAAGGAGAAGGGCACAAACCTGGACAAGGTATCCAGACAAGGTCTTACAAGTGCCCTATAAAACTGCAAAATTGCTTCTCTCGAGCTCCTGGCTATGCTCTTGTTATTTACAGTAGAGCATGCAGGTAGTCTTCTCTGCAGCACAGGCATATGTTTTTATAATGCTGACAAATGTTTTTATAACGTTGAACAATATATTTCATAGAATTATAGAAGAACTGAATGGTTAGGGTTGGTAGGGACCTTAAGGATCATCCAGTTCCAACCCCCCTGCCATGGGCAGGGACACCTTCCACCAGACCAGGTTGCTCAAAGCCCCATCCATCCTGGCCTTCAACACCTCCAGGGATGAGGGATCCACAGCTTCTCTGGGCAACCTGTTCCAGTGTCTCACCAGGCTCACAGTAATGAATTTCTTTCTGATATCTAATCTAAATTACCTTCTGTCAGTTTAAAGCCTTGTCCTCTCCCTAAATGCCCTTATAAAAGTCCTTCTTCAGCCTTCTTATAAGCCCTCTTGTTCAAACTACAGGAAATCTACAGAAATTAAATTCTCAAGATAGCACTGCATTAATATGGTCTAAAAACAAGACATGTCTGTTTAGCCTCATCTTGATTTCATTGTCTCTCATTGAACTAAGCAACCACTAAGATATCTTGACATTCATTATAATGTTATCTTCAAAGGAAAGGAAAAAAGTGCTAGATGTGCCTTAAACAAAGCTGACTGGGCTAGGAGCCAGCATTCAGCACTGTGTACCAATGCAAGCCTTTAGGGATCATTCTCTTGGCACACGTGACACAGGTTTCTACAACTATGAATTGCTCTGAGCAGGAGGCACAGGGCTCCCACAGTCAGGAACTGCCACCTCTCATAGGTAGGACTCCTACACAGCTCTCCTATTTTCTTCCAAAAAAAAATTCAGATGGGGATTTGGGCAAAAATCTAGAATTCTCTTACAGTTTTTTGCCCTGTCTTATCTCCTGAGCAACCCTGAGCAAGCAGTCATCCATGAGGAGTTTTCTTGAAAATTTCAGTACAAGAGACTAAATCTCTCCAGAGCTGTACTCACACAGATGGTCAAAATTAACTCGTGCTGGCCACATGATAAGGTCTTTTGCTTGTATCAACTTCAACACTTGGTGGAGCTTTACTCAAACTACTGTCTAAATCTTAAATTTCCAGAACATCTATCTCACATAAAAAAACATGAGTTATTGTCTGCAAGAGTATCTCAATTAAAAAAAAAAAAAAAAAAAAAAGTTGTCTGGAATGTCATCCACTACCCACTGACTGTAGATAAAAATGTAAGGAAACGCATTTCTTCTGCATGAGGATTAGCAAATTCTGGGGGTATGGTTTCAAGAGGATAAAGCTATCTCTTTGCTGCCTTCCTTTTTCATGTTGGGTTTGAGAATTTTTTGTCTTGTTTTGTTTTTCATGTTGGGTTTGTTGGGGGTGAGGTTTGTTAGGTTGGGTAATGACCCAAATCTACTTATCAGGCAACAGGAGAAGGCTCAGAGACTTCAAAAGGGACAGTGTAGATTGCAGGCATGAACAAGGAAAGAGATCTACCTTTTCAGAAGCTATGAACCATAAACTCAACTCAGCCATGTCAAGATCAGCTTTCTGAGCTGGTCATTACACAAAAGGATCATTTTTACTAGTACAAGAAAAACAGTGGAAACAAGGGAAAGCAGACACAAGCACAGTAGCCCCTACTTAAGTGAGATCAAATCACTGTGTAAGTGCATCCGTGTCTCTTCACATCTGCTGTACATATTAATTTGTACACTATAGAGACAATGTAAAAAATCAGGCTCTTTAAAATTAGTTGCTAGCCTTTTAAAGTCAGCATTCACTGTTGGTTCTGTAACAACTGAGACAGCCTCCTCTGCCTTCCAGTTATTGATATAAATTAATTTTCCACTTGTCCAAATCTTATTTCACTTGGAGATCAATGCTGTGCAATCTTTAGGTTTAAAAAGGAAACACAAAACAGGACAAGTTCAAAAGTTTGAATTGAACTTTGCGTAAGACTTTATGTCTCAAAACCTGTCTGCTTTTCCCAGCACTTACATTCAGATTGCAGGTACAAATACTTGGGAAAAAAGTATCTAAGATATGCCTCCATTTCTGCTCACCCTTTCTTGAAGGAGTTCCACAACTTGTTGTATACAATCATTCACATCACAGGAATCAGTTTTCAGCACAAGCTCTGGGGCTTCTGGTTTTTCATACTCAGAGTCAATCCCAGTAAAACCTACAGAACATAAAACAAAAATGTTAGGTGCCATCTTCCAAAAGATGACTTCATTTTAATGCTGTTCACAGACAGTTTTCTATACATAAATGAACACAACAGGCAAGAACATGGAGTTTTAGCTTCCTTAATATTTTTAGGGAAATCAGCAGTTTTTTTCTTTATTAGACTCTTTGCTAATCATAATATGTGACAGCACCAAACTTCAGCATTCTGCAGTACATACATAGCTCTTTTTTGTTGGTGAAGCTATTTGATTTTTACTGTGAGTAAAGAAAAGAGCACTGGTAGAAAAAGTGTGCACATCAACCCAGAGTTAGTCATGCATCCACTGTCCTTCATTATCAAATGATTGTTGCTCTTAAACAAATAAATTAAAGATGAAAAAATATTACAAACATCCAGTATATATGTAAATTTACACTCATACCACCAAGCAGTATCTGAAGTAAGGAATTTCAACACCGTTCACATTAGTTTAGCTAATATACTCATCTCAATATAGCTGCTAATGTAAGATTGATGACTGTGTTTATTATAAGAGCTGTCACAGACTGTACAAGCTACCAGTGACCCTTGTTCTGGCCTACTTAGCTTGCAATCTGCTTTGAAATTGTGGAGATTCTACACACCCATGCATAAACAAGGAGGAAAAATCAAGCCCAAAGGCAAAGAGTATAAGCACTACAAGTCAGATCTGCATCAGGAATATCAGCTAGACTTCAGCAACTCAACATCTGCATCCTCCACAAGTGCAAATTCAAACATTAGAACTCCAGTTTTTCACTTTGGATTTAAATACTCTCAAAATTAGTACTTTAGCTCCTCATCTAAGAAAAATATTGATTACTGCAGTACCCCATGCGATAAAGAAAGGCTAGTACCTTTTCCAAAACCTGTATACTTTAGAAGGATCTGATTACTGGAGGAATAGGCACAGGAGGCAAAAAAAGTGTCTCATTACCATTTCTAAAGAAAAAGAAGATAATAGTTGCCAACATTCCTTGTGAATGGGCAAGTTCATTTAATTTGCATCCTTCGTATATCAGATAGGTCATAAGAAACAGCCATTGCTACACTCACTTATATCTTGTTCAGGCACTGTTTACTCCATTACCACTTCTCCAGTAATACAATTCCATTATGGGGCTCATAAAATCACCAAAAGATTAGGGATTTTCACAAAATAGGCACAAATAAGGATTCTGTACAGAACTGTATCTTTGTACCATGTCAGCTCAAGCCCTCTTGCTCTGATTTTCAACAAATCTTAGTTCAGCTTTATTTATTCCTGGTGTTCGCATAAAATATTCTGTAGTACTAGAAGCATCAAGCAGCCACTCATACAGAATGCTTTAAATTTCTTGAATTTTATATCACTTCTAATTAAAGTGAACTCATACAGCACCTGCAAACTCCACCCCCAAAAGTGATTACTTAAAAAAACCTGCCTTGCTACTAAATACAGAGCTATCTATCATCAGCCTCTGCAAACTATAATGTAACACAGAGCAAAGCAGCACTTGAAACAATACTTGCAATGAATGATTGCATAGCTAAGCTTTTTTTTATTGCAGGTTATACTTAAATCTTGACCTGAGGCTGGGAATAGGAAATAATGTTCATGGGCACTAGAACAGAACACAGATTTAAAAGTTCATTATCTTCAGAAGTATTCTTAATGATCTTTACAGGTAGACAGTGGCCATGTTTTACTTTTTGGAAGAAACTAGCAAGTTTTATTAATGCAGTTCTTAAAAGACTTTAGAAAGAATCAGGCTCTTTTTAACTGGTCAATGGATACACAAAGGAGACAGACTAATCTTCAATCTTTATGTGGCTTCTACTGCAACCTTTAACATGCTCAAAGCTTTTTCTGTGTGTAGTTAGCCACTTTTACCCTTTTACTGTCCTACACACTTAACCAGTCAGTTCCATGAGTTAGAAGTCAATTCCAATTTTCTTCTCAGTCCTGCCCTGAATCCCTGCTCTTTTTAAGGGTGATACATTCAGCCTTGAGCACATCCACTTATGTGAAGTCAAATTACACCAACATTTCACTCATGCAGAAAGGATGTGATTACATCTAGGTTCACCTTTAATTTCTCCAGCCCTGGCTTTCTTATAGAGTCCTTTAACATCTCTCTGCTCACAGACATGCAGTGGAGCATCCACAAATACTTCAAAAAAAGGCAAACTTGCCCCTTCATGAATTTGTCTGGCGTTATTACGATCCTGAAAGAAAACAGAAGAAAAATCCTAAAAGGTTGCCCCCACATATTTTTACTGGGTTTTGCCTTTGAAGTTCATTTTAAAGAAGCTGATAGCACAATGTAAACAAGCTTTCAAAGTTTAAAAAAGAAATGTGATTTGATTAACGGATGCCCTGCAAGATACATCACTTTGGCTACAGTACACCACATGGTAAAAGCTGACAGGAAGATGTGAGATATTTTACGTTAAACTTGATTTATAAGAAAAACCCACAACCAAACCCAGCCAATAGAATGCAGGGTTTTCTATACCTATACATATATGTCTGAAGAATTACATCTGTCTAGCTGAGTACAGCTGGGAGGTGGTGTTACCTGCTGCTCTTGATTTAACCACCCTTCTCCCCCAAGCACAAGTTTCCCTTACATTCTTTAATCTGACAAGACTTGTGTAGTCAAAATATTGTATTATTGGCATTATTTTATTATTTTTATGGCTTGCCAAGCATTGAAACAATATTGGTGACTTTCACTGAGAGAACAAAAAAAAAGCCTTCCAAAATCCACTAAAATCTTCTCTTACTAAATATTGTTCATTTTATTAGTTATTCTTCTCATATCTAGAGACTTCTGTTATACTGTAGGGTTTGAGTTCCTCAAATTATTATCAGAAGAAGTGTTTGCACCACTATAACATTCTTGTGCTGTGAAACATCTAAGCTTAAAGTCCCTGAGTCATTCTTCAAGATACTTGGGTGTTCACACATCCTTTTTGTCTCTCCCCACTAGGTTCTTACACAGAGATGAAAACAGGCTTCACACAACAATGTGAATGTGGATTCACATTCATTTTCAGTATTATATCATGTCATGTTGTATACACGACATGAAATAAAGTAAAAAGAACCTACAGGCAAATAAAACACTTTTCTCTTAAGTCACTTGGTAAAAATAAAGCTTTCACCATTCATTCACTAAATGAAAAATTGCTTTTAAAAGCAATTTACCTGAGTCTTCAGGTTAAGTGTACACCTAGTCATCATATTTACAAAATACTGGAACCTACATGGATCAAACAAGATATTGCAATTTCAAGAGTCTTTCTTGGATCATCATTTGAGCTTGTTTGTAATAGCAGAGTAATAATTCTGTCTAATGGACTCAAAGATAGTTCCAGTTATAGAATTAGTGCAAACATTTTATATTTAAAATTAATATTTCTGTTTTGAGTAATCACCTCCATAAAGCACAAATGTCACCAAAAAAAACCCAGGCAAGTATTTGATTCTGGCTAAGTTCAGAAATGGATTTCTGTAACCAGGATTCTGAACGATACTTCGCAATTTGCATTTTTCCTACATTTCATCTAGATGTTTTTCCACACTTACCTGAGCATAAGGAGAGATGAAACTAGTAATGCACACCAAACCAGCATCTGCAAACAATTTAGCAACTTCAGCAATACGACGCACATTCTCTTCTCTATCTTCTGGTGAGAAACCCAGATTCTTATTAAGGCCTTGGCGAATATTGTCACCATCCAATGTGTAGCAAGGAATACCATGGCATACTAAATACTCCTCCAGTGCCATGCTCACTGTAGTCTTCCCAGCACCAGATAGACCTAAAATATTCAATGATAATATAAATATATAAGCATAGGAACAAGTTAAGGCAAATTGTAGTACATGCCCATTATGAAAATCCCAAAGTGACGGGCATCAGCAGCAATGCCTTCTGGATAAGCTTACTTGGAATATAAGCCAAGTGGCTTTTACACAGACAAAAGGTAAAGAGAGAGTAAGGTAAAAGCTAAGTGTGCAATTTGAAGCAGGTAAGAGTTTAGCCTTGAGCTCTGCTGCAGCTGCTGCTGATAGAGATTTCTTTCCCCAGTGCTGCTGGCAATTATTTCCCACTTTTCCCAGTGCTGCTGGCAATTATTACTAGCTGAGCAAACTTAATTCAGAAACCAAACACAGTTAAGATGTTTTATTTAAATGAGAAGGGGAAGATCTCACATTGAAGTGAATTTCAGTCAACAAAAGAAATGGGATCCGGCCAAACTCACACACAGTTCTTACTCCTTGCAGAATAACAGCACTGAATTCAACACCACTGACTCACTCAAGACTCACACAGCAGTGATGCTCCACTAACTGGCATGTGTTAGCAACAAGAAAAGAAAACTGTGCTATCAAACTCTGGTCTAATTCAGAATCTTTGGCAACAAACCTACGCTGGCCCTAAGAAATCCACTGTTCACTTTCATTTGGAAATTCATTTAAATAATTTTTCCAGACTAGATTTCAATTTATCTGGAGCACATGCTTCTGCTTATACCAAGAAGTCAATTCATAAATGGAACACAAACTTGGATCTTCATAAGATGACATTTACCCTTTGAGTGAGGAGGAAAAAAACAGGTCATGATAGTATTAAAGAAGTAGCACTACTGGGTGAAGAAAAATGTTTTTATTAGTGGCAATTAAGATTTTTTCTAACTTTCAGAGAATGGAGAAAAACAAAAAAATCACACAAAACAGCAGCTCAGTGTTACTTGCAAGACATCTATGGCAAAGGATAAGCAACCATGCTAAGAAGTGCGTCCTAAGAAAACATGAAGTTCAAAGGAAACCTTGACAAGCTTGGGGCGTAACTTAAAGAAAAGGAGTCATTGCATTGCTTCCTTGGGTGCCCATTAGCCAGCTCAGTCTGTTAATCTCAATCCCCCCACGCTCATGGGGTTTTTTCCCTTTTTCTCCTTTTGTGTGTGTGGGGAGGCTGTGGTAAATTGAATGATGATTTCCCAAGTTGAATCAGCTCAGTGTTGAGTTGGGGTAGAGGTACAGTGTGTGCAAGGCTAGAGAAGGAACACAAGGCAGGAAACAGAACAGTCTTCTTTTGGCAGCAATTAAGTACACCCCCATCACAGAAAATAGGCACAACAGTCCAAAAGAAGATTTCAGCAAATTCATCCTTTACTTCTCACTCATGCAGTCTTTGACTTGCCATTTTTGTCCCCACATCTAGCTTGTTATTCACCCAAACACTGTATCTTTTCACACATCATTTGGTCTCCAACATGTAATGAATTGCAAAGGTTAAGGTTATACATTAATGAATTTTAAAACATTCTTCAAGCTGACAAGTCTTTAAAATAACTTACACTCTAAAAATTACATATTATTTTACACAGGAAAGCAGTATTTTCCCATATTTTCACTAAATTGCACTGTTTTCTTTACTAGGACCCTCTGACTCAACATTCATTATAACAGAGCTCTCAAATAAAGGTTACCTTGAAAAATGAAAAGTGATCCCTGAAGGATCTTTCCGTACACTCTCACTCCATGAGCTGACAAAGTGAGATAATCTTGGCATGTACCAATATTTCACCTTTTATTCTAATACCTATCAGAGTTTTGAAACTCATGTTTGCACAGTTCTAGAACGGTTAACATTGCTTACTTCAATGCCTACAGTCCTTTTCACCCTTTCACATTACTGTTCAAACATCTTCAATAATCTAGCTTCCCATACGCATTCTTGATATCTTACCACCACCCTCTTTCCTGACAAAAAGGAAATTCAACATTAAGATTACATTTGTCTAAAAACAACATTGACTGGAAAATGTTGCCATGTAGATAACTGAGAAAACATTTTTATCATGACCTTTTTCAAAATTAGATTAATGAACTACCAGAAGAAACAGAAAGGCAACCCTCCAGATCATTCAAGCATTGAGAGAGAGGCTAGAGCTGTGTGATGGAAACCAGGAGAGAAAGAGCTCCATTCTTTTCCCAAAGAAATACATGACAGCAAGCCACTGTATCAAATCTGCTTGCAATGGCTCTCAGCAGCTTGTTATCAACAACTGCTTTACATTTCACACACATTTACTAACACTAGTGGAAATCAGTTTTACTTAATGTAAAAGTTTCTCTAATACTCTGTGAGGATCTTTTATGTTGCTGTACAACAGTGTTCCAAATGGTTTACAAACCAATTAAATGATATATTTTGCTTCTTTTTTAATTATCAGTTTTAATTTAAAAAAACAAAAACAAAACCAAAACAACTTTACAGGAAATATTTTAAATCACCCAAAAAATTTGAGAGACAGAACAAAAAAATTCCCTCACTGCTACAAAGCAAAAATGTCTCCCAGAATGTATTCACCTCTTCTATTTACAAAAAAACCCCACAGAGCTGATTTCAAAAATAACTGCCAGTATGCATTGCCTAAACATGCAATTGCTGTCCAATGGCATAGGTTTATGTTGAAATGTTATTTCAAACCAAGGAGACAAGAACAATCCCAAAGAGAAGAGGCTTTTACAGAAAAGATCCAGAAGTACAGACTCTTACAAAAAAAAAGTTGCATTTCATTTCTAACTAGATAAAATGGACAGTACAAATAGACAGAATTGGTTAAAACAAAAAGAAAGGGAAAAAAAAGCAACAAACACAAAGAAAACCAGAATTAAGTAGCAGACAGTACCAAAAAAACAACCCTCCCAGAGCACTGAACAAAATATGTTCTCAAGTTACTATTTGTCCCAAAGCAATTTCCTGCTAGTCTATCTAAAAATAGTAATAAAATTGCATCGTGGTCTTAGATTTCACAAACATTCAACTTTGCATGCAAAAAAGAGCTATAGCTCTTTTCAAAGGAGTAACTAAAACAAAAGGATCCTCAGAAATCCATGGCTGTACCTGTTAACCAGACTGTGCATCCACGAAAACCACTTCTTGTTCCTACCACTTGGCCTCTCTTATTCCTGCTGACATGATGAGCTTGGTAGGTAACGTTGGTTGCCCTTTGCATTCCCTGTAAAAGAGAAAAGTCGATTAAACCTTTGATAAAGGGTGAGCTGGCAAAGCAAACAAATTCATCCACAGGCACAAAGAAAGACTTGGAAACAGAAAAATGGAAGTAAAACCAACACCCATTCCATCGGCTCCAGTATGGATCAAAGGCAGCACAGGAAATTAGAATAGTCAGCCATAGACAACCATACCCTTTGTGCTACTTCAGTGAATCTTCTGGGACTGACAGGTTAATCAACTACTGCTTTCAAATAAAACTTCCTTAAGAAAAAGCAACTATAAAAAAGACAGATGAACTGCTAGAGCTGCTTGACTTGACTTCTATTCAAGTAATTTTAGAGATCTGCTTGGTAGAGACCATGGGATAAATGGAATGGAATAAACCTGAATGGAACAGGGGCCCAAGAAAACTGGTTAATATTCAAGGACCACCTCGTCCAGGAGTGATGCATTTCAACAAAGAGGAAGTCCTTGGAAAAACCAGCCAGGAAACCTGCATGGATGAACAAGGAACTCCCAGACAAACTCAAATGCAAAAAGGAATCCTACAGAGGGTGGAAGATTTGCGGAAATGTGGGCTCTCTCTGGATGGAGACGGGAGATGTGGTTACCCCAGACATGGAGAAGGCTGAGGCAGTCAATGACTTTTTTAGCCTCAATCTTCACTGACAAGTGCTTCAGTCACACCACCCAAGTCACGAAAGGCAAATGGAGGGACTGGGAGAATAAAGAACCATTGCCCAAGGTAGGAGAAGACCAGGTTCAAGGCCATCTAGGGAGCCTGAAGGTGCACAGGTCCATGGGACCTGATGAGATGCATCTGCAGCTCCTGAGCAAACCGGCAGAGGATGTGGCTAAGCCACAGTCCATCGTATTTGAGAAGTCACAGCAGCCTGGTGACGTTGGAAAAGGAGGAACAAGCCTGTTTTTAAAAAGGAAAGTCAGGAAGACAGGGCAACTACAAACCCAGCAGTCTCACTTCTCTGCCCAGCAAGATCATGGAGCGGAAGCTCCTGAAAACCATGCTAAGACATGCAGAAAATATGTGACAGCCAACTTGGCTTCACTAAGGGCAAATCATGCCAGTCAAAACTGGTGGCACTGGCTCTTTGGTTCATTTTTAACTCCTAAGAGGCCTTTTCATTGCAAACTATGCATGTTCTCTTCCACATTTCAGTTAAGCAAATGCCTTTACATATGGTATTATCAGTCTCTAGACAAGAGAGAGTAATCACAGATTCTAAATGTTTAAAGAAAGTATTATTTCAAGGAACTTTTTTCAGAATTTATTTTAAAAGATTGGGTTTTTCCATATGATTTTAATTAAAATAAAGCTGGCTACCAAGTTTCTTAAAACTTCATCATAATAACCTGCTCTACAAATACATTCAGTGAGATGACCCTGTTATCAAACACATTTCACAATCTAAAGTGAGAGAGCCCACAGGAAGATCAGCCTTGGCATCATCTCAGACTTCAATGGTATCTGGCTATATGAACTTTGTTTGTGAAAGATCAAGACCTTAGATTGTCAAACCAGGCATGAACAACCAAACAAAAAAGAAGAGTTTAAAAAAAGAGGGGAAGGGGGGCAGGGGATGAGAGGGATTAGTGGTATCTCTAATGCTGATTTAGCTTCCCTTGCTTGCAAACATATTGCACTTATCTTCTCTTTCAACATTGTATCAGTGCCAGTAGAAAAAGAAAACATGCAGTATATTTAATATAAAAGAAAGTAGGGCCTATATTCCTCTGCAGAGTACTAGCAGAGACCTATTCATTGTTTCAGAGAGAGACACCACAAAGTAGAATTAACATAACTATGGTATCTACTTGTGGCTTCAGGGAGTGCTGCTACATCATTTTTCTATTAAAAGGTTTATCTACTACTTATTTGGAGATCATGAAGTTGTTGTGATTGCATGTCCCTGCTTCTATGCATGTCTGGGCTCATAGTTAATACAAACAGAAGCTCAAGGTAAGAACCTATGTTCAGGTTTTAAATACAATAACTCTGTAATTTGGTGGTGATAGTGCAGCAACTAAAATTAGATGAACATTGAATATCAACCCAGAATAAACCACGACCTGCAAAGAGGTTATAACCATACAAAATGAAGTTATCCTTGCTGATCATGTTACCTTCAAATAATTTATCTCCCAAAACAAAGCTGTTTTGTGCACAAAGTAATTGCAATACAGCTGACTAAAACCAAAAGTCAGAAAGTCAAAAAATCAAAATCTTTCTTCTTATGGTAGGAACAATTACGCACTACATAAAATTGGAGATCTGAGTGAGCAAATGCATAAATTGTGGAATTAAAACCAACAAAAATAATTGAAGTGCTTAAATTAAAAGATATATAGCACATAACGAATGTACACAGACATTCAAACTAACACAGTAATAGCTACAGTCTCTCTCATTAATTGCAGTTGTACTGTATTGTACCAGGCACTGAATCAACAGCGGTCTCAAAGCTCAAATCCCACGCCACCGTCTCAGTAAGCTCTCTTACATTAAGACATAAACTCACACATGCTTTGCTTTCGATCCCTGGCAACGAGTCTACTGTGAGAGTCATACACTGGAGGTCAAATGTCTCATTCAAGGAGACCTCTTCCAGTCCATATTCCATAAGTTACATCAGTTTCCTCTCTTTTCCAGAACTAGGAAAGCAGCAATGAAACTAATCAGGGTATTACACTAGGTGTGCAAAACACATGAAATCCTGAGGAAGCAGGCTGGTAGGATTCTTAAAATGATGAAACCAACACAGCTTTTACGGAAAAAAAAAATAATACCTACTTAGCAGAGATGAGAAATCACAGCAAGGAGAAGGCCTTGCTAGAGGACAAGGCACACGTGTGCAGTGGAGCAGCCAGCGAGCTGAGCAGAGGGACAATAATCCACCTGTACTTCAGAAGCAGGCACCTAAGACTAAAGGTTAAAGTGCCCAAAGAGTCTGCATGCACTCAAAAACACACCTGCTGGTCACCAGCTGCCCCACCTTTTGTGTCTGTGTACAGGCACACAAACAAGGCAGCTCAGTACTAATCCTGGGCAAAGCAGTACCCAAATCCCCCTTATCTTCTGATAGAAAACCAATTTTATAGAGGTGCTCTAAAAAGTTAATAATTTAGCAAGTCATTCTCTGTTGCTGGGAAAAAAAAATAAAAATAGTTCCCTAATTAATCTACTTTCCTATTAAATAATATGCTTCCATATGATTTGCCCACACCACTGAGCATAAATAGGTGAACAAGCTGAACATTGTATTTTCAAGAACTCAGGTTTTATTATCCCTGACATGCACACTTCTACAAATATTAATGTGGCACAAAAAATACTCACTGGCACATCCTGTTTGTGCTCTTAAATTATTTAGCCAGTCTTCAAATTCTTGTACATAAAATTTGATAACTATTAACTGATGAAATTAAATGACCAACCACAATGATACCAGACATAAAGAACAGTCATCTCCTTTTACACTATATCAAAGCATCACTCACCTTGGAGATCTATATTAACAACGTTAAAAGAAATGAAACATAAGGAAACATGGACTAGAAGAATTCAATGTGATGAGCAAGTACTTTTTGAAAAAGCTATTTTAAAATTCTAAGCCTAATTACACTCACTGTAGTAGTCACTGCCAAAAGGACACACTACATTTTCGTAAAGGGGCTAATGAAGAAAAGGGCATTAATTGCCAAGGTTTATCTGCCTTTTTAACAGCCATTGGATATTTCCACTCTGACATCCCCACAAAAACATGTCTTCCACCCTGCAACACACTGCTTCTGCCTTACGTAGACAAACACTTCATCTTAGTATTTTCCCTCCTACTTCACCACATTTAACAGAAATAGTGCTTCAGTCCACTGTGTTTCATTATAGCAGTAACATCAGCTGAGAATGCTGACATATCCCTCCTTTCCTCTCCCCCACGATGCTGGTTTGTTTCTCACACAAAATCGAAACTGCTCTAACAGGCAAACATCTTGATACTGAAGTAAAAAATGGGGTAACAAAGAAATCCTTTCATAGATGTGCACTGAAGAGCTGCAATGGTAAAGAAGGAAGGATAACTCTGCTGTTTACTTTTTCTGGCATGAAGGTAAATTTTAGCTTTGCAGGTAGTTGACTAAGGAAATTAATGACTACAGACACCTTGGAACCACAGGAACAAAATAAAGAAAGATGATGGGGGTCAAAAGAAAATACTCGCTCTATCAACTTTTCTATGTATAGACTTTTCTTGATGTTTTGCCCAGTTACATCTCTATTTTTTTTATTGTCAAAGCCAAATCAGGCTATCAGTGCCAAACACCTTTGATGCAAGAACACAGACAGGCATTCAGAGGATGAAAAGCAAACCCAAGTTGCAATGCCAAGATCAAAAGACAGCCAAAAGAAGAGATTAATGCTTAATTGTTTTATGGTTAGCAGAGAGGTGGCATATACACTGGCACAAGCTGAATTTATTCTTCACTACTTCCAAGCAACAATGAAATATTGTACTTTTACAATCAATATCAAATTTTAAGTTTTCAAACAAAGCAAGACTTCTGGGGAAAGAAGTAAATCTTTCCATGGCAAGCTGAGACTCCTCAAGCTGCAGCACCAACTTGGGACAGCTTGAAGCTGGAAGTACCAGAAAGCAGACATGGTTTCCATACAAACCACATACACTGAAGAAAGTGTGACTAATTCCATATCCTTCTGCTGATGACAGTGTTGGTTCCCCAAGTTAAGAACTCCCATTAGCTAGCAAAAGCAACACAGGCAGCCTCTCCTCTGAAGTGCAGTCTCACTTCCTATACCTTTCTCGTTTCCCAGTCATAACAGAAGTTCTTCAGGTCATTTGTTAATATGCTCACCATGTGCCTCTTATAAACCAGGGATTCCCTGAAAACACATCTTTATGACATTTATTATACAGCACTGATAACTAAATGGTAGTTTTCTTTTTTCCCTGCAAAGTGTTCTGCTCAATAGCCAAACAGCAACTCAAGCACATGGAACAGTGCCCATTTTTTTTGGTCTACACACAAACACAAGCAAGGAAAACAGACATGGTTCCAACACAAAAATTCAGCTACCACAGAGGTTATACCTACATATTTATATGAGATTTCAGGCCTAAAAGATCTGTCAGGAATACCTTCCATTTGTTACTTTCTCAAATTCTGGTTTGAAAATCTGTGCTTTGATTCGGGCAACTGTGCTTGGGAAGGAAGGGCAAGTGCAGAAATTATATTTGAGCAATAATGTCTTTTAAAAACTTAACAATGCCCCAATCCATATTCCGCCACAGCCTACAGCATTACATTTTCTCCTATCTACAACAAGAATTCTTACTTGGATCCTTACAATAGCCCACCAGAAAGCAGTCTGCCACAGTGATACAAACACAGTAAGTCACCTGAACACCTCTACATAAAGCACCACTCAAGCTGCCAAATGCATGCTCTCCTGCTACTGACACAGACTATCTTCCCTCAGCCAGGTGCTCTAAAGCTGGGACAATTTGAAAGATTGCAGCAGAAGAAACCACCCAGAATCTTCTCCACTACTGTGGATACAAGAAATTCAGTGCTAAAGGTATTATTAAGGAGTGTGTCTTTGCTTGCCACCTGCTGCAGTACCAGCATGGCCAAAGGCAGAGACAGTTCATTGACCAGTGCTGGAGGGGATTCACTGGCTGGCATCAGAGGGGATGGATAAAAAAAAGGAAGCCAGAATTATCTTACTGAATATGCTCTCAGAAGCAAGAATTGGAGCAAGTTCTCATTCGGAGTCACCTGCAAAGTGACGCAATAGCTCAATCGTGTTAGGAATCCAAGGCACTCTAAAGAAAGTGTTCCACACGTCTCCCTATCAATCCATATTTTCCACACTTAATGGCAGTGTCTCCGGCTATGCTGTGCTGTAAACGGGGAGTAACTGCTTCCTGTGCTTAGAGGTGGGCTTGGCAAGGGCACCTCCACAGGCAGAGGTGTATTTTGAATAGCACTGGAAGCACAGAGAAATTCTGAAAGACAGGGCTCTGCCTGCTCTCCTAGGGGCTGCCAATTCCAACAGGGTAAGTCACTTTGACTTTCCTCTCAGCGGAACAGATGCAGAGCCAGAAGTGCCAGAACATTTGCCTGTGGAGCATGTGAATCAGCAGCATTTTTGTTCCTGGTGAAGCCTATTGGTTTATAAGGAGCATTTCAGTTGAGGTCTTCTGAAGAAAAAGGGAGAAGTGGAAGACTTCCTCTGCTTGCCACGTAGCATAGAAGGGGTTGCCAACCTCTGCTGAACTCAGCAACCACTCAATGTCTGTTGAGGAATTTCCCTGGTTTAGTGAAATCTATCTTGGCTTTGCTTAAGGAAATGATACAGAGTAACTTTTGCATACACTTTGTTAACTCCACACAGACATCGTCTATTTCACTACCTTCTAAATGTCTGAATTTGCTTTTTTCTAGTGGAAATAGAAAGAATGCAAATTGCCGATTAGTTTCTTATGTAAACAAGTTTGAGCTTGTACACAGTGGAAGAGGCTTGGACAGGCACAACATCTACTGAACAGTACCACAGCAACTTCCCCGTTTTTCAAGCAACAGCTGCTTTTATCAGGAAGGCTGTGGCCTGCACTACTCACAGCAAGACTTCAAAGACTGATTTACACTCTTACATTCTTATCAAACGTTTTCTGGATCTTATGTCTTGCCTGTTTCAACTCAGCATTGATTGAAAGAAATCAGACTTTCTTTTTCATTTCTTTTCGTTTGTCTTGCATCATCAAAGGTATCAAATGTTCTCAAAGGCCTGCAATGTCTCTTCTAAATAGCTGCATTTTAGTCGTTGCTGCAAACCGATCTTCCCCCATCTTTATGAAAAAGAATGAAGGCTTTGGTTAGATTTTTTTAAGCCCTGTCTCGACAGTTTTCCACATAACACTCGCCATACAAAGAACCCCAGTCTTTGGCCAACCCAGGTTTATGAATGGCCACATTGTACATCGCATTCTTAAGTCTTCCTTCTTCCAAAACGCTAGAAGCTCACGACGAAAGAAGCAGGGATGAAACCTACAGACGCCGAGTCCTCTCCGGAGGGGCTTCCTTCCCTTCCCCACTGCTCCGCAGGGATCCTCGGCCGCGCTGCCCTCGGGGCCCCGGCGCTGCCGCTCCGTGACCGGGTTCGCACCGCCGCGCCCCCGCCCCGCATCCCTCCCGGCGCGGGCGGGGAGCGGCGCACGAAGACCCCCGTCCCGGCTCTCGCTGCCGCCCCAGCACTGCCACATCACCGCCGCGCTCGGCCGCTTCTCCCTCCCCGCTCCCCTGCCCCTGCACGCCCACCCACCCACCGGCGCACCGCCCGCCCGCTCACCCAGCTCGGCACCCTGTTGCTCAGCTTGACTTTCTTGCACTGGCTCTCGGGCAGCTCCATGGCCGCGGGGGCAGCGAGAAGAGGAGGCGGGGGAGGAGGACGCGCCTTCCCGACTGATGCTCGGCGCGGATGAAGCCGCTGCCGCCGAGGAGCTGTGCTGTCTGCGCACTCCCGCGACTCGGCCAAAGGTGGTGCAGGGAGGAGCCGCGGTCCCGCGGCCGGAGGGAGGGACGGAGGGAGGGAAGAAGGGAAGGAGGGAGGCGGCTGAGGGGACACGGAGCCACGGCAGACCTGCCACGCGCCTGCGCCGCGCCGTGACGTGCGCGGGGAATGGTGGCCGCCACTTCCGTCTCCGCCGCCACTGCTTCTGCCCCGTGGGTGTTTGTATCCCTGTCCTTATCCTTGCCCTTGTTTCTGTCCTTATCCCTGCCCATGTCCCTGCCACCCCCCGCGGCCCGGCCCTGCGCCTGCGAACGCAGCTCACTTCATTCAAGTGGACATAGTCCTAAACTATGACGAAAGGAGATAGCCTGAAGCGGCGCTAGGGGAGGTGTAGGTTGGACATTAGGAGGAATTTCTTCACAGAAGGGGTGATGAGACACTGGAATGGGCTGCCCAGGGAGCTGACGGAGTCACCGTCCCTGGAGGTGTTTAAGGAAAGCATGGATGTGGCACTTGGTACCAGGGTCTGGTTGACAAGGTGGTGTTGGGTCACAGGCTGGACTCGATGATCCCAGGGGTCTTTTCCAGCCTCACTGATGGTGTGTTTCCCATCCGATCTGCACTACAGCGTTCCGTTCTGCCGGCATACGGATGTCCTCTCTTGAGTGTGTTCTCCCCACCTCTTCCACTGAATGCACGAAGGAAAGGCTGCTACGCTCCTTGAGAAAAGCTCGGGACGGGGAAATGTGCGAAGTGGCTGTCGCATTATTCCGTGACAAAACTTTCTCCAACAAGCAAAGCTCATCCCGTGCTGCGCGCTAGGAAATGTCTCTTACTGCGGATTTAGAACCAGAAGTTCTTAAGTTCTTATTTCCAGAACGGAACTGCTTTAGCAGTTGGATGCTAATCTGCAGTTGGGTGGAGACGATGCCATGCTAACAGGAGTGGCATTTACTGTATAAATATAACTCCATTTACAATAGTTCAAGAAAGGAAGTACTTTAGCGCTTAAGTGTTATGGATGGAAATTGTACTGTAATCACAGGAGTTGCATTTACAGTAAAAACATTAGACAATTCAAAGTCTGGAGCATGATTGTTCACTGACGGTTTAAAACAGGAAATAAAAAGGCTTTGTGGATCAATGTTTACTCCTGCTATATCAGAAAGACATCCTTCCGAAGAAAAGAAGGTGTTGGCTTAAAAGCATGTGTTAATATTCTGATTAAAAGCCTTATGCAAAGTAGATAATGACTCTGAAATAAAGAAAAATAGTTAGAAATGCTCTCAGCCAATTTGAAGGTCTGATGGAATTAATACAAAGTAACTAAGAAATTCAAAGATTGCAGTTATTTATTTAGGCTTGATTTGAATTTGATACCACATGTTGCCCTGTAAGTAACTGTTCAAGAGATGGTCCCTGGCTGTATTCCGGTCACGACAAAGAGTAACAGCCAGGACAAAATCTCCCACACAATGCTCTCCCAGGCATGGAGAGAGAACCAGCACACTGCTGCGGAACAATGACTTGAGAGCTACCCCCTCTTGACTATTCAGCTATGTCTAGGGTGTGCTCGGTTAGTGTGCTTTGCTCAACACTGTTTTACATGGCTTAAAAGCAATTCTTAGTGTTATTTGTGGTCACATTCTTTTAAAAATTCTACTGTTACTTTATTCTGATTGTATTGGTATAGATTGGTACTGTTCATTCTGCACTCTGAGAGATAATATTGGGAAAACAGTAGTTTGCAAGAATTGTAAGTTAAATCCGAAAACAAAGACAGGCCACTTAACTATGCAGCGGTGATTTCTTATGGGTCCATTTGGCTCTCCTGTAATACACATGGACTTAGAGCAAAATACTTCAGATTTTTTTAGTGGTTTGCATAGGATTTTAGCCTTGGTCAGCTGTTTGACAGCAAGAAGTCCCATCCCATCACAGGATCTTTTCTGCTACATACTTTCTAAAGAAATGTTGCATTCTGATTTGGAGGTTGAGAAAGCAAGGCATTGAGCACAGGTCAAGTTTTAGGCAATGGTATTCACAGTTTGAAAAACCACAGGAGAAGAAAATGCAGTTGTATTGATCAGCCTGTATGCACAATACAGGCTGCAGGTGGAGAGCTGCATGATTCATTCCAGAAACTGTTGAAGAAACCCTGATAAAGAACTATATACAAGTGAAATGTGAAGTATGCCTGCAAATATAGACACTAGTGGTCAGACAGATGACATAATCTTAGAGGTAATAAAAAATATTTCTGAACAGCAATTCCTAAAACAAATCATCTTTTATGGTATACTAACATTCTAAAATAATGATACATACATATGCATAAATGATATAGTAAAATATTATAGTAAAGGCACACACATGGATGAGGTGTATCACACAATTGGTAAGTCTGGAAGGGAACAGTGGTGTGCTTGTCTGGTCTAACCTCCCTGCTCAAGGAGGGAGCACATGGCACAGGATTCCCTCTAGATGGTTCTTGAGTATCTCCAGTGAAGGAGGCACCACAATCTCCCTGGGCAATCTCTTCAGTGTTCACCTGCACAGTAAACAAGTTCTTCCTTATAGAATCAGAATCATAGAATGGTTTGGGTTGGAAGGGACTTTAAAGATCATCTGCTTTCAAGCCCCTGCCTTTCAGGGACCACGTTGCTCATATGCAAGTGGAACTCCTGTTCATCAGTTACTGCCTGTTGCCTCATGTCCTATTGCTTGACACCAAGAAGAGCCTGGATCCATCATCTTGGCACCCTCCCTCCAGATTCTTACGGACACTGATTCAGACCTCTCTGAGTCTTCTCAAGGCTGAACAGGCACAGCTCCCTGAGCCTTTCCTCCTCATAAGAATGATGCTCCAGACCTTTGACCAACTCAATAGCTCTCCACTGGACCTGCTCCAGGAGCTCCATGTTCCTCCTGTGCTGAGGAGTGCAGAGCTGAACACAGCACTCCAGATGTGCCTCACCAGGGCTGAATAGAGGGAGAGGATCACATCCTTCAGCTTGCTGGCAATGATCTTCCTAACAATAACCAACTTTTACATATTTTACAGAGGCTAATGTCACAAGCATAGATCGCATTTCATCAGCCCTCGTCAAAGCTGTTTCAGTGGAAATGTAACAACAATCTAATTTTATTGTACAAAAGTTTGATATTAAGTCCATCCAGTGTTGCCCACACATTTTGCCCCTTTAACATCTTAACCTCCTCAAACTATTAAAGAGGAAGGTGAGAAGAGCTTTCTTTAAACACAGGAAGCAAATATATGTTCATTTATACTAAGATTTGGGGAATGAATTCTTTGCCTATATGTTCTCTGTAAGGTAATGTGTAAGTTCTCCAAGACTATTAAGGGATAAGTTCCAATTCCACTTTCCTGAAATCTTCCATGATGGATTGATTTTGATATCCAAGATAAGTATTTTCTGAACTTCAAAAGCAAATTTCTGTGGGAGCAGTTAGTGAAATTGAGGTCAATATGAATTGCTGCTATTTCTTAATCTTCATCCACACTGAATTCAAAAACTGTTCTCATAACAGTGCTCTTGCAACCCCTCTCTATGGAGCTGGCTATGAAGCTATGGCTGTGCCCTTGCTAAATTTTAAATTCTGCTCAGAGAATGAAGGAAGAATTGAGCTAAAAGATCATGAGCTATATTTCTGGCTATATTTCTGAACCCCCAAAAAGAAGACCTACTCAACCTCTGAAAGAACCAGGAACCACCAGGATTTAGTATCCTTGACTTAATTTTGATGCTGAATACTTCTGTCAAAGAGCTACTCTGTAAAATGACAATAATAAATTGGATTTAATGTCTTGCAGGAGAAACAAACCCAAAATATCCACTGATTTTGGGCTTAGCTTCAAAAAGGGAAATTACATTAAAATGGAGTTATTTGTTTAAAATTAAGTACTAGAATCTTCATAGCCAGCACAGGGACTAGTTAAAGAAACTGTGATGGATTTTGTCATGAAGGGTGGGAAAAAAATAGACTTCGAGCACAGATGAAGTTTCAGGCAAAGCACTCTACATGCACATAATACCCCTGAAGAAGGACTCTCAGCCCAGAGCAAACTGACATCCTGACCAGACTAACTCAGGGAAATCCTTTCAATCCTACATAGGGCTAATTACATAGAAAATAATTTTCTGCTGAGTTAGCTTTTGCATAGCAAATTATACTACCTAATACCAATCAATCCCAAACATATAGTAAGAGTCCTAAAGCATATAATTTAAAATTACTGAGGAGAGAGACACATGGTACCATACAGTTTCAATCTCCAGTAAAATCTGAGCACCTGATCATATTAGGAACAAGACAAGAAGATTTCTTCTTAGGTTATATTCCAAAGAAATGTGCAAAATTTCAGTGGAAAAATCAGCATTTCAAAGAAAAAATATGTAATTATAATACTAAAACATTATTTTGTCTGATACTTTTTACTACAGTGTTTCACCAAACCGAGATAAATCAAGCTGGTCAAAAATACTGGATATTAGAAAAAAATATTTTGAGTAGTTTCTAGACATCAATTCTAACATAAAAAGAATGTCTGAATTAGACTTGACTGTAGACTAAAGTATTCTCTAATACTTTGGTTTAATGATTAAAGACTGACCATCTACTTGTACGTGACTTGGTATACAAGCCCAGAAATGCTTTAGCTATAAATACTACCTTTTGAGATGCATGTCCTCTTATTTCTAGGGAGAAAAAATTATTAATGAAGCATTCTCTTCCTACTATCCACCTACTGATGGCAGTGATAATAAAATGAATGAGAAATTAAGTGAGAAATTCCTTTAATATTGGAATTGCACTTCTGGTAAGCATTCTGATCAATTTGTGATGATGTCTATGCTCATCTACAGATCTATTATTTTCTTTTTTTCCTTGCAAAATACCCAGAGCACTACAACTCAGGTAGTCCTACTGGCTGTCCACAGTTTTGCTATTTTTTCTCTTGTTTTGAGGGAAAAAAACCATCTTCAATGTAGATTATGCTGCCTGCATAGAAAAGGCTCATCACTGTTCTGCCAGCATGATTTCCAAACTGTATTTGTCACACAAATCATTCTTCTTTTGACACTATTCTAGTAAGCAAGAATTTCAGAATGCCTTTTAAGCAGATGAAATGTTTTGTTCAAGTTCCTCTCAACTACTGGAAGTAGGGCTATGAAGCAAACTCTAAAGGCTTTTAACCATAAATTCCTTATTCACTGGTCTCCTGTTGGAGGTGTTATTCTTCCTCTGTTACCAGGTTTGTGTAGTGGAAAAGATGAATATCAAAAGCTACCTGAGATTAATAAAATTACCATGTGGATACTTCACCTATAATGGGTTTACCCACAGTTTGGGTTGCAGATACGATATGCTCATTTACATACGAAATAAAATAGAAGTCCTGTGTAATACCCATTGTTGAGAAAGATAGGAATAGGGGAGATATTTTTCAGAACCTACTTTCTGTCTTTAGCAAAAACTTTTAATAAAGTCTTTAGTATTTGGACTGATATGCATGTCCAGCAGAACAACCTGGCCCAACTGTTTAAAGAAGCCACAGAAAGATCAGCAGAAATGCTGATAAAACGCCTGAGCGATGAGAATACCATTTGTTTTCTGACATATTGCTGAATGTTTAACTCAGACTTCTTTTCATGTCCCACAATACTGAGGATTAGAGCTCTCTTCCCAATTATATTGCAAGTATTACATCTGCTGAGTTTGCTCTTTCTACAGATAAGCTCACTCCGTGTGCTATCTGCATTCAGAATGAAGTGGTCTGCTTTGGCCAGCAGGGAGAGATGATGGTTGGTGGCCCTTTTCAGGTAATACAATGTTATGAGAAGCTGAACAGAGGTTGCCAAGGGAACAGAATACACTCAAGGCTGTGTTGGGTGACAGAAGGGTGTCTCTGGCAAATTTCAAAGAAGCTGAGGGAAACTTCAAAGATTGAGGGAGACACTGGCTAGCACAGGGAAAACAGCAAGAGGTAATGCAAGTGCTAGAACTCTGGCTTAAAATTCCTGCAGAGTTCCTAAGGCTCACTGTATAAAGTGAAATAAAATATGATTTTAACAGTGCCAGGGGTAGAGAAAAATTTCATAATGTACAGTTTTGAAAAAAGGAAATTGATTCTCATGCTCTATATTTCACAAAAAATGTACATCATGTTCTGAGCTGGGATTTCAACTGCTGTGAAAGCTGTGATGAATGACCACTAGAGGTCATTCAATGAATAAGAAATAATTCAGGCTTTTTGTTGGGTGATTTTCTTACTTGGGGTTTATTTTATTTTGTTCTTTGTCATTAACAGCATAAAAATTTAACTTTACAAGAGAGCTAAGTACTACATTTCCAGAGATCAATGACTCTCCATGTGCTCTGTAGGTACACAGGGATTTTGGTAGCCCTATGTCACTGCTGACACTTTGACAAGTGGTATTGAATTTGATTGGGAACTAGATATACACTGAGAAACCTGAATACTTTGCTGTGTGCTCCTCTGTGTATTTAGGTAATTAACACCGAAAACCTCCGAATTCCAGTGCTCAAAGCTTAAAAAATATTTGTCTGCATGACCAATGTCTTTTTTCCATATGACTTGATCCATTTTGAATTTAGGTACTATATAGTCACCCTGTCCTTGGCAGATACAAGAAAGGACAGGTGTATTGTTTATTTAAGCAGGAGTAAAGCTGATAAACTCTAGACAGAGAGACCTCTAGTGAAGTGAAGCTTTGAATGTGTTTTCTCTCTCTATTCCTATTAAAGACTTTGTTCAACATTTGAAGAAAACTACTTTTTTTTCCTTTATTTTCCACATCTCTGCACATGACATTAGGTGGGGGGGGGAAAGTCTTGTGGCAAATCTGTAAATGAGCTAAACGTGGTGGGATCTCTGGAGTAAGAGTGGAACCGAAGAAGGTTATCAGGCAGGAAGATCAGAAGTTGCTGAGGGAAGACAAAAGAAGAATGAGCAGTTACAGCTCCTGTCAGATGAGCAGAAGGTGAAGAAGTTATATGTGACAGTTCTTATTCTAAAGCCAAAGAAAGACCTGCACTTTTTAACTATGATCCTAGTGGGACACACGAGCTGAGAATGAAAGTGAATGTGAGCTATCAGTTTGTTTTCTTAGGAATGAAAATATACAGAGTCAACAATGACAGGACATAATGTCCCCAGGGCTGTTTTTGCCAAATCACAACTGTTGTAAAGGAAGTTCCTTCCAAGAGTAGATGGTTTTCAATTTAAGTAAATGTATTGTATATAAATATTTGCAAAGTAATTTCTAATGTCTCTATTATTGAATTGCTTTCTCACTTGCTACAAGTATTCTACCACTTTGTTTGCTAATCACTTCATACATCATTTAACTTAATGACAGTTTTTGTCATTAGAATTCAAATAAATTTTCTTTAATGAGGAAGACCCTTTCTCAGAAGTATTTGTAGTACAATTTCTTCTTCAGGCATTTGATTTGTTACAAATGGAAAGTGAACTGTTAGAGTGCTTTTCAATAATTTATTGGTCTCAACATGAAAATCCACCTTCTAAGAATAACATGTTTTAGGACAAAAACTATATATCTCATCTTGAAAAGACCTTTGGACTGCTGACTAGAGGACTGTACCATGTGAACACCCACCTGTTGGAAAGAGCTGTAGGAGCCACACTATATGACTGCCAATGCAATTGTGGCATATTTTGAGAATCTAACTGATATTTACCCCAGGAATTAATTATTCTAAAGAAATTTTCAGAAAGGTTGCTTTAGTTGGCTTTAGCAGTTTTGAAAAAAAATACATGTAATTTAAAGTTCCATATTTTTTTTCTAAATGGAGTTAGCAAGTTCCAAGATAATTTTTAAGTAGAATGTTGCCAACAACAACTTGAATAGATGGGAAAACCATTCTGTAGGAAAGTGTTAAAAGTGTTGTACTGGTGGACACTGTAAGATAGATTGGTGAGTTGCTGCAGAACCATTAACTCTGAAATGTAGCTTTGTATGAATCACCACTGAAAAAGTGAAACATTGATGGTTTCCAGAAAAGAATGGTCTGCTTGTTAGAAAACAGGACTAGGATCATGAAATGTGTACTGGGAGGGAGAAAAGTAATTTAGACATTATACTTCCACTATTTCTTTTTCAGTATCAGACCTGTTGATGTAAGTTTTGGAGACTATGCAGGGCTACTGAAGCCATGTAGATGCCAAACATCTTTGAAAAATGAATGCTTTAAATAGGTCTGCAAAATTACATGGCTAATGTTCTTTGGCTTGTCATTCTGTGTTTCAATTTCTCCTTTCTTTGAGTCATCTCTAAGGAACTTAGAATTCATGTTTTCCCAGAATAACTGCTTCAATCCCCAGTGGGATACAAAACCAGTCAGAGTCTAGAGCTGAGCTGCTGCACCTTGTCTTGGTGGTACCTTGACCCTAGAGCTGGTCACTTCTCGTGTCCCCTCTTCTGGTTAAAGGTGGCAGCAGCAGCAGTAGGTTGACTGGTTTGTTAACTAAGAGCTGACTCGGTTCCCAAGGAGCAGTTTCTCACCTCGGTGCCTTGGGCAGATGCTGGTCTCAGCCTGACTTTGCTGTGGCTTTGGTCAGAGTGACACAGGGAACAGCTTGAGAAGTGCTCATGCTTGGATCTCACACTGACTCAAGTTGAATAGATGATTAGTGCACTTAATCAAATCAAAAGGAGCTGAAGGTTTTAGCCCTTTAAAAGAGGCTTTCAGCCCAGTAGCTAACAGGATCAATCTCTAAATGCTACAGTAATAATTTATTTCCTTTTATTCCTTTTGATGTCCAAGAACAATACTATTTGCTATTTGCCGATCTGCAAAATTGAAATAGAAGAAAAACAAGAGAAAAGAGCTGACAGTTTTACTGTTCTTTTCTGTGGACACAGTCAGTTTTGGTTAGATCCATTTGTCTGGTGACCTCGACTCCTCTCTGACTCTTTAAAAATTCCTTCTTGTGACTATAGACAATGTAAAAAATGGAGAAATAGTTTTATAAAGGTCTTGGAAAAAGAGACCTTGCAATTTTTTTCCGCTTTAAAAACTCATTGGAGCAGTCTTTTGAGTCACTAGTATTCCCTAACTGTAGAGCTAAATGAGATGTCAAGGGACACGTGTGGAAAAAGATCTGGGATTATTGTTACTGTCTGAATAAGATGGAAGTATCTTGGACAAACTCTTCAACAAGTAGACCAGATGGGATTGCATCCAGAATCTGACATTCATCTACACCAGCTAATGGTTCCGGGCTAGTACCCGGCTGTCCAGAAAAGCTTAAATTTTGAATTGAGGGAAGAAATTCTGAAAAAAAGTTAATACCAAGAATGATGCCTTGGAGGCATTCAGGATATACTGGTGCAGGAGAAGAATAAAATTAGGTCCTTTCATTATCATGTGAAGAATGGAAAGAAAAGAAGGCAAAAAACTATGAGAGAAGATATATACCTGGCAGGAAAGTTTTTCTGAAATTTCTATCTGTAAAATGTCTCAGTAAAAATGAATCATTACCTCATGAGCACTGTGATCATGTGTCCTTATCATGAATCTTTCTTTCTTGTAATATCTTTCTGCCCTAAACAGTTCTAATCATATCAAGCTTCCTACCAATATCAAATGGTTCATTTAATATAGAATCCAATCAGATAAGCTGGATGACTGTTAAAATTGTTATGATTATACTGAATATACTGTGTCTATGTGGAACACATTTGTACTCATGTACCTGTTACAAGGATTAGAGTAACCTGATTATGAATTGTGTTATCTCAAACTTAAAACATTGATTGCAAGCCCATATGTCATTTTTATACCTGCATTTTGAAGCAGAATTCCAAGGGAAGTTGGCCCGAGATTGTAACATTTTGAGTATTATCTTTTACACAAGAAGATATTTGTTTTACAGTGCACCCTTTCTGGTCTGCAGCAGGAGAAAAGGATAGGGTATATAAGGTACAAATTACCTGGTTGCCTAAGGTGATGACTGAGGTAAAGAAGTCTTTTGGAAGAAGGGCTGAGAACTTAAAGAATATTAAGAACTAACCCCTACATGGGCATTTTCACCCAAAGCAGATAGAGAAATTGCAGGAAGAAGTCCTGGCACATTGAACAGATAGACTTCTAATAATTTGAAATTTAAAAGTGAATTGCATTTAGATACTGGTTTTTAACCAATAAATCTACTACCTTGTAAATAAAGAGAGTTAATATTTTAATTCTTTTGCAGCTCACTAAGTCTTTACTTTCACATCTATGTATCCCCAAAGAACTGAAACATAGCCCCAAATGTCAAATTCTTCTTGAAACTGCTCTTAAACAACAGCAAAAAAAAAAAGCCTGAAGACCCAACAACAGGCACCAGAGTCAGATTGCTGAACTGTGTGTTCAGTTTCAGAGGCAAGCACTAAAGTTTGTACCTCACAACACAAACACAAATGAAGCACCTGGAGTCTTGTCAGACTCCAGAAGCTCAACACATACCAGGCACAGTGGACAGAGAGCAAACACATCAATCTGGTTAAGTGTCCAAGGGACAGACTGACCTGGTTTGTGGCAGCATGAACTCCTGTGTTACATTGTGTTTCATTTGGTCATGACAGGTGAGCCTGCAGTTCGTTCGACATTTCTAAATCTTTATAAAGCTTATGTCTGTATAAGGCCTTTTAAATCCGTGGTTTAGTATGTATTCACTTACAAGTTAATGCCCACAAAGGACTCTGGTAATGTTCAACAGAATGCCTAATAGTAATCAGAGAAATCTTATGAGATTTATTTATTGTGGTGAATAATTTATCATATTAACATTATTACCCAGAGTTGGCTTTAATGATATAAAATACAGTCATGCAGGAAAAATATTTCACCAGTGTACTTTTGTACTCTAGAAAATTGTGCTGCAGAACAATTTTCCAGA
Organism: Brachypodius melanocephalos; assembly: GCA_013398615.1. Lineage (NCBI taxonomy): Eukaryota > Metazoa > Chordata > Aves > Passeriformes > Pycnonotidae > Brachypodius > Brachypodius melanocephalos. The sequence goes on along the minus strand of VZSR01003049.1, from coordinate 25,848,159 downwards.
TGTTACAGGAGAATGAAAAAAAAACCAAACTGAAAGTAATTTGAAAAAAAAGAACATTTGAATAGGAGGAATATTTGAATAGGAAGCAAAATGGAAGAAGTTAAATAAGTAGAAAGCAAAGAATTTGTAAAGAAAGGTGTACCTCTGGCAGAATCATATCTGTATTCATATCCAAATTTTCTTTTATATAAAGCCTCCCATCTTGTTAGTCTGTAAATAAAAGCAGATGATCAAAAATAAATTACTTGAAATACAGGCATTCACGTACAGCCATCCTTTCAAGAAAATTATTCTTCCTGAGCTAATTTTAGAGACAAATATCAGTGCTCCATAATCATCTCAACACTTCCAGTGTTTACATATTCACTGATGATTAAACACCATAGTTGTTTTGACTAGGAAAAATGGTTACATTGAGGTTTAGCTTGCCACATGTAAATATCATCTATATATCTCAATGAGCAGTTTAATAGAGTGCTACCTTGATTCAATCAACTGTACAGAGTAGCAGAAGTGTGAGGATTAGTTGGTTAGGTTCTAAGCCAAAAGGCTTCTATGTAGAGTTTTGATTTCAATAACTTACCTAAATAATTACACCTTGAGATAAGGCAGCTTTAAAATCTTTCTCTGTAGGAACTGGTCAGCAGAGCAGAGTGGAGAGAGTGATCTTAGTAGAACAAGGAGGAGTATTACCACAGGATTGTTTTATGCATAATTCAACGTTGTTGTTGTTGTTGTTGTTGTTGTTGTTGAGTTGAGTTGCATTGTGCTGAGTTGGTGGAGGGGAAGGTTTGAAAGGTAACCGGCAATGTTCAGGGGAAGGATCATGACAGCAAATACACATTCCTTGTTTATATTACTGTTTACAATTTCAATCTCCTCCAATTAATCAAAAATATATCTTGGACAGAGATTAAATTCTTTCTAACTGAATCATTCTGATTTTGCCTAATAAGCTTTTCTTTATCCTCTAGAGCATCTTTACTCCTTTATTACAAATTGTCTATTTAAGAACACTATGTTCCCAGCAAACTCATTAGACTTAGTTTTAACTCACATTGATTTTAGTTGCTTAGCTTGGTAAAGTTCTTATTTGACTTCATCTGAATGTGATTTCAAAGCTGGCTACCTGCTGTGGGGGAGGCTCCATTTGATCCTTACCCTTTGTGCTTAGTCCCTCTCATTTGGTCAAACTGACTTGTCCCATAAAATTAATTCATTTCTTGCTGCTACTCAAAATTCACCTTGCCTAATGTGCCAGTAACCATCTCCATTCCATTGCATCCATACGTACAGGTTTTCAATTGAGTTAGAATGACCAGTCCCCATTGTGGGGAGACACAATTTACCAGCAGAAGTTCTTGTTTCTGAGTCTGGTTTACATACTGGCTGTTCTGTCCTGACTTTTCTAATTTTTTTTTTCTGTTTTGAATTGGTAGAGCTAAAAATGAATGAGGGGGCCTTTGTGGAACCTGTCATTATGGCACTCAGTGAAAATTGCACCAGATGAAAGCCTAGAGCAACTATTATGGGAAACCACATAAGAACTACTCTGTGTATATTTACTCAGCAGCTTATAAAATTTTATTCAGATCTGAAATATGAGTATGACCTTCATAATCTTCCTGTATAATTTGAAAGCACAGAAGTACAGTTTAATGTATCTTTTTTAGCTCAGAGAACACATTCTTCTCAGAGAACTTTTTAGGTTTCTTGGGAAATTTCCCAAAGTTATAACTAAGGAGGAATGGATTAACCTGTCAAAAACAGGAGAGAAGAAAGGAAAAAAGCAAAGATAAGCAACTTACACACCTGTCTTTAAGCAATCCCTGTGTCTGTGTATATCACGGAAGTGTAGACCCTGAACTTTGCATTAAACCAAACTATAAAACCAGTAATTTCTTTTTACAGACACCATGTCATGAGAGGGTTCAAACCTCAAGGTTGGTTGACAAATCTTTCATAAAGAAGAATAATTTGTTTGACATGTAGAACACAAACTTCTCACAGACTTCCCCCTGCATTTTAAACAACGCAAGCGTTTCAGGTTATTTATTCTGAAAAATGTAGTTGAGCTCCAGCAGGTGGTTTTTCATGGCCTCACACCACGTAAGCTTCACAGCTCAAAGAACAAAAAGAGCAAGCATCTTGTACTAAGATGACACAGTGATGTATCTTCTAACTGAAGTAAAACATCAGATCAACGGTTTCCATACAATGTAACTCACACCCTCCTCCCACAATCCATGCTCCCTAGAGTCTATACTGTTTGGCAGATTGGGATAATGTCCTTTACTCCCCACTTCAGCCTCACCCTTTCCATCTAAGACTATAATTTTCAGGCCACTGGCTTGAAAGGCTCTTCTGTAGACCTAACATTTATAGCAACTCGTGTGATATATCTATACAAGCCAGTCCTCTCTTCAGAATCTGTAATCTCTCACTTCATATTTGAAGCCCTTGATTCACTGTGATTTAAAATGAAACTTTGAAGCAAACTGCATTCTTTGGCAATGAGGAAACCCACAGGCTTCGGGCCCTTTTGATCCGTCTGTCTGGTGCCTAGCAGAGCAGAGGGCTTCCTCCATCCTAATAGCTATGTCCCTGAAATAGCAGACATGGTACACACTGACCTCCTATTTACATTTCAGGACATTAACCAAAGAAACCAGCCATCAGGAGACATGGTGCTCAAAGATGTAGAATAAGCTACTGCATCTCCTTGAATACCACTGTTGAGGAAGGAAGGCATCAGACCAGGAGAGCTACCTTTTCATATTCTCTGGCTTCAGGAGAGACAGCTCCAGATCTGTGGCTAAGGCTTTGTACCAATAGTGTTAACTGAGTAAGACAGAAAATCACATGAGAGAGTCAGAACTTGGTAGAAAATATTAAGGCCTTCCATATTACCAGATAATGGTCAAAATGTAAACGTATGATTTTTAGAAATTCTAACTTGACATGCTTTCTTTACTAAGCAAAAATCAGATTTCTCTGGAGTCATCACTGGGAATGCTAAGTGGCATCATTTACAATGGGTATCACAAAGAAAAATCCAGTTCTCTATGCAAGGAGCAGAAGTACAGATTCGTTCTTGAAAATTTTGCAGTTCTGCTTTTTCATTCCTTTCTACAGCATAAGGCAAACAATTAAATGATTGTTTCGTCCTAGAATAGCATGTTTATATAAGTTTGAGATACATGTTGTAAGAATCTAAATGAAAAGTTTTACTGTTCACATTAAGATAAAAGATGTAAGGATTGCAGTTTCAGATGTCTGAGCTCTGCAGTGGTCTGTTAACACAGAAAAACCTAATTTTAAATATCTGCTATGAAGTAAGATTTGTACCATATGTACTACAGCTGATGAGAATACCCAAAGCTTCATTTTCATTTGTGCTCTTTGGAAATTCTGACAAGGTTCTCCAGAATGCTGGTCAGTCAGAACACTGCACATCCTTCCTGTTTTGGTGTAGATACACGAAAAAATAGCACGTGTTAATTACGAAATATATTTGAGAAGGCTGAGATAATATGAACAACTGAAAAAAAGTATTACTTTTTAAGAACATAGCATGTGATAGTGAAGAATGATTCAGACCAAAATGATTCGCAATTGTTATGGTAAATCACAGTGACTTCTAGTAACAAAGACTAGGAAAACCAGGCATTTCAGCAATTACTTACGTGAGATACAGTTACAGCGAGGCTCCTCCTTCTAGTCCCCAGTTTAGATACAACCGTCGTGAATTTGCTGACCATTAGGCACACAGCCAAGTGAGTTCTGTAAAGCTGTTGCTTCGGGCACCCCAGATCTGCTCCTAATAGCACATTACTCCTTACAAGGCTTATTTTTGTAATGACTGAATTTTTAAAAAACCTGTTCCTTTGCCTGAAATGGTGAACTGAACAGCAGAGGGTTAGCTAAGTGAATGAAGCGAGTATTGCATCATATTACTAAAGATTAGCAAATGGAGTATGGAAGAGAGGAGGTAACTAAATAAACTACAACCTTATTAAGATGACTTTAAAATTATGAAAGGTTTGAAAACACACAGCATGGCAAAGAACAATTAACACATCCACGTAAATGAAATCTGAAACAGCAAAGGATAAAAAAATCTTTTTACAGCAAACAGACTATGAGAAATCTACCTAGTGGCCTTCTACCAGATAAAAACAATTCCTTCTTTTTCCAGTTTATCTTATTAAACCTTTTGTACATTAGCCCAGCAAAAATTAGCCCACAATTAGCTTCACTGTGAGAGCAAATAATAATTTAGAGGAAGGGAATTAACTGAAATCAGATAAAAATTACAGAGAAAACCACAAATTCCTTGGTGTTGGACTGACTGTACTACCTTTGCAAATAAAAAAATTCAATCTATTGCATTGAAAGGGAAAGTGTATGTTTGGAGGAAAGTTACCAGCAGAATTTTCTAGGATTAGCTTAGAGACTAAAAATAGCCGATAGTATCATGGCTAATTTTGGTACAGAGTAAGGGTGTGCTTGTGACATTTTCTGATGACAAAGTCTGGAGGCAGTGTCAAACTAGAAAAGGCTTGGAATATCATACAGGTCATTGAACTTCAGCTACTGAAAGGAGATGAGGTTAGGGTGTACAAAGTGCACGGTTGCAGACTTGGAATTAATAACAGGAATTTTCTATTACCAGATGATAGTTCATAGTTTAGAATAGATAATTAGATTTAAAAAAACCTGGTATATACACCTGTTGCAGTAAAACTATTTACTACGAGGGAGATGAAGCTATGAAACCCTCCTCTAAAAAGGATTTATCTTATTTAGTTTACTATCTTATTTTATTTAGCTTGTTACATTCATTTAATTACATTACTTAGGCTATTTAATGAAAATCTGTGAAAATTTTTATTATTTCTCTCCAGTTATACTGGGGATAAAGGAGGGTAAGAGAAACACTAAAAGGAAAGATACTTGAAGTAGAACTTTGCCACAGCGTGAAGCCATCTGAGAAAATTGCTGTGAACATTCATCACAGAGATTCAAAAAGTTTCCAGTTGTTGGGGCCATAAAGTGCTGTAACAGCTTCCCAACAGGAGTATGGGGGCAAAAACCCCAAACCTGTTTTAAGATGAAAGCTTGGTAAATTTACAAATGGGGTTATACAACCTGTTTAACTGCTGCAGGGAAGGGAGTAGGCTCCATCGTCCATGAAATATTTAGAAGTAAAGCAGATGAGAAGGCTTAAGCAGTGGAGAAAGCACAAGGCAAAATGCACATTTCAGTCCAAATAAAAAGGAACAAAATTTAAATGAAATGCAGCTGTGATCTGATAACCTGGACCTAGGTTAGCTGAAAAAGGCAAACTCTCTTACTTGGATTTTTGGAAAATGTTCCTATTCTGTTTCTTCCACAGCATACCCTGCTGCTCTTCCAACTATAGTTCTGGGATGTTTCCAAAGCTGCTAAGGGAGATAACTTTTTGTCTTCTCTTAGCGGTTCTACTTTTGTTTCAGTTATAACAAATGAGGTCCTGTTTTCACTATACTGATAGTCCAGAGCCAAAACCTCTCTCGGCAGGTCTCCTGTATACCTTGAACTCCCCCAGTTTGCTCCCCAGGGATATTCCCTATGAGGCAACAGTTTTCGAGTCCTAGACCAGGCGTGTTTGGCAGCACAGAGAGGAGATCCTGTAATTTATGTACCCATGACACCTTTCCACAGCTGCACAAGTCTGAAACTTTTGTTTGCCCCAAAGCTTAGCTGTTTTTTGCCAAGAAGTGCAGTTAGTTCAATAGAAAGCAATTATCTTTATAAACCTTGCCTTGAGCATTGAGTAAACAACAGGGCAAAGTCGAGACCTAAAAGCTCTCAAATATTCCACTTTTTAACAACGATTTTCAAGTAACTCCTGGCCAAATTTTCATCCTCGGCCTTGGGCTCTGCATTTTGGTGCCTTTATGTGCCTGGGTGCTCGTCACTGGCTGTCGCCAGCTGGCACAGCTGCGCTGCCAGTTGCACTGGATTCACCCCCTTGCAACAGCCATGCCCTCACAGCAGTGAATTCCCCTCGGACGGCTTTTCCTCTCGTCTTCCCAGTCCAAAATACGCAGAAATCCTTTGGGTCGGTTCCTGGGTCGAGCAGCGGCTCAGAGGGGGCAGCTCCGGCCCTGCCTCGGCGGCCTTGCCCGGCCCCGCTCCCGGCCCGACCCCACCGCTCCCGGTCCTCCTCGGGTGGCCCCGCGGCGGCTGCTGGGGCAGGCACGGCCGGAGGGGCCGGGGCACGGCCGGGACCGCAGCCTGTGCCCAGCACGGCCCGGGGCATTGCCGAGGCCGCAGCCTGTGCCCAGCACGGCCCGGGGCATTGCAGAGGCCGCAGCCTGTGCCCAGCCCGGCCCGGAGCATTGCCGGAGCCGCAGCCTGTGCCCAGCACAGCCCGAGGCACCGCTGGGACCGCAGCCTGTGCCTAGCCCGGCTCGGAGCACGGCCGAGGCCGCAGCCTGTGCCCAGCACGGCCGGGGGCATTGCCGGGGCCGCAGCCTGTGCCCAACCCGGCCCGGGGCACCGCTGGGACCGCAGCCTGGGCCCGGCCCGGCCCGGGGCACGGCCGAGACCGCGCCTATGCCCAGCGCGGCCGGGGGCGGCCTGCGCCGCTGAACGAGAGTGAGTGGCGATGCCAGCGCGTCAGAAATGAGAACCTCACCCCTGCCCTCTTATCGCTAGTTAAACTCCGCAACTCAAAGCCGAGTTACTCTTTCTCCCCTGAAAAAATCGGGTAGTTTATCCACGAGTCCTCTCTGTGTGTTCCTGCAACTTGTGCTTTTCCACAAAACTATTCACTGCAAGGTCACAGCTTGTAAACTCTTCGGGTGGTCTCCTCAGGCGGCCAAATGTGCAGGCTGCACATTTATTTTAAGGAGAAATGGGAAAAGCATTTGATTACAAAGGATGCTCAAGCTGGCCTCTTTAATTTTGATTCCTTCCCACTTGAAGCTATAAATACAGCTGAAGATTACAAAGGGTTGTAAAGTAAATACCAAAAGACAACATTTACAATTTTCCACACAGCTACACCCTAAAACCCATAATATAAGGAAATCTGTCCAGAACTTTGAAGTGCTATTATAGTTTGTTATATGACAAAACACTGGGATTTCTATGTATTTATTTAGCCACCTGGCACTCCCTCACCAAGTTTTCAAATCCATTTGTTTGCCATATAGCTAAACAGTATTAAGGGAAATTGTGTTTTCAAGTTGTTTTTCAAGTAACCAAAAGCAAATTCATGCTAACAAGTACTTTTGACTTGTACTCAAATGATAAAATCAAAATATGCTTTTAGTCAAATTTGGTTTTGGTGGGGAGAGCGAAACCTTTGATCTGATACCTATTTTCTCGTTTTTTTCCTCACATTGAATATTATTCCTGTGACTCTAGCAAAAAACTTTTTAAAAATTATTTTGACCTCAGGTCCCATTAAATAAATCAAAACACAAAAAAGACAAATAATGCTTATTTGGCAGCACATTGAAGGCAGCAGTTGATGCAGATGACCTAATTTAAGCAAATGATATAATAAAGCAAAACTGAGGATTAGGAAAATTTCCTTTCCTTTCCCTGTTTGAATTTGCTATGATCCAGACCTGTAGCATGTCATATCTTCCAAAACCAAATTCTAATATTGCAGCAGATAGAATTATATTTGCAGACCTGATTTCTGTTGTTGCTGTGTTAGGAAATTGTAAGGTTACATACTTTGTGTTTTGATCTGGGTTATTTTTTCCACAGTCTATCTCATTTGCAGTTCTCTGTGATGTTCCCAACCTAAGCAGAGTGGCACTCTTGGTTAAGATAAACATCCTACATTGTGATTTCACTTTAGAACATTATCAGCATAATTACCTCAATTTGAGGTAAATCTCAGAGCTCTTTCAGTATACTTTGGTTTACTGAAGTTCATGAAAACATCTCAATGAATCTGAATTATCTCAGCAAGGTGCTCGCTGAAGGATGCTTATTTCTCATACGAATGGTAAAGTTTTCCAGCAGGAGAGAACTTGATATTTACTGTGTGACACATCTTTTCTTCTTTGCTACATTTATAAGAAAGCTCTTTGGTTTATAATGGAAAGCTTGAGTGGAATCCACTGAAGTCATGTGTAGCTTGGCTGCTAAGGATTTGAGGAAAGCTAAAGGAAAACGTTTGGCTTAAACACTGGACTGCAGTGGTGTGTTCTTGAAACAAGAACAAAAATATTTTGCTATGAAATGAAAATATTTTAATTACAGAAGAAACCACACTGAGTTTGTGATGCCTGTTTGAAGCCTTGTGTCTACACAAATGCATTAACAGTGAATTTCAAATGTTTCCATCAGAAGGTTACTATGGGTTTAAAGGAATTCTCAGTACAAATAATTCTACTGTATTAAATGAATTCTTCCTAATACTAGTAGAAGCTGTGTTGCTGCATTTCAAGCAGTCTTGACAATTACTCTCTTGTCTCTGCAGGTAAATTTTGTACAAAAATTTTGTGAATCTAAAATTACTAAATCTTAAATCTAAAAATTACTAAAATCTTGGTGCAACGTGCATAGGTTCGTGGCAGCATTGATAGACATGTCCTCCAGACATTCCTGTATGTCATGGGATTTTTCAAAAAGAAGTATTTATAGACAAGCTAACCTGAAATTTAGTGTTTCTGCAATGGAAAGTTGCAGCTAGCAAAGGGCACCCAGATTGTCTCTTCTGCAATTTTAGAAAAGAAGGGATTAATACTAAACCAGTTTAAACCACTAAACCAGCTGCAACTACTCAGATAATTTATTGAGATTATTCTGGAGTATAGGTGTGGGTGCTTGTGAATGTGCCATGGATTTATCATACCCATCAGGAATTCTCAACTCCCAGCTGCCAAGGAAGAGAGTAGAATTTTCCAATAGTATGGCACTCCCTATATCATGTATATATTAAACTCAATACTGGATTAATGGAATTGTGGCATGCTACTAATACTGCATATCATCTAAAATCTTTGAGAATATTTGAACTTCAATAAATGTAGCTATGAAAATGAAACAAAGATGAACCTGTATGGAGCTCAAAGAAAGACTTCAGGAATAATACGGTCCTTATGTCTTTCAATATTCCTTATCAGATGCCTGAAGAAGGTATGTTTTGGAATGTAATACTCCTCCAAATACTCATCCCGCCTAAAAACTTCTCACCTTGGTAATTGGTGCAGCCAAAACATTATTTATGTGCACACTGAAATACTTTAAAAACAGTCAAGAGAAATGTTTTGTGCTGAGGAGCACCGCTGACAGCAATCCAGATCTTAAAGAGTCCCCTCTCAATACCAAAAATTGAGTGGGTACTACAGACTGTGAGGAAAAAATAAGACTAAATTCCAAGTAAGAAACTGTTTTCTACTGTTCACTAATTTCAGTGTCAGATTATTTTAATTTAAAGATGTACCTCATTGCCTCTTTCAGGACAAAGAAAATAAACTGCTTTTGACATGTTCTTCAGAAAACCCAGTTCTGTCTGATAGAGTAAGTTTCATCTCATTTAACTTTGGTTGGGAATATAGCAGAACTAAGCTAGTTGCCTGCTCTTCTGCTATAGTTATAAGAAAGAGAAAGTATTTATCTGAGACGCTTTAAAATGGCATGTGTTAATTTCAGTCTTTTTACATTAGGCAGAGAAAACCTTACAGTAAATATCAACATTTTCAAAAGCCAGACCAGACAAGATGAATTTCATAGTCTGACACTTGGCTGCATCTCCTTCATATGAAGAGCAACAATTTTGGAACACAGCTTTAATCCTTCAAGAGTTAGCTGCATAAATGTCTGTCTATATATATATAAATGTTTAACAATAAATAACAAATATTCAATATATAAATATTTAGTAATTTATAGTGAAGAATATGTAGAACCAGGCAATCCAAGGGAAGTTTGCAATAGGGCATTTAAATCAAATAATAAATCGTAACAATTTGAACAAGGTAGATCTATTTTTATCTTTATAAATGTGATCTATCTAAAGGCAAGCTACATAGGAGTTTATGAAGTAACTGAAAAATAGGGGGCTTTGTATTGTAGAAATTAACGTAGATTTTATTGGTCTCTTGCCTCCTTGCAGGTCTTTCCAGACATGCTTCACTAAAATGGAGGGTGAGTAAAACCAGCTAGGATTTTTACAGAGTAGTGAATCGAAATCAAGCACTCTACATCCAGCATCTAATCCATTCACCAGTTCAACAGTGCAGCTTTAATTATAGCAACATGAATAGTGTGTTAAAGCAGTAGAGAGAGTTATGTTAGATATGGAGCAATACATAATGGGAAAGTAAAAATAAAACCAAACCATCAACAAAGTGGAACAGTACAGACTATGCTTGCAGATTCTAAACACTAAAAGACTCTATGTAGCACAAATTGAAATCCTGAGAAGTTAATGGTGTTCTGACATCTTGAGAAACACCTTTAAATTCATCTGGTTTTACAACTTTCGCATGTAATCCCTTTACCATTGTCACAGAATAGTAGTGTTTTATATGTAAGATTTTGTGATATATTTAACTTAATCCAATGTTTTTACATGCTATAGAAAGTGAACAGAAAAATTTGCATATTGCTAACTAAGGTCACAAACCTTGTAGAGATATGGAGAGGTATCTGCAGAGTTTTAAAAAGAAACTCAAACCAGATTCAAATGAACTAGCTCAGCTACCGGAAGCAGTGTAGCCATGGCAGCAAGCAGTTCATGTCAGCTGTAAAAGTTGCTGGTAAAGGTAGGTAAATATTTGGACAACTTGCTGGCATAGAGTTCTTGTGCTACAACAGCTACACTACTTCAGCTATTTCATGTGCCACTCAGGATGACCTCAGCCTGAGGAGACGGCATAGTTATACCTCCTTGGCAGCTCAATGCCTTGCACAATAGGCTTGGAGGCACTCATGAAAAGAAAAACAAATTTAAAACTCTACCAGTTCTTTATGAGTATCTGAGGAGCAATCTCTCGGTCAAGAGAGACTTACAGATGCTTATTCCTTGTCTTGAGCTGTCAGCGCCTTTTCCCTCTCCAATACTCAAATATCTGCCATTATAGAGTAAGTGATAATAATTATCAGTATATTCAAATAATATTACCAGTTCTTGTATGTATATGTTTCCTATAAATAACTCATTTTACATATTCATTTCATCATTTAGGTGTGCACTTCAAAAACGTTTTTTTGTTTCTGCCCTGTTAAATTGAGGAGCCCAAGAAGACTGTTGACTTTGGCCAGTACTGTTTCAGAGTACCCACTGAAAGCCTGATTTAATTTCTTTTAAAAATTGCAAACCTGAATAATTTCATTAAGTTGCTTTATAGTGCAGCCCCTATTCAGAGGAACAGATGTGATAAGATACCCTTCAATGTGTTGAAGGGTGTTAATCTCAAGGCTCTAGGACTAGTCATTTTTTATCCACACATAGTTTTGTTTCCTGCCCTGAAAGAACATAACTAGCTAGTACTTCTGAGACAAAGAGGTAGAACATTAAGGTGCCTTCTGAGGCCTGTCATCTAATCTTATTTTGAACCACTGCTTTTATATTCAGTGGCTGAGGGTGGTTTTTGCATGGTGACTGAGATATTACTAGCAACCTAATGATTGTTAGAAACCACTACAGTTAAACCAGCTGACCTCACAATTCTACTGCCCTTAAAATGGATTTCACTAAAGGTATTTTTCTAGAATCTAATTTGGTTTAGACATGAATAATGTAAAGAGCTCTTTTACAAGACACCACAAAAGATCAATACTGATATAAACATACCCACTGCTATATATGCCAGCTACTGCAAAATGCCATAGTGTTCCTTTTGCAGAACAAATTCCAAACATATGCACCAATTCAATACAGATTATTTTCTTTAAATCATATTAGCTATCAGTACAGATTATTTTTTTAAAATCATACCAACTGTCCATTAATTAGATAATTAATACTGATTTTTTTCCTTTTTTTCCCAAAGTTAGATACAAGAAAAGAAAAAGTTGCTTTTCAGTGTTCTGCTTAGGGATCAATAATGTCTATTCATTTTTCAGGGTTTATTTCTGTCTTAAGTCTCTGTAAATATGCTAATAGTTAAAACCTATATTTTCATAATGAGGGTAGCAATATGTTTGACACATACTTTGTCATATTTATGCATTTACGTGCTTATGCACAAAAGAAAATTGGACATGAGGAAAAGCAGTTACTTAGACAGCCTACACTTATTTGGCTCAAATGACTTATTTGGTTACAAACAGGCAGCAAAATGCATAGGAAGGCCTTTGTCTGTGAATATTCAAGTTCTACAAAGTACATAGATTAGTCTTTATACTGTTATGATCAGGCTTCAAAACTTAATATTGATATGAAAGATGATAGATGGCTCTGTCTAGAATTATTTGGATCTGAAGTTCTATGTATGAGATTTATGACTGAAGCAACTCACCGAAGCAGAATCCAGGAGAATCTAGAATATAGTGATGCCCTAGTATTTAACCTGAAAATTTAATTGACATTAATATCTAACTGGAATCTAACTGATTGATCTTTAAAAATGGGCAGAGACCAGTGTAAGTGGTTAGTTGCTGTTAACAGCATCTTAAGATAGATAACATTTACCACACACATTCATGTTTTTTACTGTGAAACCTCACAAACTTTTTCTAGAACATGTATATGCAGTTTACCACCTATCGCTACAAAATAATATCATAGTAAAGATCTGCCTCGTTTCAAAAATAGCATGAAATATATGGTTTTTTAATGTTTTAAAGTTCAGAGAAAATAAATATTTAACTAGCCCAGCTTTGATAATGGGTTGGATTGCATGACCTCCAGAGATGCCTTCTAACCTCTGCTATGATTTAAAGAGAACTCTGTGACCTAAATCACCTTATATTTCAATCACAGGGAAAGATGGAAACACCTTAGGCCAGAAAATTTATCAGAGAAAATGGATACTACATACAAATTTATGTTTTTGTTTCCATGTGTACTATTTTAAAACCTGGTTTCCAGACTGACTTGTTTAAAATATATTCTCTGATGTGTCTAGAGCTGAGCTGCTCTGTATTAATTCTAAAAAAAGCATTTCTCATGGAAAGCTTGACCCAGAGTTAATTTTAGAGATGCTAGCAAATGCTGCTGTTATAAAGCCTCTTTTCCTGTTTATGGTAAGAATAATCTCCTCTTTTTCTTGTACTTAATATCTTGCCAAAACCAGAGGTCATTAGCAAGGTGAATCTTGGCTTTTTCAGTGCTGGTGTCAATGTAATTTTAGGAAATATCCACAACTGCTGTACAGTACAAGTTTTCAGATGGAAAGAAACATTATTTTAATCCATGGGGGTTTTTTCCCATTGCTGTTATTGATGTTTGTACTTGGTATAAGGGATGTCAAGGTGTTTTTTTAAATTTTTATTTATTTATTTATAAACCTTAGAGGAGATATTGTTGGAACATAGAGGTCCCTGCAGTTTCCCTTATACAGTTAATGTCTGTAAACTGAGAAGGGGTTTTCTAAAAGCTCTGATGATTGCAACTAATACAAGTGTCCATCCATTAGGGCTTAGGATGCTATGGGCCATGTCTTAGCTGAGCTAACATTAGCAGTACTTACAATACAAGCCATATACTTGTATATTAAAAAAACAACTAACCTCTTTAGTACATACTTATGAAACAGCCTGGGAAGTAAAAAAAAAAAAATATAAACAAACTTTATCCTCCTAGGCAGAAATACAAGTACAGACATACAGTCAGTTTTCCAGATCTTCACTTTTAGATGAACATCTCAAAAGTATTTTTAAAAATGGACAGATCAATGGAAAAAAAAAATTAGGGGGTGGTTCCTCCCCCCCAAATATGTATAAGCTTATTTGAGAGTTTCAAAATACAGTCACAAACCATCAAAATCTTTGATAGAGGAGGCTGGTCACAGGTCCCTGGTAACTGGGCTGTCAAAAACCAGTGAAAATATATAGAAACTATAATTAGAAGCAACTTGCCAGACATTGCAAAGCAGACCTAGAAATAGAATTCCAGTCTTACATTTAAAAATCCTAAAACAAGATTAACAATCCTAAAACATCCTAGATTTGCAGTGTTCCCTATCTTCTATGAAGTTTGGGATTTTTTTAGCAGGCTAAAAAAGTTTAGCATAACACCGGGCTTATGTGGCCTTCTTTCCCTCTGTAATATTCTTGGAATACTATTATATTATAGTCATGTTGGATTACTATAGGATTACTCCAACACTTTGTGATTCTGAAGTTTCTTCTTGTGCTCCAAATACCAGAGGCCTGATCTGTCTCATAGCTGTGCAAGCACACACACAGACACTCCCCCTATCCCAATATGGTTTCATTCTGAGCTTATTTCAAATTTCCAAGATTATTTATTCTAGATGCACTAGATTTCACACTGATAAAAAATAGTGCGATGTTTGTTTGTGGTATATAGATGAATGAGCTAAAGTCAGAAAAACTCATCCTCTTTCTGATATACAGCTGAGCGTTGAAGAAATCAATATAGTACAATCCCATTTTTATCTAGTAACTGGGAAAATCATACATATTTTCCTTTTTATAAAAGCCTGGATGCCTAAAGATAAAAAACTTGAAGATTTTATTGCTAATAAGAAATTAGAAAAATCAACTGAATATCCATTACATATCAGTATTTGAAGAAAGATTGAATACATTAAAATTATGTAAAACTTAGGTTAACACTTATAGAAGACACCCTTACAATATGTAAAAAATAACCATATCTTCATTTTCTTACTGACTTAAGTGTTTAAGTTACTCAACAAAATCTTAACTTTTTGTCACTTTCAAGAGCTGTATAAAGAAAAGAAGGAAGGTCATACAAACCTTGAATGAATGTGAGAATATACACAAAGCACCTCAGCCATTCAAAAATCTGCAGGGCACAGGGAAAGAATAGCAGATGAGGATGATGAAAATAATAATGAACAGGGAAAATGATGGTAAATTTAGGCAGAAGAGAAGCAGTCACAATGTATATCCCTCAAGACTTTGACCTTGTGCATTAATGACTGCCTTGGATTCTACCATCAGTGACAATTAAAGTTTTTTATAACTGAATAGTCAATGTGAAAATGAAGCATTTATAACTATTATTCTCATACTACAGCTTCTATTCTTGATTAAGAAAATTTAAGTAGTCATTTTAAATCCTAGAGAAGAGAAATTGTTTTCAACCTTTTTCACATTATCCCAAAATACAGAAAGAGAGATATGGGGTGGGGCTTTCTTCCATTTTATTTAGGAAGCTCCCTCCTAGACCAACAAAGAGCAGGCAATTATGACCCACCACCTACTTGGTTGCTGAGGACTCAAATAAAATATGGTTCTGCATTTCTCTTTAAAATATTGAATTTCTCCTAAAAATTTTAAATCCAGAAACGTATTTCTGAATATTTTATAATGCAGAAATTTTGTAGTATTTCAAGAATATTATCAGTGACTTGCAGAACTTTGTGGATTTGCTTGGATTTTTTTTTTTTATCCAGTACCTCCCTAAACACTTATACAGATTTAACAGATATTCAGTTAAAGCAGACAGTAAGTTTGTCAGAAGAGAAGCCCTAGTGAAGGCCTAGAGCAGCCTTCCAATGCTCAGGAGAAAGTTACCAACCAAAAGTCTGATGCCAGGTTCTACAAAGGGGCAAGAAAAGAGAATGAGAAACAGCACTCAGAATTTGAGAAAGGGAGTTCAAGCAAGGTATGAAGAAAATATATTTCAGCATGATGATACTGAAGCATTGGACCAGGTTTCCCAGAGAGACTGTGAGGTCTCAGAGGTTTTCAAGACCCAACTGGACAAAGCTCTGGGCAGTCTGGTCTGATCTGAGTGTTGATTCAGCTTTGAGGAGGAGGTTAAAAGGACAGAAAGTGAGATGTAAGTGATAGTCTCAAGGAAAATTTAGCTAAGTAGAACAAATGTATTTCCTTTAAGCTTCATTGAGCAGTCATAGTCAGCAGTATTTGCATTCATGCCATTTGTGCTCTAGCCTGCCTGGCATTTTTTTAAACGATAGGGGCATAAAACCTTCCCTGTCTGAGAAAGTTATTGCCACAAATCCATTATAAGAAGTAAAATGTAATTGTACAAATGACCAGTAAAAAATGCAACTGTTTTAGGACAAATATACAGGAAACAAAAATTATCCCAGGAGCGGATGTCTGCATAAAGGACTGCATGACCATAAACCTGTTAGCATCAGCATGTGGACTGTTGTGATGTATAGGAAAAGTGGAATGGAAGTGATTGGCCACTGGTGGGCTCTAGTTCTTCTGTTGCCAGGATGCCCAGTGTAAGTTGGATCTTGGCTCTTAGCCAAGAGCTCTCTGGTTCAAAGGCTGTTAATCCTCAGATGATTCCAGAGATGTAAGGACTATAAGACACTTGTATTCCACCTTACATACCAGATTTAATAATTTTTGATGCTGGAGGTATCCCGTGCCTAATCTAAAAATCTGTTTTCCCTCTCTTTCTGTCTCTAACAGGAGTCGGAATCACAAAAAAAATGTATAAATATAAGGGACTGCTTCTAGTTTGTCCTTCTGCTTGTCTCCACATGACAGCAATATAACAACTCTTTAAGATGTAAAGTAATGCATTTCAAATTAAGTAGCAATAGGCTTCAAAAAGAGAATGAAAAAAGAAATCTTAGTACCTCTAAATACAATGTTTAATTAACTTGTATCATCACTGCAGCATGAAATCTTCAGGAATCATTACACAGACACCACTTACAACTCTTGGGTGATGTGAAAATACTTTTCCAGTGCTGGAGATTGTGTCACTCCCAGCCAACATGTGTCCCAGGCCCCAGCAGAAGGGTAAGGAAAGAGGTCCTAACTAACTGTGGAGCCAGTGACCACAGTACTATGTTTAGCCATGACTGCCTACTGTGGCATTGTTCTCTGTTGCAATATTTTTCTGATATTTTCATTAGCCATTCCCTCAACATTTTTATGAAGAAATGATCAATGTTATAAAATAATATTTAGAAAATACAAATATCAAGCAAAGTAGAAATAAGATATCTGAGTGAGAGTGCATACTGGATATTTGCAGGGTTTTTTTTTTCCTTGATTTTGGTTTGTTGGGGTTTGTTGGGTTTGGTTTTTTTTTTTGCCTTAGAAGCCACCACAGGTACTGAAGGTTTTCCAGATGGGCTAGAAAAATGCTTGCCTGGAGTTATTTCTGTGAGATGATCAACAAAGGCTGCTTTTGATTCAGGCAAACATGTTAAAAAGCTTCTTCTTTTCATCAGTTACGTTTGGTCAGTAACTTACTAGGGAGTTATTGTCAGGGCAGAGGCTGCCACTATTTTGTCATTGTTATTTGATTTGACTGCTCTCCAGTCAGAGTATAATACATGCTTTGCTTTTCTTCATGCTTTGAAAGGAAGCTAAAGATCCTCATATTTCTGGTTACAGTGTAGTTCCTTCTTCAAAGCCTATTATACTGTGGATTTTTAATGCTTTCATACTTTTTATGTCTATCCCTGAACTGGCACAAAGCTAAATTAGCTTGGTGCATAATTAATCAGTATCAATTATATTCATACTAGATACAAGATTCCCATCAACATCAGATTGCTGAATATACTTCCATTTCCATCTTACTTTCTATTGTCTTTCCTAGTGTTTGCAAACTTGGAGACATCTATATTTACAACTCCTTGTGATTTATTTATAAGAGCAGAACAAGAATCTAGACTCTTAACAATGAAGACATCTCAGAGGTCTGCCCATGTATAAACTTGTAGCACCTAAAGTCAAGACTGTGCTATTGTGTCTTCCATTGAGATATTTTATGGAAAACTATCAGCCTCCTCATCTGCTCTGAGATCTGCCCCTCTTCTCAAGCTAGACACTTGAGAAGATACTTCATCCTTTTTCTTATCAGATAGGAAAACCCCTTCTCCCTGTATTATAACTTCCTCTTTCTGCATCCTCCAAATCAATTTAAGAACATGAATCAAAGGAAAAGACATTTTAGAACATGTTTTTATGACAGTAAATGTACATTTGGCAGGACATAACAATACCTGGATCCCTTGGCTTCATGTTGTCAGAAGCCATCTAATCATGTCTGTGTGATGATACATAGAAATTGGCAGAAAACTTATGCTTTTCAGTGTAAAAAATCATCCATTAAACAACGTTTTCTCAACCGTGGCCTTTGCGCTAAACCTCTTGGCTGCAACTTTAATAAGTGACACCAGGGCATTTTGCTTCCAAGTAAGAATAAACACCAAATTACTTCTGAATACATTTCAAATACAGCGGAACAAAAGTATACATATGTCTTTTTACCAAACTCATTTATCTTTTGAATCCTGTGAAAAAGAAGACATGTTAAAGCCCTGCTAATACACAGCATATCAAAGAAGCATGTCATATTTGAAACTCAGAATTGATACATGAGTCAGTTCTGTCTTCTGCTTCTTTAACTTTGAGGTTCATGACTCATTCACTTACTTGAAGGATATCTGTCAGACTGTCTTTAGCCATTATTTCACAGTCAGACTTTTTTCTACAGTCTTGCACAAAATAATAGCAAAATTTCTTTTGAGATTATTTTGTACACCTTCTGATATTTTTCCTCAAACTTTTTTAAACCCTTAGAAAAATAGGCATTGGATTGTATTAAGGTCTTACATAATTGAGGAGCATCACAACTTATGCACCAAAAGCAAACTGCACCAAAAGCAGCAATCTTTTGGGGTTAAGTGCATAACTTCATTAAAATTTACTTGTTCATTACTGGTCTTTTTATTTAAAAGGAGAAAATACATCTGTTATGCTAGGCAGGAAGGAAATAAAAGGAAATGTCCTCAAATTGCAGAGGAGGTTTAGCTTAGATGTTAGAAAAATATTTTTCATGGAAAGGCTTGTAAAGCATTGGAATGGACTTCCCAGGAAAGTGGTGGAGGCACGATTGCTGGAAGTGTTCCAAAAATGTGTGGTTGTGGTGCTCGAGGACATGATTTAATGGTGAATATGGTGGTGGGTGCTAGGTGGATGGTTGGAATGATGATCTCAGAGGTCTTTTCCAACTTTAATGATTCTATTGTTCTCCTTTGGAAGAATAAGTAGATAAGCAGCTAGGACAGAAGGATGGTTTACTCCTTTCTGTCCTTTTCCCAGCTTTTACTGATATTGTCCCTGTGCCTCTCTCAAAGCTTCTTGCATTGCCTGCTATCAGAGCCAGGACAGAAGATTAGGCAGGAGGTTACCCTAGTACCTTAGAGTTCTCCATGTGTTTCATATTGAATTTACATTCAGATGATAACAGGAGTCACTTTTTTTTCAAAGTAGGCCACCTGTCCCTCATGCAATTGTGTCAGATGTTTAAGTTTAAAAATAACTTTTGCTAAAAAAAAGTCCTCATACTAATAGAATCCCCAAATGTAAGATAATGATACAAAATTTATATTGCTCGTAAGTGTCAATGGGGAGGGGTAAATCTTAGCAGTTTTGTACTGCCCATTCATGTTCCAGTCTTGATTCCTTTTCCCTCTGTTTTTTTCTCCTTTTCCAGCTGAATCAGATAAAATTCTCTGTCATAGAAAAAGCATACACAGAGAGACAAAAAGAGATAATCTATGATCTGTTCAGCTACTGTTCAGTTTATATTAAAATTCATGGATTTCTGTTTTGCATTGCTGGGGAAAAGCCCTATAAAGTTTTTGTTGAAGAGGATGTTGAAGAGCAGTCGGAGTTTTAGCCCAACTATTCTGTTTCAGAATATAGGCCTGCTGCAAAAAAATCCCAAGGGTGAGAAATTAAAAGAGAGTTACATTGGAAAGATGAGACCAGAGGAGTTAGAGAGGAAAGGTGTTCAGGAGCATGGAGAGAAAGAAGATATAGTAGATAAGGCTGAGTAGCAAAGAAAGTGGGCTAATTCACTTGTCAGTTGACTTTGTGACAATTGTTATAGCACAGCAGTCTTGTCTTATTTCTCATGCATTTTATATCATATCCAGAAATGCTTATGATGTTACAGAAAAGCTTTAATAAGCCTTTTTAGCTGCCTAGCATCATTCTTCTGATCTGGTAGTTGTTTCCAAAAGTGTTACCTCTTTTTCGAAGGAGACTCAGAATATTTCCCATACTTATGCTGGATGCAGCTTCATAGAATCATAGAATGGTTTGGCTTGGGAGGGGATCCCTCTGGGCAGGGACACTTTTAATTAGACCAAGTTGCTCAGAGCCCCATCCAACCTGACCTTGAACGCTCCAGGTAGGGGGCATCCTCAGCTTCCCTGGGCAACCTGTT
>VZSR01003049.1:25808133-25827706 GCA_013398615.1 Brachypodius melanocephalos | reverse complement strand
GGGCTGCTCTCCATCTGTTCATCCCCCAGCCTGTGTTGGTACCGGGGGTTGCCCCAACCCAAGTGCAGCACCTTGCTCTTGGCCGTGTTAAACCTCATGAGATTCCCACAGGCCCACTTCTGGAGCCTGTCTAGGTCCCTCTGGTTGGTATCCTGTCCTTCAGGTATGTCAGCAGCACCACTCAACTTGGTGTCATCTGCATCTAGTTTCCTAGAATCACTTTGCATGCATATAGAGACGATAAATTAGAATTTATTTTCATTGTTCCCTGATCTCCCATTTCCCCCCTACAGCCTCTGTCAAGGAAGTACCTGTACTCTTCCTATTTCTGCCAAAGTCTTCCTTCATACAAGAAAAGCATTTATTGAAATGCCACTGTAATGTATAGAAAGCTCTCTGAAGCTGGAGACAGTGATTTTGGATGCACATATTTTTAGATGGAAAATCAATTTTTGGCTTCAGTTTTAAGAAAATTGGTTAAAAGAAAATGAACCAAGATCTCTTCTTTCACAACTTCTACAGCGTATCTGATTTCATATGGTTTGAATACTTAAAGAATTACCAAAATCAAACAAGAAAACAGACACTCTCCCCCCACTCACCTTCTCCCACTCTGTCCCATTCCTAATTATATTAGGAAAAAAATTCTTTCCTGTGAGGGTGGTAAAACAGTGGAACAGGCTGCCCAGGGAAGTTGTGGATGCCCCATCCCTAAATAGGGCTTTGAGCAGCCTTGTCTAGTGGAAGGCATCCCTGCTCACAGCAGGGGTGCTGGACCTTGATCTTCAAGGTCCCCTTCCAACCCAAAACCATTCTATGATTTTATGATTCTATGATCCCACAATATATCCAAAGGAAGAGAAATAGGATAAGTCTGAGGTACAGCTTTTTCTGCTTATGAAAGTGAAATAGTGAGGAAGACCTAAAAAGTTTGTTTGAATTTACTGCTTTGTTAAAAAACCCCAAAAATCTGTGGTCTAAATCCGGGTGTTTTTCCTCATAAGCTTTAGCAGAGAGTATAATTCCACAAAACTTCTTTTTTCCCCCCCTTAAACTATCCGGGGACGTTCCCAATAACACATAAAAGCCCTTGAAAAAAATAGTTTAAAAGACTTAATATCTCTGCCTAGCTGTTGATTATGAAAACAGCTAATATAGCAATTTTTGAGGAATGTAAATTGTATAAAGCACCAAGGTTAGGCAAACGGCAGACAATCATCACGGATTTATAAGTCTCGGGGAGTCGAAAGAGGGTGGCTGGAGGAAGCATCTGCTGTCTGCAGCGTTGCCTCCAAGCTGAAGGGCGCTGGGAGCGGAGCTGGAGACGGCGGTGGCGGCTCCCTCCCGAGCCCAGCTGGGCACCTGCGGGGCGGGCTCCCGCTGCCATTGGCCTGGCGCCGCTTCCCGCCTCCTTTGAAAGCTCGGGAAGGGCGGGTGGCGCCCGTGCCTCGGCAGTCGGGCAGCGGGGCCGGGCCAGGCCGGTACGGGAGCGCTGGGCCAGCGCAGGAAGCCGCAGGTAACCCCGGGCAGCCGGCGGGGCTTTCCCCGGCTTTTCCCAGTGGGGACCGGGGTGGGCTCCACTGAGCTGAGTGAGCGTCACTGGGGTTTCTTTGCTCGCGGGTCCTTCGTGCAAGGTGGTAGCGCTAAAGTGACGTTTGTGTGCTTAGTATGGCGATGCTTGGCTTGGCAGCTTAGTGCTTAACAGTAAGTAGTAGTCTTCTTTGGTGTTTGTTGTTTTGTTGTTGTTACTGTTGTTTTATTTTTTAAAATTTTTTGGGGGGTTGACCTTTTAAGTCAAACTATCTAAGCAGCTGAACTTGTTCTTGATCCAGCTGTGGTGATTTATAAACGTGTTTCTTAAGGCCCTAGCCTCTCCAGTAGTAGGGCAGGACTGTGTACTTTGGAACTGGTGCTCATGAAGGAGTGATGGCATAAGTTGTCTTATGATTTCTGTTGGGGTTTATCTTTTCATCCACTTCTTCAGTTGCCAAAAAATAACATTAATGGTGAACTTACAGGGTAAGCTTCCTCCTTGTTCTAAAGCCCTTAATGATGAAAAAGAGCTAGGGAATGGATCAAAAGTAATAATCTAGAGACCTAGAATTCATGTCATTGCTGAAATCCATGTAATTCAAAAGTGGTAGAACTTATTTTTGTTAGAGGGTGTTTAAGGATTTAGCAAGTGTATATTGATGAAGAATCTCTTCATGGTATAATCTACTTACATTGAGCTTTAGTGTGTTTTACCCTTTCATAATTGGGTGGGAATAATAAATCATTCAGGAGTTACCCCATCTGTTGCAAGGTAGAAGTATCAGCTAGCAACTTCACAGATATAATAGGGCTGCCATGAGAACCAGGGTAGAGAATACAATGTTAGTCCTGGAGAGAAGTAGTTTGCAGGATTACCCTGATGTATATGCTACTTGAAGCAAAGGCAAGGAAGAATTATAAGTGACTACAATTATGGGACTGTATGGCACACTTCAATATAAAATATGTATGTTTTCCTCGGCCCTTAACACAGCTCCAATAAAGGCTACAAATATACGAGAGCTCCTTAGAACATGTGTACTTACACAGTTAATTAGTTCTGATACTAGTTACACTGAGCACAGGTACGTAGTTTTTGCCTATCAAGTTTCTGCACAGAATTCTGCTATGGTTTGGCTACACAAAAAAGCTTTTTTCTCGTTGTTGTTGTTGTAGTAGTACTGTTTATTCTGTCTATAAAGTGTAAAGTCAACTTGAACTAGAAATTTCTGTACAGTTCTTAGTCTTCCCCCTTGCCAAACCCAGTCTTGCAGCTTCAGTTCTTCCATGGTAGAATTAAACAGGATTCTGGTGGTAGCTGCTTCTGAAAAGTGCTCTAGTATCTCTTTAGAAATAGTCAGAATTTTAATGCACAAGCTGGCTGCGTTCGTTTATAGAATTACTGTTTCCAATAATATCCCTGCTGATCTCATGAAAGGGGAAAAAAGTAAACAGTAATGAAAAAGATGCTGGGTTTGTTCCAAGTGAAAGGAACAGTAATTTTTTTCCCCCTCAAAGCTCTGTTTCTGTAATCTCTTCTTCTCATCTGCCTCCCTGGGAGGTGAAGGGGAATGTGACTTGTATGTGAGTCTCCCCATGGAGTTCTGTCTGTGTGTGCAATGTTTCTTTTTCCTCAACATAAGTTATCATTTCATTAAGTCTTGTTATCTCTCACATAATTCTGTCTGAAAACAATCTTCTGAAGTTAATGTAGCTTAAAGTAAAGATCAAGAGATGTGCTGCTATTTCCTCTGGCAAGTTTTGTGACTTCACAAATTTGCTGCTTGCTTTCAAACGTTTGTTGTTATGCAGAACTTGCAAACGGTTCTTAGCAGATTAGTTAAAGACCCTCTCCTGCAAGCTGCTCCTCACTGATCCACCTCTGAGCTCTACACTTCAACGTCTCATCTGCTCGGATGGGCTTGTGGGGTTGGGTGTGAAGTGTAGCCTTGAACAAAGTGAGAAAATATACTGCTATTTTTTACTGAAATGCAGCGCTTCAGAGAATATTATTTAAGAATAATAGCAGTGTTTCTGCTTACTAATTTATCTAATAATTTGGAAAAATGCCAGTAAAGTTTCCAGTCTTTGCTTTCACCTTTTCTTCAGTGGCTCGGTTTTTTTAGTAAGGAAAACTAGGGGCAGTTACTTTGCTTTGCTGTACCTATGTTTGCCTGTAGATACTTTTTTTTTTTTTCCACTTGCATTGCTATTTCTACTCTTGATCTGTTACTCTGTCAGTTATTATCCTCTCTGTATAACAGCTTGAAATAACATACAATTCTGCAAAGGCATGCATGTGATTCTGTGCACAATAAGGCATATGTAGATATCTTTGTAATCAGTTAAAAACAAATGCCCTGCCCATGGTACTTTTTTTTTTTTTTATTTTTTTTATTTTAAAGGAGGCATTGCCCACTTAGGAGAACTGGAGGGGTGGTGGGAGGGGGATCACAGTGGCAGTAAAGAGAGCTGTGAGGTTCCAACAGACGTCTTAGGTTCAGCACTACAGGTGTGTATGTGCATTCACCTAGCAACAAGAACAGCTGTAGCCTTGCTGAATTTGCTTATCTCGTTATAAGAAACTGTTTGCATTAAGCCTGCAGGAGATAAAACTTGGAAATCCTGGTATTCTGTCTGTAGTAGTGCCCTGGCTGTCACTGTTTCCCTGTCCCACAGAAATCCGAGAGTGCTGAAAATTTTTCTACTCTGTGCTGGAATAAAGCAGATTCTCTCTTCCCTTCCCCCAAGCTTTTGTGGAAAAAAACAAAGTGTGAGCAACCCAAGCAGAATAGCCAATAGCTGGGTGAAGGGGGCTTTCCAGGGGTGTGACGAACAGAGGGTCAGGTGCCTTCCCCGAAGCCAGGGTTGTATGCGGGGCCGCCGCTCTGTCATGTGCCCGCTCGGCGCTGCAGCCGGGTGACTAAGGCGGTACAGGTGTGTATCGGTCAGAGCGAGTTTCGGTGAGGATGAGTTGACACCTTCTTCCCCCTCCCTTCCTCCCCCGCCAATCACGTGTTTCTTACATTGGAAAACTCCCAACAAAATCTGGCTGCTGCGTAATGATGGGGGAACTCTTTTGAAAACAAAACAGGGAGGAGGGGGGGAAATACCCCTCCACCCACCAAAAAACCAAAAACAAACAAAGCCCTACCAAACAAAACAAAACCCCAAGGAAAGCCAAGTCCAGAGGCGGGGGTGAAATACTTGAGAAGCAGAGGCTTTCAGTGACAGTCATCCGTCATGTGAGCAGAGTTGGGGAAATAAATCCCCCGGCAAAACCGGGAAGCCGGTCGCTGCGGAGGGCGGCGGCGCTCGGCTGTGGCCTGGCTGCGGGGGCGGCCCCGGCACCTGCCCCCGCGCTGGCTGCGGGGGCGGGCGCTGCCCACCCCTTGGGAAGGCGTTTCGGGGCGGCAGGGCAGGTGTCGGTGTCCCCTTTTGCGGGCTGACGTGGCGCTTGCCGGGCGGCAGCAGGGCTGAGCCGTCCCCCGGGATAGCCGTGCGGGGCTGGGCACGGCAGAGGGGTTCGGGCGGGACGCGCCCTCCCGGGAATGCCGCGGCCCCGGCAGACGCGCGCGCCGGGGCGGTGCGAGCGCGCGGCCCCGCCGGGAGGGGGCGGCGGGCGGCGTGCGCGCGCGCGCAGAGGCGCGGGCCGGGGGCCGCGCGGGCGGGCGGGCGAGGCCGGCACCTTGCGCGGCGGGCGGGGGCTGCGAGAGGCCCGGCCGGTCTGGCCCGCCCTGCCCTGCCCTGCCCCGGACAGCGGCTGCGGCGGCAGCGCCGGGGTGAGTCACTGCTTGGAAATGGAGTGGGCGGGCGTGCGCGTAGCAGAATGAATGATGTCAGGGAGCACCGCGGCGAGCATGAGGCTCGCGGCAAAAGCGGCGGCGGCCGCAGCCCCGAACGGGCGCTATCCCCGGAGTCCCCCGGCCCGGAGCCGCCCTCCAGAGGGAGAGCCCTTCCAGCTGCGGCACTGCTGAGGCAGGAAACCTTTGCGAGAAGTGTCGCCGACGCCCTTAAAGCTGGTCCCTTTCGCCAAGAAGGAGAAGAGGCTGAGGCTGGGAAAGGAGCAAATTGCAGGGGAAGGTAGAGATTGTGGCAAACTTTCTAGCTGCTTCTGCGTACTGCTACCTCACTGGTGGGAGTGTCTGCCCATAAGGAGCTGCAGAGCCCAAACCTGAGAGCCCTGAGGCTCCAAAAAAGACTTCCAGCCGCCTTTGGAGGAGGAACTGCCAACAGTGCAAGCTTTTGCATACACAGCTGAGTAGGTAAGTTGGGAACGGCATAGGTGGATTTAAAGCATGGCATACCACAGGTACCCTCTTGAGAGAACCTCTTGGAGAACCTCTTTCACCGAAGACCTACACGTGTCAACCGGATAGAGACTGGGAAGAGCAATGCTACGCTTGTGATCTCTTCCGTTTCTAGAGTTTTGGGGCCTCGCTAGCTACGGAGAGCACCTGCTGTTTTGATTTCTCTTGCCAATATATAATTTACGGAACATACCTAGATTGTGAGTAAAATTCTGTGGTTTTGATATGGGCAATGTGTGCATACCCCTTAGAGCAGTACCACATACCTAGCTCCTCAGGAAGAGACTTCAAAATGTGGGATCTCAGCTCGGAAAGATAAAGTATTAAGTCTCTTAAGGGTGTTGTAAAGGTGTTCTTTTGTAGGTGGGGTTTTTTTCCTTGTTGCATGTCTGCTCTGTTGAAGCCACGCTTAAACTTCCTGAAGTGCTGCTGAACTAAACTTCTTGACTTAGTGGCAGGTTGTATTTCTTTTAATGTTGTGTGGTTTCTGGCCTGAATTTAGCTTAAAATCCTTGGGGAAAGTAGTTAATGCATAATCTTCTGGCAAGGTACTAAAATTAGGATACAATGTAGAATAGCTGTTGTTCAGTTTAATCAATTTCTAAACATTTTTTTCATTTGAACACCTTGGAAAATCAAACATCTGTCCTCGAACCACTTGACAGCATATTAATATATGCACAGTTAATTATACAAGTGAATGGTTCCATAGGAGTATTGGCATAAACTGAGCAGGTGCATGGTACTTTATCTGATAACAGCAGGCCTTACAGGAGTTTTGGCAGGCTTCACTTTAAACCACATTTATTAAATGATTTGTCCAAAGTCAATTTGCTTTTTTTCATTATATTTAATGTAGTTGCTTAGGTGTATTATTATTTGACAGGCAGGTTTTTTGAGGCTCTATAGTCTTTTGGAAGAGCTGAATAAGAGACTTAATTGTAGGTATTTTTAATTCTAAATACTGGAGTTCTTTATTTACAATGTGTGACTATAGCATATTAAAGGTATGAAGACTGAAATGTAGTGTATTGATTTTTAGGCATTAGCAAAATATGTATTGAAGCAAGTGATGGATTTAAAAAATGAGTAGCATTTTTAAGGAGCAGAAAATGTAGAAGAAGGTTTTTGAAGAAATGGCTCATTACACTTAAGTCTCCTGGAACAGAAGTGGACTTTGAAGATACAGATAAAATATGTATATTTTATAAAATAAAATGCATGCATCTGTTTGGATTTTTTTTTTATAATTTTGGTGGGCTGTTGGCCCAGGATATTATTTGATACTGTTTGTGGCGAGTGGACAATACAGATGCTGTGCCATATTATTTAGTATGGCTATGGTATTGCACTGGTCCGGACAGATGCTGCGAAGATTAATGTAACACTAGGTCCACTGTCTTCAGAGATCTCTCCCTGCTGGGAGAATTGTTTGTACCATGGGCACCACTGTCCCCAAAGATGCTGCACACACTAAGACTGTCAGGCATCCAGGCACTACTGTCCCAGCAGATGCTGAAGACCTTAAGAGCTGCTAATGGGAAAGTTTTATGTAACACAGATAGCTCTGTCTTATCTTTCAAACAGAAAGTCTATTCTGGTCATTTTTTAACTATCCTGAAACCCAGCTGTTCTAGTGAGACTCCAGAACGTTAATAACCACAAGCGTCTCCTGCGTGAGGATGCTTGCTTAAGTTAACACTAACAGTTACCACTATTTCTCTTCCCCAGAACAGATCTTGTGGGGATATGGGTAATACAGAGAAGGAAGTACTTCTTACCAGTGTAATTGGTTTTCAAAGTCTGGCTTTTGGTAGGAATTTTAATAGAACTAAAATACATAGTAAAAATGAATCAGCTTTAGGGAAACATGGTGCTTACTTTATGGATACTGCATATATGTTAGCTAGAGGGTAAGGGGGCTGCTGTGCCTTGAGGTCACGCTTCTAGTTGCTGAGTAAAACTTCCTGCTTTACTGTGTGTCAGGTGAGTCCTGCTTGCCATCTGATGGCATTTAAAAATGTTGGAGTCTAGTCTGTTGTACAGACGAAGAAATAGTTTGTCAGAGTATCTGGGGCTGTTGAGGTGATCATTGCAAATAGAATGGTTCTTAATGAAACAGTGTTTGGGTCTAGATCCTTAGAGAAAATGATGAGCATCATTAATCAGGAGAACTTTACTGCATTCATTCTGACAAGAGGTTGGGGTTTTTTGGGTTTTTCTTTTTGTTGTTTGTTTTTTTGGGGTTTTTTTGTGGTTTTTTTTTTTTTTTTTTTTGCAAAACATGTGTTCAAACATTTAATTACTTGCTTTTTTTTTAGAAAAAGTAGTTTCTCCAGTATGTAACTCTAGAATGAGAGAATGTCCTGTTCATTTGAAGGTACCTGAACAAAAAATCAGGTGTCACTTGCCCTCCCCAGTTGATAGAGGTTAACTTTCAATTGCCATGTATAAATTTCAAGGACATCTTGCTTATTCTTGATATAGTTTGTATACAAAAAGGAAGTTGTTGATAGTAGTAGACTTGTGAGGGTTGTGAAGTGTGAACTTTCCAGTCACACATTGCAATGTCTTCCTGTTCCTGGCTTTTTTCCTGGCCTTTAGAGTGCATATCTTTTTGCTCTATTATGAAGAGTTGTTTCTTTTTCTTTATATGTAGAGATTTCCTCAGGCTGAATCTTATTAGGATCCTGTGCCATGCAGTAAGCTTCACGCTAAACTTTGCAGTGTTGTTGTGTCTGTGGTTACTGATGCAAATTAGGATTAGAGTGGTGTACACCTGTTCTTCCTTGGGGAAATGCTGAGCCTCTTGGGCACAGCACTGAATGTTTTCAAAAGCTGCATCAGCTTAATTTGGTTAATTTAAGCTGAACTGGTGCAGAGCACCTAGGGATATGTTTGCTGAAGAATGGCTAAATTTAAAAGAAATTTGCTCTGGATTATTTTTGATTTAGTAGTAATCTGAAATCTTAAATGTAATATAGAGAGTTGGATTCAGTTTTCAGATAAGGTGTAAGCATAGCCTGGCTGAAACTGGGAAAAAAGTTTGAACTCCAAATAATGATTAACTGTATCTTCAATTACAGTAAGGTTACTTTGGTGGTGCAAGAGATGGATATCACAAAAGAAATCAACGGAAGTCAGCAAAAAACCCCAGAAAGCTGTTTATATTTAGGGTGTTTTTCCTCCATCTGAGAATTTGCAAACTGCCTGCATCTGTTTATGATCACCAGTTTTCAAGGGTCCCCAGGCAATTGGTCATGTTCTTAGTGAAATGTTTCAGAGAGAGGTTTACCTCTTAGTTGTCATAAACCACTATGGCCCATGTAAAGTTCTGTAACCTCCTTGGATTTGGGAAAGAAGATCTTTTTGCATAGACTGCCTGTTGATATCTTAGGCCTGTGTCAGTCTTGCTGCTGCTGTAAGCTTAAATATTCACAGAGTGAAGTTTTAAGTACTGATGTGGACTAATTCCATATAAATAAAAAAGCCCAGTATTAATACTTTTATTCTGTCTAATTAGTATAGTCTGTCTTTATATATATGTCTGATAGCAAAGTGTTACTATGAGGTATCAAAATTTACTGGAGTTTGTGTTTGTCATGTCTAACTTGAGAAGGATGGGTTTTTTGTTTTGCTTGATCATACATCTATGATGGTCCTAAAGTCACCCTAGGACAATGATCATAGTTCATGTCTCTGATACTAGAACTTAAATTTGATTGGTGTTTTTGGTTGGTTGATTTGGGTTGTGGTTTTTGGTTTTTCTTTCTGAGTTAACTATAAAACAAATGGGAGTCTTTAATCCTATCAGAGTGCAGAAATCTGTCCAGCCTCAAAGAACAGGCCTCTTGGATCTTGTAAGACCTAGCTTAAAGCCCTAAGCAAAAGGTAGTGTTTTTCATATCTTGAAGTATTATTACAAGTATTTTGGCATATGTTACCTCCCCAGAAAATCTTTAATAGAGCACTTGTCTGTAGAAGTCCTTTATTAAGAAGTCACCTGCTCTCACTACTTGTTTTTAATGTTGAAATATGTTTGCATTTTTTAAGTTTTCTTTTTAGAGTGTTTTCTGCTTAGCCTCCTAAGATCTTAAACTGTTGTGTGATGAGTGCTGAATGACTTCTCACAGTTCACTTCACCCGTGTGAAATGTACATAACAGTGACAAAATGTTTACTTATGCACACACCCAAGTTCCTGCTTATGTTCATTCTAGCACTGCACAGTTGGTTAGTGGAGCAGAGCTAAGTAAGGAGACAGGGTCTCCAGGCTTTTTTCCAGTTTCAGCTGTGTTATGCTTATGTCCTATCCAAGAAACTGAATTCAACTCTATATGCTCCATTTAATATTCCAGACTACTGCTAAATCAGAAATAATGAGACAGTCTCCTTATTTAGGTGACATAATTTGTTGAAGAGAAGCAGCAGTAGAGAAGGTCATGCCTCATAGTCATTAATTCTGTCTTTCATCTAGAGGACATGATATGATCCTGTAGCTTATTGATAGTTATAGTATGCTTCTACAGTAATTACAGTTTATTTGGTTTTTTAAAATTTTTTTTTACTTCTCCACATCAGCCTTGTAAATGCGAAACTGCCCTTGCTGTCTGTGGATGCTTTATGTCAAATACCACTGCTCATGTCTTGGTTTGAGACTGAACACAGGCTGTATTGGAGCGAAGTGTTCCCTTCACTGCAGTTGCTTAAAAAGGGCATCTTAAAAACTGTAACGCTGTGTTACTGTCTTAACAGTGCAAAAACAACACTTAACGTAGAATTCTCTTTCGTCTTCAGACAGTTATTCTGGTTCAAATTTATGCACTACAATTTCTGTAAAAACTCAAAAGCATTTAAACTGAAATTCTGAAAGCCCTGTTTTGTTTTGGTGGGATTTTTTTTGTGTAGTAGTGAGAGAGATTAATTCTTATGACTCTAATTTGGATTAGTTTGTAAGTGCTGTTTTTTTCTGGTAACTTAATTTTTTCAGGAGTGTCTAGAAACTATCCATCTGTTATAGCTTAAAAAGTTAACTCACGTTACTTTAGTTCCTGTGTATTAGGAGTCTGACAGAAGTCCTACCAAAGCATAATACCTTACTAATCTGTAAGGATGCAAGGTAAGAGTTCCTTACAATGCCAGTCTCTGAATCATGAGCTGGTTTTAATTTGATTTTACTCGGATTTTGTGTATTATTTTGAGTGTCACTTGACAAGAGTTCATTCTTGTCTTCTGGTGTACCATCTTGGTCTTTTAGAGGCCAAAACTTGGCTCTAATTTATATGTAAAAATTAATATACTTGCTGTTACTAAAATGCAGATGCTGTTTTTCACAGACTTGTTTGCTAATTGCTTTGAAAGCATGTATATACTTTGCACACAGCTATGAGAAATGATCTTAAAGTTTTTTGGGGAAAAAATCAATTCTACTTGATCTGGGAAATGTTCCAGAAAACTGAAGGTGGTCCTCCAAAGTGAAACTCTGTTTATTTCCATTCTGTGAGACAGCACATTGGCTGAAATGGTTTGAATCCTATTATTGACTATTAAAAGTACTCATACACTAACATAGAAAAACAACAGTCTAGTGTTTTTGTTTTCCTAAAAATTTTTTAACTTTCATAGTGGACCTCAGTATTGAGAGGAAGGAAGGGCTGTGGCATCCTGTTTGGCACTGAAGCAAGAAGTATTAAAGGCATTGTTCCTTCCAAGGTGCCATAGTGAACTTGGAAGTTAATTTGGAAGTTAATATTAAAGCAACTTATTGGAGAGTTTAGCATTATGGGTTTAAACTTCTGTCCATTGCAGTGATTGTATCCTGAATTTTCAGATTAATCAGAATTCATCTTTTTAGCGATAACTGACTTGGAAGCTGAATACTACACATGCTACACAGCTGAATGGCAAGTGCTTTCCACTGAGAATAGTTTTCTTGTTGGCCTTTGTTTTGTGTTTTGCAGTAACCATGGTCATTAGCTTCCTCCATGCAGGTCTTAAAAAAATGGCTCAGCTATTCCTGTATGTGCAAACAGGCATAAATGTTAAGATAAGTAACATTTGTTCATTCTTCTGTTTGGAACAACTATGTAGAGTAGGGTGGAATAATGTGTATCTCGCTGGTGAAGTCAGTAACTTGTACTGACTTTTAAAAGTTATTTAAGACACAATGCCTCAAATAGCAAAGCTCAAGTAGTTGGGCTAAGTATTTTTCTTTGATATGCAGTGTTTGGAGTTTTTTTTAAAGCATAATTTTACAGACTGCAGGCAGTTTATGCTTTCTTGTGTACATTACTTCCTAGTCACTGGACAGTCTGAACAAGGTAAGGTGCATGGCTTAGTTTTACTATGCAGAATCAATGTTCACATACAAAGTTTCTTGTTTGTTTTTTTTTCCCTTAATTAGTATTAAGATTTAAACCCTTAAACATCATAGAGTTTGACTAAACTGTTTACCTGTCTTACATTTGAGGAGCTCAGAACTGAATGACTGAATTAAAAATGAGATACTGTTCCACTTCAAAGGCCTGGAGGGCAGAGAAGAGTGGCAGGAATGCAGAAGCTCTGTTCTGTTATGCTGCAGTAAGGGCAAACACTAGAACCATATGAATACGGTTACCTTACCTGTAACTCTTTTTGAGTGTGCATGCATATGTGCCTTCTTCCTATTCTCCCTCTGCATCCCATGGTAGTAGAATAAGGAATAAAGCTTTTAGCACTGCAAGCCTTTCTAGAACATGTGACAGAGGCAGCACAGCTTAGTCAAAATTTGACTGTTGAAATAAATGGGCAAGGAGACCAGCTCCTTCTTAATGCCTTTATTAAGATCAGCTCTTGGTGGGGACCGTGGAGGCTGCGCACACCGCTGCTGCTCCCGATGGATGACGCAGAAGAGGAGGTAGTGAGCTTTGCCAGGCGGCACAGCTGGGGCTTCCTTTCCTCGCGAAAGTCCCTGGGATAGTTCCACTGGCTCGTTGTAGAGTCTAGGGGGGTCCATGCTGAGAGGGCACTATTGAAGTTATGGCGACAAGACACAAAGTCCCAGCAGGTAACCTGATGTTTTCTCTGTTCACTGATGTAGTTTGGAGTCCTGTTTGGGCCGTGGCTCGTCCGTTCTGAGGGTCCCCAGGTGTTAACCCCACTTCGGGCTGGGTCCTAAAGCCCCCTGGGATTTTCTCCTCATTTCCATGACGGTGGTGTCATCGCTTGCTATGTGGTAGTGGCAAGACTCGGCACCCGACGGGAGGGACAGTAGGGACGGTTACGAAACAATGGAGTAACCAGCATTCAACAGAGAAAGCATTTAAGAAAACACTTACCATTAACATACTAATAGGCACAGTTTAACTGAGAAGGCACACCACCGAATTCAGGAACTTTTATTTCTTACAACTGTGATGTGTGTAACATACAGATAAAGTTTGTTCTTATCAAAGTCTATTGCAGTTACAAGGACAGCTACAGGAGGAATATTGTACTTAGGCTTACGTAATTTGCTTGAAGAACTCTTATCTTGATTAATCTTCCATAACGCTCTCATAAAAATGCTTCTGATTTTTATGATTTGTATTGCTCAGCATGTTTTAGGCTGATATTACACAACTTATGATTTGGTCATGTGTTGTTGAGAATGTAGCATGAAAAATGTCCTGACACATGCATTTATAGTGATATTCTATAGAGTTTCCAGTTAGAATCAAAGAAAGTCTTTTGCCTTTCATCAAAAAGCTTATAAACTGCAGGATGGTATTTTTAGTGTTTAGGTATTTGTCATAGCGTGATTTGATGGAGTAAAAACCAATCTTAGTGCACAGAAAATGTGTTGTTGTTTTGGATGATGTTTTTGTCTTGTCACTATTATGACTGTTTTATAACTCTGTTTCCATGCCTTTCATCTCTTTTTCATAAGTCCTGTATGTCTAGTACAGTTCAGAGGTCTGAGAGGACCTTTGTCTGTTTACCTCTTAGCCAGGTAGCACCCACAGTGATTGCCCATGAGATATGTTTGCAGATAACTAAGCTGTATATCAAATAGATTTTATGCTGACACATGTCAAAGAACATGTGGCTTTTTTCCTTACAGTTGCAGCTATAAGAGTCTGTGGGTGTGTGAGCCACTTGTCTTGTGTTTTTCCTTCTCCTGTGTATGTTAAGAAAGTGGTTTGCATAGTTAGACTGAATAGTACCTGTTCCAGTAGGGTTTTTTATTTGGCACTTGCTGGAAGTTGTTTGTTGTTTTGTGTTTTTCAATTGCCTGCTGTGAAGTCTGCACATTAGCTCAAGTGTTGAGGGTTAATGTCAATTCAGGTTCTTCCTGGAAAATGTCTCACTGTATGTCTATGAATATTCAGTGTTCTGGTGTCTGAATATGTTTAAGGAATTTTACTGCAAGTTTTTATGCTGGACAGTTCAGGTGGTTGCCCTGACTGCCTCCTTGCAGAATAAGAGATTGCATTTTGTGGTCTTGCCCCATAGAAGCAGAATTGAACAAGTGCCAGTTCTGTCTAAATCTGTTTTGTAAATCTTTCTGGCAGACATGAGGAAACTTTGGGAAGCCAAGAACTTTCTCTGAACAATTAATTTTTGATTAGCATAGTTACTCATGCTGTTGGAATTAAACTACTAAACTTCAATACTTAACTTGTTGGAGTGTATTCTGTAAAGCTGTCCCTGGAATATAAGGAAATCTAGACTTTGGCAGATGCCTTCATTCTAAAGATGTGGCACTTCTTTTCTGCATAAGACCCACACATCTGAGTATTCAATACTTAGTGCCCATTGTGAGCTGCCTGAAAAGGCAAAAGATTTGTTCAGAGGTTGGACCTACTTTTTGGGCTGATTTGTTTGCAGTCTTTGCTGGACTGTAATACTGCTGTGTATAAAACCTGTTTCTTTTGTGTTCTTTGTCTTGCATGAGATATGAGATGAGCATGGAGCTCACCTGGGAAGTTTCAGGGAGGAATAATATACCTGCTGTAGGGCATAGATTCTCTTAAGGTCTTAAACTGAAATTCTAACCTAATTTGTGTCTTATGCTAGAACAGCATTTTGCATTCCTTGTGGTAAAAGACTTTTTTAAAACATTTTTTTTTTACTTTTTTCAAGTATTAGGAGAAAAAATAGTTCTTCTCTGGGATTTCAGATAAATTTTTTCTGTTTATTACCAACAGAATTTACCAGTGCATGAGTAACTTGTGACCCACTATTTTTGTTTATACAGATGTACAGTACCAATCACTGCACTTCATGTGGTTCAATAAAATTCACACTGGTCACATAAGTTAAAACATTCATGGCCTAGACTATTTGCATGAACTTAACTAATTAATTCTTCTACACTGTTAGTGGAACTGCTTAACATGGGCTAGAAAATGCTAGTATCCCAGCCTGACTTCTGCTTCCAGATAAATGAAATATGCCTTTCTGGGTAGCAGCTTTTATGGCCAGTCATGAACCATCCCCATTTTGTATGTTGTCTTGATAAAGCAGTGTTAAAGAGATTCCATGAGGTGGGATTGGTATGGAATTGGTATGGAATGTTTCAGGCCATCTTGGTCTTCCCTAGCTGTCATTAACATCTTAGCACACCTCATGTGTTACAGTTGTAGCCTAATGTAATGTGATTTTTTTTGATTTCTTCTTAGCTGGTTTGCATGAATCTAGAAGGCAGCTGCCTCTCTCAACAGACCAGTAATTGCTCCTGTGGGGGTATTTCTTGTTGTATAATGTCTGTCATGCAAGGTGTGGCATTCACGTGTTTAATATTGTCCTTGGCATGTGAGTATTTTATGCTTCAGTTGTGCACCTTTGAAATGGTGAAGTTACCCACCTTTTAAAGTAGTGCTCAAGTGCAGCTGATGTGGGGACCTGTTAGGATGAGCCCCTGTGAGGCTTCCCATCATTCCCTTTGCTGTACCTCAAGAATAGATGTGAATTTAGGGTGTTCTTGGTGCCACTGATACTTGAATGTGCCTACTTCTGGCAAGATGATACTCACCCAGAGAATAGTTGAGAGCAAAGACACCTGCAGTGGCTCTAGCTACAAAATGGCCATGAAGGAGCAGTTCCTGCAACAGCTGACTTTAGCAGGGGCTGTGTTGTGCAAGCCCTTGTCCTGGCCTGCATTTAGCTAGGTAAGTACCTTAAAAAGTGGCCTGACTTGCTGTAGTGCTATGTTAATGAAAGCTCTTGAAATCCAAGCCACTATTGTGTCTTGATTTGAAGCTATGCTCTGGACAACGATTTTCTCAGATTATATCCATTTTTCCTAAATTTAGAAGGTTACTTATAAAACCAGAATGTGATCTCCTTGCTGATAGATTCAGATCTCTTGTCATATGGGTATTTTTGAGGAAAACTTAGGCAGGAACACAGCAGGAATAGCAGTATGTAATAAGATAGTGCCCTCCTTCATGGAAAAAGACAGTTGGTAGACCAGGATAATTGTTGTTACTGTGCCCTAATTTTGCCTTCATTCTCTTCTTTTGAAACTTGATTGACACAATTTCCAGTTGAACACTCTACTTCTGTCCTTAGACTTTTGTAACTGATCATGTGGAATTAGTTGGTTCACCACTTATTTACTGTACATCATGGCTACTTAGCACACATTCACAACATGACTGGTCTCGGGGAATGTAAAGATGAGACTGACTTTGTCCTAAATGATTTTGTCAGCTGCAGTCCTGACTGGGGAACAGTTTATAGAATCTGTTTGGCCCTCCATGTTTCAGCTAGTCTACATGGCACCTCTTGGGCCTCTCTTCTTCTTCCCAAGTCAATGTGTATGTAGATGTCTGCTGGACATCAGGATAAGAATGCCATAAAATGCTTTTTGGGTAATTTTTATAAAATACTTTGTGTTTTAAAGTAAGCTTTAGAGCTCTATGACCTCCCATGAAAATGTGACCAAGAATTGATGTATGTTTGTAAATCACTTTTTCCAAATGTCCTTCCTGAAACATCTTTTTTGATCACACATTCTTTACTTCCTCTGCCCCAAAATTTTTCATGGACAGTAAGACAAAGGTCAGAAGTGGTCTTGGTTTCCAGCTTTGGGGCTTTTTTTCTGTGGAAGTAGTCTCTTGCCTCAAAATTTAAAGTGACAGATAACAGGTACAGTGATGACCAGAAGTCTTCCTTGAGTACAACACATAGCTTAAGGTGTGGAAGTTGGTACTTGAGGCATATGATCACACAGTGTAATATAAGTCATTCTATGTAGATTGAAAGTCACCTCAGTACTTTTACACCAAGTTTTACCAAGTGGTAGGATAAGATCAATATAATTTCAGTCATTAATTTCATTTGTACCTTTTTAGTTATGCTATATGTGCATGGGCAAGATGTAGGTGTTACAAAGCAGTTGTGTGATGTTACAATGAAAGATTCTAATGATGGCTTTGTAGGAGCAATGCTGAAGATGCTATTTGCTGTTTTCTTGCAGAAATGGTTTTCATATTATATTTTTAGTAAGTGGGAATTTGGACATCACCAACTTCCATACTTAAATCCTTCCTGACTAAGTTGGTTCTTTAAATCCTTTTTAAAAGCTTTTAAAAAAGCAATAGAATTCTCAAAGTATTAGGCTAAAAGTGGACGACAAATAAATGAAAGTACTGATGTGAATGGTCGAAGCCTCTGTGCTGAATCTCATGAACGGCTTGGCATAAAGGAATTTCGTTATTGCCCTGATGTTCAATGCAGGGTTGTTCTTTACGAAGGCTGCAGTTCAGCAGGGAATAATTAAGAGAGCTTTGAATTATTTTGGAGATGTTTAGTTAGGTTCTTAAATAGTAGCTCTGTGAGGGGCAGTAAAAACACATTGATAGGATTCTTGGCCTCTTTTTCTGACCTCTAGGGTGAGACTGGAATGGAGGTAGCAAAATATCTGGGAAAGGTATTACAGAAAGGTTTTGGATTATAATTGTTATTTTTCACTGCTGCCCCACTGTTAACATCCTCTCAGAACATTTATTTAACCGTGATACCCTGTGTTGTGGGGAGATAGCTTGCCAGGCAGGAGAAGCGATTATCCTAAGGAAACGAGTGTTTTGTTTGTCAGTCTGTGGCAGAAACAAAAAATGAAGAAGGAAGTGTTGAAGTGCACAGTATTTAAGTGTTTAGTATTTGAAGTTAAACAGTGTCTTTTCTGAATTAAATCATATAAAAAGGAAATTTTTTTCTTGCCAGCATAATGTGGAAAGTATTTTCTTCTATTAATAGAAAGCTTTGAGCTAATGGAATACTTGCTCAAGTTTAAAGAAAACCATGGGACTGCATTGGAAACTTAGGCTGTGATGCCTTTTTTAACTGTGTAGTGCTTAGAACTTCAGTGAGAAACCCAGCTTGATATGATTTTGGTTATTGCAGACTGGAAGCTTGAAGAGTATATTATGAAAGGGGACATTGCTGCTCTTCTAATCCCTGGAGTAAATGTGTCTGGGTTGGTTGTGGTAATTGCTGAAATTGCTCTGTAGTCTTAACTTCTTGATGTGAGAATTAAATTTACCAGGTTTTAGTTCTGAAAGTGTGTCAACAAAAGCTGGGGGCAGGGGGAGGAAAGTGGGAGGGAAGCATCTAGTGTATGAGCTGGATGTAGCTTTGGATATCCAAGCCTGCAAACAAAGGGCTTGAATGAGGGGTCTGTGTATTCCCATCTCTGTTTGACTGGGGGTGCTGATTGTGATGTGTGAGCCTTAGGCCGTTGCTGCTTGGTGGTAGGCGTGGCAACAAGGTAGAGGGAAAGACCAAAATAGGGACTATTTTGTGTTTCTTGGTGAGTTTTAGTCACTCTGTTTACTGTGAGCAGTAGATGATGTATTATGTCAGCATCATCCCTCTTGACTAATATTCATAAAGCTTTCCAGGCAACTACATAAACACAGAGTTGAACAAGCTGAAAACTATTCTTAGGGAGAAGAGAGGAGAAGTCATTGATTGTTTAATGACCGGTTTTAACTGTGCTAGACTTCTATTGTTGGCATAGAAGGTAAAACATTGGCCAGAATACCATCAGACAAGGGGGTGTGTGGGTGTGCAGATATTAACTGAAAGGGGATGTTTTCACTGTTTGAGCCTCTGAACACAGCAAGTGTTGCTGCTGTGTACCAG
Organism: Brachypodius melanocephalos; assembly: GCA_013398615.1. Classification (NCBI taxonomy): domain Eukaryota; kingdom Metazoa; phylum Chordata; class Aves; order Passeriformes; family Pycnonotidae; genus Brachypodius; species Brachypodius melanocephalos. The sequence goes on along the minus strand of VZSR01003049.1, from coordinate 25,808,754 downwards.
AGTCACAATTTGTAATGTGCCACATGAACTGAGGGATGTGTGAAACCAGCTTATAGTATCATACTAATTAAATATGCCCTGTCCTAAGAACTCATGTGGGGTGAGGATTAGTCTTGTGCTTTGCAAGGACTATTGTCTGTTCCAGGCTTTTTAAGAACATGAGTTATGAGATAGCAGCCTCTGTACACACCTCAGTGCCAAAGTAACTTTTCTATGGATTGTGCAACTTTTATATGTATTACTGCTGATATTGTAAAATGCTCTGCAGATTTAAGCAGTTACTGTCCTCTCACTTGAAACTTCTAGGGGGAGGGATCTTGTTGCTATAGAAAATACACTAGAATATTCTTGTAAATATGACATTCTGTTTGGATGAGGGAAAGGCTTGGATGTTGTCTATTTGGACTTCAGGAAGGCCTTTGACACTGTCTCCCACAGCACACTCCTGGATAAGCTGGCAGCCCGGGGTTTGGACAGGAGCACTCTGTGCTGGGTCAGGAACTGGCTGCATGGCCGGGCCCAGAGTGCTGGTGAACAGTGCTGCATCCAGCTGGGGACAGTCACCCTCAGGGGGCCAGCTCTGTTCAATATTTTTATTGACAACGTGGATGAGGGTATTGA
>VZSR01003049.1:25783921-25808033 GCA_013398615.1 Brachypodius melanocephalos | reverse complement strand
TATTAGGAAAAAGTTTTTATGGAAAGAGTGATAAAGTACTGGGAGGTGGTGGGGTCACCATCCTTGGATGGTGCCATGGCTTAGTTGAGGTGTTAAGGCATGGGTTGGGCTCAATGATTGTGAGGGTCTCTTCCAACCTAGTGATTCTGTGATTTTTGGAGTTGGCATGGCTGCTTTTTGGAAGTGACATAGGGGAAAACTTTGACAGGCATTATCATCTTAATAATAACTCAAATATTTTTAGGGTGTATCACTGATAAATTTACTGAGTATATAACTTCCTCTTCTAGCTGCCTGATTGCTGATAAGCTGTAGCACAATCACTTTAAAGCACACATTAGTCACTGTGACTCCTCACCACCCTGTACTGAAAAGTGGTGACTAATCTCTGGGTCTGACTTTCCATTATGAAGTGCAATCCTTAACCTCGGTAACTAGGTGGAGAATTTCACAAAATAGTCTAAAACATTCCTGCCTCCTGGGCTGGGTCTCCCTTAGCTCACAGCCAATGTCTGTAACTTCTGTATCCACTAGGAAAGATTTCAGGCATCAGATGTGCTGCTAGGCTCTTAAAAAATCTTTACACCTTGCTGTCTCTTTGAGAAGAATCTTGCTTTGGGTAGTGGCTCTTCAGCGGTATCTGTGAAGCTCTAACAAATGAAAGGAGTTAGCAATGAAAAGCCAGCCTGCACATAAAAGCCTGATCTAGAGGCTTATTTTGGCACTTGTTTTTGGCATTATTTTGTCTGATGAGACTGAGGTAGTACAGTGACTTCCACACTTTGTACAGTGTTTATAACAGACTTTTCTAATGAATAGAAGAAGGTTATGAGCCAAACATTTTTTGCAATGTTACAAAATATACAGTGATAGAGAGTTTTCTGTCTTTATTCAAAAGCAGCTGATTCAGAGCTTAAATATCACTTCAGGCTAGCAGACCTTTCTGCGTGATCTGAAATACTGAAACAGTCTCATTTTGGAGAGTATGGGTTAAGCAGGAAGAAGACTTAATCTTATTTTTCTGGTATAAAGAAGTTGTGTGGGAATCTTTAGGCTTTAGACTTTAACGTTGAAATGTTAATAATTCTTCTGTCTCTGTTGAAAAGGGATTTAGCAGTGTGCATTGACAGTGAAGGCAGCCAACACTTTCCTGAGCTGTATTTAATAGGAGCATAGTCATTATTTGTAGGGAAGTAATTATTTCTCTCTGCTCAGTACTATTTAGCTGTGTCTAGAATACTGTATCTAGTTTTTGGTCCTTGATCCTGGCAAAACATGAACTGGCAGCAAGCCCAGCAGAGGAACCATCAGGGTGGTCAGGAGGCTGGAGCACCGGCCTGGGAGGGGAGGCTGGGGGAGCTTGGCTTGCTTCAGCCTGAAGAAGAGTGGTCTCAGAGGCACCTGACTGCAACCCCTTCATACCTGCAAGGCTGCAGGGCCAGGCTCTGCGAAGATGACATACAAAGGCTGTAACTTCTAATAAGAAGTAGATACAAAACCAGTAGATTTAACAATTAAAAATCAAACAAAACACCGAAGCAACAAAAATAACCAACCAGCTTTTGACTGTGAGAACAACCATGTAGTGAAACAGGCTGCCTGAGGAGGTTGTGAATCTTTGAAGGCATTAAAAGTATGACTGGATTGAAACCCTGAGTCATTGCTGATCCTGGCCAGAGGCCCAGAGACCTCCTGAGGTTTCTTCTAACCTGAATGATCCTGTTGGTTCTGCTGGTTCTACAGATGTATGACTGACCATTCTCAAAACACTTGTTTTAGGAAGGACTGATAATGTGCAAATAAAACTGGCTTTGTAATATAGGTGTGGATTATTTCCAGACTGAGTTACAGCACCACTAAAAGATAACAAATATTTGACAGCTATAGTGATCTTCTTTTTAGAAAGATAAGGGTAATGATAATCACATGGAAAACTTAGCCATGTCATGGTGTCACCTTTAAAGGACATCAGACTTAGTTACTGAATACTGTCCTTTGGAGTCCAGGGACCAAACAGTTTGAGTTTGAAGATGTCTTCATGCAGTTAAGGCAAACCTACTCAGCAGTGTTCAAAATTATAAAAGAGATTAAAGATACTTTTCTTCCTTTCTTGCTTAGTTACTGGGGACAAGTTGGATAGGACTTTGAGGACTTGATCTAGTGGAAGGCATTCCTTCTCATGGCAAGAGGGTTGGAACTAGATGATCTTTAGGGTCGTTTTCAACCCAAACCATTCTGTGGTGCTACAAATGGGGGATTTTTGTGCTTTTTGAGACACCCTGTTTCAGAAACCAGGCATAGCTGTAGAACACACTGGATAATGAATTGCTAGGAAAATGGAACCTAACATACTTTTTACTATTAAGAGGTATGAAGAAACAGAGTTCCACAGGATTGTAAAATGTGGTTTGTACAAATGGATAACCCGTAACTTTGAAGCATTTCTCCTCTGCTTAGTCAAGTGTAGGGGTTTAGTCTCTAAAGACCTATTCTCTTGGTACATAAGTAATCCTTAATGAGGGACTTGCAGAATCCCTCTTTCAAGGCAGAGGGAGTAACTACTCTATTTCTACTGCTGAAAAGAATTTTATTACGTATGTCATTAATACATATGCATCAGCAGTAACCTGGCTTTTTTTTTTAGTTCTAGTGCTGTAGGTAATCCTAAAAATTTAACGGACCAAAATACAAGCTGGCTAACAATTGTTTCCCAGTAACTGTGATATAGATAAATATATTAAAATATTCTCTCATGTTGCTTTGAATTGTACTTTGATTACAGACCTTTTTTCTGCAGCTACCAAATACAAGAATGTAGCTGCATCAAATGTTTGAGCCAGCCCTAACAAAAGTGAATAATGTTTCAATACTATTGTCAGAAATCTTTTACATTTTGTATATGAAAGTGTAGCTTCTCTTAATGTCAGAATAGGAGAAGTCTTACTGTTTTGGATACTGTTGCTGAAATAGTATTGAAACAGCAGGTTAAGAACAGCTTATTTGAAACCCCTGTGCAAATTGTGACTATTCAGTCCTTCATAAGTTACAGAAATTAAAATATTTTGGGAAATGTTGAAGTTCCAATAGTGGATGAGAAATACCAGTTGGGAGCTAACTTTATGTGAAAATGACCTTTAGATGAAAATCGGATGACTAACAAGCTAAATAAAACTCGATGTTATTCTTACGTTCTAGTGTAAAAAGCCAAATGCAGACATGCTTTCTGATGCTTGTCTCAAAGCTGTGCCCCCCATCAACTATTTTTTCAAATGACAGTCAAATGGGGATGCAGAAAACTAAGGGAGCTATTTGCATGGGAGCAGGTAGGAGCTCAGGATAAAATATTAGGACCCTTCCTCTTTTAGCATCTTTTTCATTCTTAATTTCTTTGAAATATGTTATTCCTTGCGGCAGTTATGATTTCTGATGTAAAATTACTGGTTAAGAAGCTCTGCTTCTTGATGTGGTAACATTTATTTTTAGAAGGTATAGAAGTGGTTCCAAAAAAACTTTTTCCTTAAAACTCGGAGGTGTCCCTCATAGGAATTTTATTCATCCTTTTGGGTTACTTGGCCATTTTTTTTTGTGGGTTTGAGACTTCCCCAGTAGCTACTCCCTATTTTAGAGCAATTTAGTGTGCTTTTCAGACTTAGGTGTTGGCAAGATGGCCAAATCTAAACATTGCTGCCTGATTGCTGAAGAATTCTAAGGTCTTTTACTAGGCAGTTTGTGGACATCTTCTAGTTTTGATATGGGAGTGTTCTGTATCTGACAAAAAACTCAAATGGATATTTTATCTAAAGGATCATAAGGGCAATATGAAGCTAAAAGGAGTTACACCCCTTATGAGTGTGTGAATGGGTATTTGAACTGGGGACAGGAACTTGGCAGAAGAACCTGTGTACTTCTGAGGAGTTCGTTTTACAGCCAGTAGCAGAAGATGATTAGGCTGTTGGTGCTCTGTATCTGTCACTTCACTGGCTAGTCAGATTGGCAGCAAGGAACTGAGAGTTTCAAGAGGGACTTTTGTCTTTTTCATCAATAGAGTTGCTAATTTCTTTAAGAATATGGGAGAAAGAGGTTGAAAAGGTACTATAAAGGGAAGCACTTACTTTCTTACAGATCACCCATCAGATGATATGTAGCACCTTCAATTATCAATGTAAACAAACTTTTGGCTGCAGTATGCACTCTGCTTGAAATAATCTTGATGAGCCATCAGAAGTGGTAGATCAATATGCCTTAGAGTCCATTTAAAAGTACCAGGAAAGAACACAACTTTCTCCTTCAAGCTGTAGCTATAATTGTTTTGCTTAATAAGTTAATATGAGAACATGAGCAGCACTCTACTTTTTTAGGTTCTTAGGTTATTGTTCATTTGTACTTCAGATACTCTTTGATCTTGAAGGCTTACTTGGATGTCATTAAACATCTGAAAGTAAAATCTTTCACTTATGTCACTAGGCATACTAGGTTAGGTACTTGTGGGGAAGAGAAGGAAATAACTAAGGCAGTTTGCTCTCAGTAAATGCACAATTCTAATGTTTCAACTGCACATGATGTAAAATTTACCAGGTTTTGCTGACTGATGCCTCAGTGACTGCTGTATGTAACATAATGGTGAGAAGTAGGGTCTTGACTTAGTAGATGGATGTTATGTACATGCATTCCAAAACATAAGCAGTTAGGTTCAGATTTTTTTCTCTATTGTCACTAAAGTGTTCTGTCATATGCTTAACTTAGTAGACAGAAGGAATAGAAGAGTGTGTGTGTTAAGAAAAAGACCTGTGAAAGCTAAAATACTATTCTGGTATAGTTTTGAGTAAGGCTGTTGCTTTTGTAGATGCTCTAAAAGGGTATTTTCAATTGTAGGAAGCATCAGAGAACTTATTACTTGGCTGATGGATTAATCTTGCCCTTTCCTTGGAGGTACAGGGATCACAATATGATTGGTGAGAGGGAGAAAAAGCATTAAAAATCACCACTTGTTTTCTTGGGTGTTTATTGTTTGTGTCTATTGTGTGTGGATAGTTGTTACACACTTGTTGATCAGGAATTTAGAGAAGGTCAACCAATGACAGTGAATTTCAGAAACACTGCTGGGGGATAAACTTCAAATTGCTTCTCGGCTATTTCAGTATTATTTGTATGAATTTCATGTTAGGGTTCTGAACTTTTACCTCTCTTTTTCAGTGGTTGGAGCAGCGCCCAGGAAATCGGTGGGATTTTTGTGCTGACCATGTTAAATGTCTTTTCTGTTTGGATGGGATGAAGCACCAAAACACAATCACTTGACTTTCCAGGCTCTTTTTGGCTTAGATTGTCCTCTAAGCAGTGCATCTTCTTAAGCCAAGTGCTGTGGTGTATGGTTAGGGAGACTGGCAGCTCTAGCTGCCATTCTGATGACTTAATTGTATGCAAAACATGGCAAACTGGCAGCCTGTGTTGCCATGCAGAGACTTGAGGGTGTAGCAGTGCTGAATTTCTCTTGCAGGAACCATTAAAATAAGAGAATCACAATTTACTGGTAGATGGGGGGCAACTTGTACATGGTAATACTATTTTTGCCATAGGAGCTGAACAGAATAAGAAAAATAGGTACATCAGCTATGGTGAGTAAGTGGTTTCACAGAACTTTAAAGATGGGGAAATGGCTTTTTTTTTTTTTACTAGAGATATGTCTGTTCACTGAAGATGAACTTCATTCTTTTCTCCTTGTAGAAAATCTTGTCATGAAACATATGCACCTACCTGTTTTTTTAAGGTTACAAAACTAGTAAGAATTAGCAAATGCACCCTGAAATAAATCCTGAGTAATAATGACTCTATTTGTTCCTGTTTAAAACCATATAAGTAGATGGAGTTTTTAAAGTGGCTGAGTGACCAAATGCAGGTTCATGTCTCATCTGTTCTGTGTGTAGTGTACTGTACCTAAGCGTTGAATCCAGGGGTATATTTCTCAGTTATCGGAAATTTAAGACGTTTGGTGGGTATTCGGATGGCTACATAAACACATTTTTGACTTGATGCAATACTCACTTAGATCTAATGAAATCTAATGGAGCTATCTATTGAGTAGGTTTTCTAGATGAATTTAAATTAATTTATGCCCTACAAAATCGAGTTCTGTAGTGCCCTTCTGTTTTTTTGTCCTGTCACTTGAACTGACAAGATTTGCCTGATCTGTATGGACAACCCATATTAATATATCTGTAGCAACCCTATGGTCAAACCCAGGATATTTTGCATGTGATATCTCTAAGCAGTAAAATTCAGTGTTGCTGCAAATATGAATTAGCCTTAATTCTGATAACTGATAAAGCAAGTGATGTCATGATCAATAAGTCTGTGAATCTTGTCCTTTAAAAAACCCCAAGCTTAAGTTGGTACTAGTTCTTAAACTGATACGAGATTTTTCAAGTAGGAGTTGGCTTGAATTATTTCACAGTAGTTTGCCTTTTGACTGTGTTTGTAAGTAGACTTGGATGGTATTTAAATATTTTAAAATGCCTATTCTGAGAATATTTTATTCACTGTCACATTACTAGTTATGAAGGTCCTCAGTATATGTTTTGGGGTCTTTTTGCAGATGATTCAGCTCTAGAAGAAAGATTTGTCTTCACAAATTCCTTTGAAAGCACAATGGATGCATTTTAGAGTTCTACAGAAGTCATCTAGGAACAAGAACACTGGACTTTGAGGAATAACAGAGTTCAGAGAGCCCAGAAACTGGTCACTAGTAAAGCCTCTTTGGCCATACAGCTTGGAAATGAGTACCATTGAGACAGCAAAGCTTGAGGAGCATATGGAGGGTCAGCCAAATGAGACTTCTAATGGCTACTCACGACCTACTCTCTCAGTCAGTGAAGAGAACAAAAATGGCACTGGCAAACCAAAGGGCTTGTCTAATGGCTTGCGAAAAACAGCAAAGAAGTATCCCGATTACATCCAGATTGCTATGCCTGCTGAGTCTAGGAACAAATTTCCTCTGGAATGGTGGAAAACAGGCGTTGCCTTTATCTATGCTCTCTTCAACTTGATTTTAACAACTGTCATGATCACTGTGGTCCACGAGAGAGTACCTCCAAAGGAGCTAAGCCCTCCCTTGCCTGACAAATTTTTTGATTACATTGATCGTGTGAAATGGGCTTTTTCTGTATCAGAAATAAATGGAATGATACTACTTGGATTATGGATATTCCAGTGGTTGTTTCTTAGATACAAGTAAGTTAGCAATATATTTTTTTCTCTGCTGTATGTTTATATTGCTCATTTTGAGTAGAAGAAATCCTACAGTAAAATCTGTGACGATATTTTAGAATAGGGCTTGCAGGAGAACAACAAAGGGATGGCTTGTTTACAAAATGTTCTAGTGTCCATGCCAGATATGGAAATACAGATTTTTCTAATTATTGAATAATGTTTTTGAATTCTGAATTTCTGACACCTGTGTTGTGTTAGTCAAATTTATTCTGAGATTGGGCTTTTCAGAGTATGTTTACTGACCTGGGGATGTTTAAACTGAGGAAATCATGATGATATAAGAAAATCTCATCCAAACTTGAGGAAGAACCCACTGTCCTCTACAGCTAAATAGAAGTTTTCTCATGTGTCTTTGCTTGCCTAAACCATATGTATTTAAGTTGAGAATGTGGTTATAGTATGAGACTAAAAAGGTCACTGAGTTGAGGAAAGCTGCCTTACTGCACCTGTAAGTTAGACCGTGGCCATGTTAAATTGATGGGAGCTTCCCACTATAAGGAGCTAACAAGATTAAAAGCTGAGGAGGGGTGTTCTAATATTTGATTCAGAGAAGTGTATGGTGAAGAGCTGGTGTGAAGCTGCTCTTTCATTCTAACGATTTAGCTATCTAATGAGCTAAGCTAGAGCTCTGTAACTGTTGAATATACTGCATATAAACTTTGCACTCAGTCTGTTTCCCCCGTTTCCTTACTTTCAGATCAATAGTGGGACGCAGGTTCTTTTTTATCATAGGAACTTTGTATCTGTACCGCTGTATTACCATGTATGTCACCACCTTACCTGTGCCTGGAATGCATTTTCAATGTGCACCAAAGGTAAGAGTCTTTGCCTCTTGTTTCTTGCCTTAGTGTCTGCATCAGTCCTGATGGCTCCTTAGAACAAATAGTAGATAATGTTTCAGGTATTACTAAATAACACAGATTACTTTCAGTTGATGTCTTCAGAAACAGAGGTAGTGATAAACCAAAACTTGTGTGGTAAAAAAGCCTCAAGCTGTTGATGCAGTTGAGTGGTCCCTTTCAGAACATCTTAGGTTGAAATCGTGCTGCTACTAAATCAATCAACTTCCCTCTGAGGCTCAAGCTAATCACTCTTAATACTGTAGCAGTATTTTTTCTTATATGGTAGGATAGCCAAGGACAATACTGTAATTCATGGGCTGATATGCAAGCTTGAGTTGCTGTATCCTTTTAAAAATCCACACTTATGTGCTTTGCCTAGTTTCTCACACTATTTGGTCAAGAGCTATTGCAATACCTGCAGTCAGCTGCTTGTCTCTGCTTCCAGCCTGCAAAATGTATAGGAATGTGACTTAAACAAGTTCAGCTATGTAAATGAACTGATACATATAGAAACCTGGATGTGCCGATAGTTTTACAAAAATGTTTTAAAATTTTAATGACACTGGAGTTAAGTGGTGACATAAAGGAATTGTTACTCCCATTTTAGGTCACTGATAAAAATTTGTAGACTTAAAATTCATTGGAGCAAATTCTATTGTGTTGGCTGTACTAAAAGTATTGCCAGTTTAGTGGGGGGATAAATTTGTCACCTCTTGGATAAGATTTCCAGTCTTGAGTTACAGCATCATGGCTCTTGTCTTCTACATAGAGAAAATGTGGGGATATAGTGGATGAATTACTTCACTTATGAATCTGTGTCTATTTAAAAATGCTTTATTTAACTGCCACTATTGTACAGATTTAATGGTTTTGTTCTAATAGCTTGGGGTATGACTATGTAGTAGACTGTGTATTGAAGAGTGAGAAGAGGTAATCAAAGGAAAATGCAAATGTCTCAGCTCAAAATGCATTTTGCTAGCATTAAACCAGGATGAATTACTAGAACTCTGGATGATAGAACATGATTACTAGAACACTTGATAATTCTTCTGGATTTCTTTTGTCGTATGTTAGTATTTTTCTGATTATGGAAAACATTTACCCATTTTTCTTGGGTTTTTTTTTTTTCTTCAAGTTAATTTAAAATGGCTAGATAAAACTCTGTAGTATCTATGAGAAATCAAAAGCTGGTTCTAATACATGCTTTAAAAATGTACATCCTCCAAATATAAGTTAAGTCCTGACAGAGTTTGTAACTGAATCTAAGATTAAATTTGAGGTTTTTATTCAGTAGAAACACTGGTCACCTCTGAACAGAATAATAGAATTGGTATACAAGGTTGTACCAGTTTTTAATGCGTTTCATTCATTCTTTCAACTGCTGTCATGAGAAATCTGACCTTACAAATTTTTAATGTTTACCTTCTCAGTATTCTGCATCTCATTCTCATACAACGCATATTTTAAAATAGCCTGGGAAAGCATAGACAGAATGCTAGTGTTACCAAACTGATCTTTATCACCTGTCAAATTTGAAATGCATGCTTATTTGTTTAAGAATATGTGAAAGAAACCCAAAGAAAATGAAAATAATTTGTCCTTTTATTCCTGTCTCTCTGACTCTACATGTGTTTGGGCAAGAAGTTTACTTGAGTCACTTATGGTGTATCTTAAAATTTATTTTGTACTTCTTTCTGGTGTTCTAGTTGAATGGAGACTCTCAGGCAAAGGTTCAGAGAATCCTGCGGCTGATTTCTGGTGGTGGTTTATCCATAACTGGATCACACATCTTGTGTGGAGACTTCCTGTTTAGTGGACACACTGTAGTATTAACGCTGGTCTATCTGTTCATCAAAGAGTGTAAGTGATTGTATTTCAATGCACTTTCTTGTTCATATTTATTGTACTGGGAAAATGAATGACAAAAGTACATGTAAAACTACTGCCCTCCAAAAGTTGCTTGTCACTTGTACACAGACTGTATTTATAAGGGTTTGAAACACTAATTCAGTTGAAATGGAACTGTGGCTGTAGGAAAATCATGAAGTGGTTAAGGTTGGAAGGGACCCACTGTAGGTTATCTAGCCCAGCCTTTCTGCTCAAGCAGAATTCTGTAGAGCACATTGTGCAGGATTGTGTCCAGACAGTTCTTGAATGTTTCCAATGAGGGAGACTTCACAGCCTCTCTGGCTAGTCTGTTCAGTGCATGGTCATAGGCACAGTAAAAATGTTCTTCCCTCATTTAGGTAGGACTTCCTGCGCATCATTTCCTGCTTTTGATGCCTCTGGTCCTATTGCTTGGCACTAACAAGAAGAGTCTGGTTTTGTCCTCTTGACATCTTCCATTTAGATATTTAGACACTTTGATGAGGTTTCTTCTCAGGAAAGATTAGGACAGTCCAATATCTTCTGGGCTAGTTTCTCCTGTACTTCATACTATAAGGGACTGGAGCAATTTCATTATACAAATTTTTGTAATAAGCTCTTTGACTGCTGCCTAGTTGTTAGGCATATATTTCACTGAAATTGTGCTCTGTAAGTGAGAAATGCATAGCTTTCTGGTTTTTTTTATCTCCCATATAATGATGAAAATGTTATCTGAACCAGGGCATAAGCCCTACAATTGCTCTGAATTAGAGGCTGCTTATGGCAGTCTTCTTTGCTCTTTTGGGAACATGTTTTTGGTGTAATATACATTCTGAATTTTTTATGTCTGGCTTTAGTGGAGTTTTTGCTCTGCTTTTCTCTTCCTTTCATACTCTACCATTTTTTCACTTATTCTCTGCACACCACATTTTTCACCAGAATAGTTCTTCATATTTTCAATATTTTTAGCCTTGGTATGTCTGTCTTGCTCAATGCTGTTTTCATCAACTTCTTGAGATTACTTGGCTTCTTATTTAAAAATAAAAATCAGTAGGTGGAGATCTGATCTGTCTGCAGTGTTTTGGAATTTACTGTTTTGACATGTAACACCAAAAAGTGGCCCTATGGTTATTATTTTGCACAGGTCTCTGAGAGCCTACTGGGTAAGCTTGTTGAGATCAGTAACTTTTCTGCTGGTACTGTGTGAAAGTAAAGGCTGACCATTGCCCTACAAGGCAAGAGGTGCCAAAACCTCCCACTGTGAGTGAAATGAAGCCTGTTAGCCTGTCAGAAGTTATGAATGGTCGTTGTGACACTCAGGGCATTCTTTCAATGGGAAGAGAAATACAGATCTTTTCCTCTGAAGTGGCTGAATGCATTTTGAATAGCTTTGCTCCCATTTGTTAGATCTTTCATTAAAGGGTATAAATTCAGATACTGTCCTTTTCTGTATGGTGTATTTTATTTCACAGAACTGAGGCTTCATGCAAATTAATTAAAACCTAAGAATTAAAACGAATGTGTTTTTCTGTTTGTGATCTCTGCTCAGGTTGTATCAATTCTAGAGACTGGAGTTTACTCAAATATAGACCATGAAAAGAAAATATTAAATACTTCGGTTATTTAATTTGGGTGTAATTTTATCTCAATTTTCTCTCTTCCTCTACACCCCAACTCCTAGAAATTATTTCACTGGAAAACTTAATTTAACTAAAAAATGGGTGGCAGTGTTGTCTAACCCATCTTGTGTTCACTTTAAAAAGAACCTCGACAAGTTTGCATAATTCATTATGTAGATTCATACAAATCAAAGCAGGGGGTCTGTACCAGTGTGATGAGAGTTATATTTTCATATTTAGTAGCCTTAAACTAATTTTTTTCTTTGCTTCCTTTTGTGGATTGTTAGAATAACAGATGGCTTTTTGCTGTGTTTTTTCCCTGTCGCACAGATTCACCACGTCATTTCTGGTGGTATCACTTAATCTGCTGGCTGATGAGTGCTGCTGGCATCATTTGTATCCTGGTTGCTCATGAACACTATACTGTAGATGTCATCATTGCCTACTATATCACCACGCGGCTCTTCTGGTGGTACCACTCCATGGCTAATGAAAAGGTGTGTGGCAAATACCTTCACAAACAGTGTGTAGCCTGCATTTGTTAAAATTGCCCAAAGGTGAAAGTTCTCTAATTTCAGAATAAAAATAGATGTTCCATCTTGAAGTTTAACTAGAATGGGTGAGGAGTTTCACTTTTGTTATTTAAGTAAATAATCATTTGTCTTAAAAATACTTTTTGAGCTTTTGAGGTTTTAATGCTGTAGTTGATGTATAGAACAGCCTTTCTTTGTCTCAGCTTATGAATAAGCAGTATAGTTGAGTAATAAAATTTCAGGCCAACTGAAATTACCTAGACAGTCCTACAATTCTATTGACAATGCTTGTGTAAATGTCATTAAAGATACACTGTTCAGAAGGTTGCTGCTGTTGTTTCAACAACACTTTCAAGTAGAAGCATAGCTCTTAAGCCCATTTAATCTAATTCTCAACTATTAGTCCTCAGTGGAAACATGACATACCTGAAAGCACTCACATTGAAAAAGGCTTGAGTCCTTGGTGTCTCAAATTTTACACAGCAACAAAGCATCCCTTTGTGATAAAGTTGCTCAGTTTGTAGTATGTATTTTGACTATAATGTCTCCCTCAATTCTGTGTTTTCTAGGCTAAATACTCAGTCTTTGCAGAAATGCATGCAACTGCATTGCATTTTTGCTGTTGTCTTTACTAATTGTAATTGATTATAAGCCTTTAAACTGACAATTTTTTTCATCTTTACATGCTTGTGCCAATACAGACTTTAAAGGTGTCTTCGCAGACAAATTTTCTCTCTCGAGCATGGTGGTATCCGATATTTTATTTCTTCGAGAAGAATGTGCAAGGCTCTGTTCCTTGCAGTTTTTCCTGGCCCATATCTTGGCCTCCCAGCTGCTTCAAATCTTCATGCAAAAAGTATTCACGGGTTCAGAAGACAGGAGAGGACAATGAAAAATCTACCTGAAGAAAAGAAGGAAAGCATCTGCTCTGGTTTTTTCATTTTTGATTTTTTTTATCAAAACATTAATGCTGTAACCAAAGTTCTTAAGAAGACTGTAACTGAAGAAGTGGACCAAGCTTCTGTGCAATTGGTGGAAAGACAATTGTAGACACATATATTGCATTTCAGATGTTTTCCTCTCTTCAGGCTGTTCAGACCTATTCTACTCTTCAGTGCTAATGAAATGCACCACTGTTGGGATTTTTTTATTAAAGAAAAAATGGAGCAGGACTTTGCTTTATTAACGAGATAGAGGTGCCAAAGACCACAGTAACACTTCCATTACTGTCACTCATCCACAGAAGCTCACAAAAGTCTGATCTTCAGAGCTCTGGAGTGCGTAAGGGCAAAAGCATGCAAAAATGTAAAGGCATGATATTGGCATATTGAGGTGTATAAAAAAATAACACAATAGTGGGAAGTGGTTTGTTGGATTATTCTTGCTAATGAAGGTAAGGCCTTTGTGTGACTGGTACAGCTGGAAGCGAGTCTGACTTTTTTACACACTGCGGGTATGAATATCTTATGACCCGAAAATACTACTAAACACCATTAACTCCCATGTATTCTACTATATACCAGTTTTTACATTTTTATTAGTAATTTTATATTTAAACAGTTGTGCTACCTGATGAATTTGAAATTTAGAAATAGCTGCTAACATCAGAGCTCAAGGAGCCTAAAATTTTATCTTTATTGAGGGATACAGTTTCAACATCTAAATCTTGAATTGCAGCTGGCCTTGTGTATATAGATATACAGTGCCTATCAGTGTATATAGATGCATATGTACACAAAAGCACACACCTTAAACAAAATTATTTACTGGGAAGCGTGATCATAGAGTTCTTGATGTAGGCAACAGTTGTACAGCTCTCGCTTGAGGAATGCAAGGCCAGATTCAGAATGGGGCTACATTTGAAAGAAACATTTTAATTTTAGTAGCAATCTCTTGCTGAAGCTATGTAGCAGGTTTGTTTGGGAGCTGTAATTCTCCATTGAATTTCTATTTTTGTCTTTTACCTCTTAACACATGTTTCTGTGACTTACTTAAAAAAAAACCAACAAAAAAAAAGCGCTAAAGTGAAATACCTACAACAGCATAATTTCTCCAATTACAACCTAAAATTTCTTATTAAAGAACTCAAATGTAGATTCCCTTTTTTTCCACAGGGTTTCACAGTCCAGCTAAAATGGCTATTTAAACAAGTTGGCTGAGAATGGAGGATATTACCATGGGGATGAACATGTGACAAAACCACAGATTAACAGCTACCTGTTTCTTGTTGGTTTATATTGCTTTGTGTTGTTGTGAAAGCAAAGTAGAAAATTAGCACACCAGGTTTAGCCATTTATATTCTGTATTAATTTCTGCAGTTAACTCAATATTATTTTCAGATCTTCACTAAAACCTAATGAAAAGATAAAACTGCATTAAGTGTTGAGGTCATACTAATACAAACGAAATGCTGCATATTTTAAGAATGTCTTGAACTGAGTGACAAGTGTGAACACAAATGATGACAACTTCAGTTAGTTATAAAATGAAATACAGAGTATTCAAATATAATAATTTTCAGTTAAGGAGATCATTGCTCTGAGCTGTACATGAGAATATTTTTGATGTGCATTTCAAATATTTTTGTGCATTATCAAAATAATACAATAAAAAATGCTCCTTTCATACGTTTTTGGAAAAACTTAGTTAAGAAAGAAGTTCTGCTGATGTTTGGTTTTGTTATTTAAAATGAGCTTAGTAGACTCTGGTGATGTGCCCCTGAAGTTGTGTATGTATGGGCTTTCATTTGCTTGCTTCTAGCAGACCTTGAATAGCTAAAAAGCCAGTATCAAAAAACTTTCAAATCCTTTTTCTCTATCATACAAATGAATCTGTTCAACACCAGTCAGTAGATCTCCCAAGATTCTTGTTATATCAGTACTACGTCATAAATCATAATTTCTTAAGCTAAAATCTAAGCTTTGTGATACCTTAAATATAGTCATGTTAATCCACTTGTAGTAATACTGTCTTTTAGGAGTTATGAATGGATTTCATTAATGGTCACTGTGCCTTCAAAATAGCATGATGAAAAGCATTACCAAAGGAGCTTAAGCAGTGGTTTTCATCTGGTGGCTGAAAAATAAATACTTTGTGAGTCTAGATATCTAATTGTCTGCATAACTACCATGCCTCAGTGGGATTTCTGTAATAGATCTGCAAAGCAGATCTTCATGCAGGATAAGGTGTTTGGGATTTCTTATACTTATTCCTGTTTCTGAAAGAAAAAAATGTGAAAGTGATAAAATAGAACCAAGTAAAGACTTTGCTTTTGTTGGGCTATGTGAGCTTTCATTCTACTGATGAATTTGATAGAGATTTCTGTTGTAATACAAAAGGAAAGTTTAAGTAGCAGCTTTGGCTAAAAATACTTGATTCCTGTTCTGGCTCAGTCTTCCCTTAAATGCTTAATATTTATCCATTGTATGAAAGCTCTCAAAGTGGGGGGTGTATGTTTGTTTAATTAGCAGAAAGCCCCTATTCTCTATGCTGTCAATAGTTTCTAATGGCTTTTACAAATTTGGATGGTGTAGCTGTATTTGATTACTCTTTAGACTTACAGGTAAGGTGATAAAATGGGATAAGTAATGGTATTTTCTAGTTCTTAACTGCTATAGCAGTTTATCCAATTCAAACTGTAACTGCTACATAAAGATTACTAATTTTAACATCTTGATTGCTGTATACAAATGCATACAAAGCTTAAAGTATACTTTCATCCTAAGATGCAAGAGATTACAGTAGGTAAAAAGGAGAAACTTGGTCTTTGCTTAGACCTACAATCAAATGATCAGTGTATTATGTGGTCTGTATATGCCCACTACTTAGCAGTGTGTCACTAATTTTTTCCTAGTTAAAGTAATATTTCTAGATGTCACATGAGCTGCCCCTTTATTGTGACTATAACATGATCCCCTCGACTGAAGAGCAATTACATGTTGAACTTTACAGACACTCAATAAAGAAACTCACTACATTTGTACACCTGACTTATCAGGGCTTTCTAAAAATGCCTAATGTAAATTTAAATCTGGATTTAAAATGTTAACTGGAGCATTTAAAGAAACGTGCTGCTAAGTACTCATGCCACAGATGCTTACTTGTAATGCCAGAAATGGTTAATGTCTACTTGAAAGCTCTGTAAATGGACACTTTTTTTGGTACGTGCTTAGCACTCCCGTGTGGACATAAATGGTACTAACTGTTAATCGTCCTTCACTGCTGTTTTCTTGGGAAGATCGCCACAGGTGGCGTAGTAGCAAAAATAGCTGTGCTAAACATTGCTGTACACCCTAGCGGATTTGCTGCCCTCCTTAAAAAAACAGTTGGGAGAGAAGGAGACTAAAAGAAGTTTGTTAAAATATACTTCCTTCACGTAATAGAGAAATAAAGCTCAGCAACAGAGACAGAACTGGGAAGTCTTAAAAGAGATGAGAGACCATTCTCTTAATTGGATTATTGCAAATCCACTTACCAGGGTCTTAAATCAGAATCTGTTCAATCTCTGGCTTTCTCCTATCAGTAGTATCTGGCTAGACAGTTTATCCTAAGTTGTTTAGTACTAACCCAAATTCTTTTTCTCATTTCATTAGATGGGATTTACTGTTCTAGAGACAGAACCATTAACTTCAGTGCAAGGTGAAGTCTTTCCATTAACTTCAAATGAACTTTCCCATAGCTCTTTGTTGGTTTTTATGTTTGTTTGTGAGGATTTGTTTTCCTTGTTAGTGGTGGTAGGTTTTTTTGTTGGGTTTTTGTTTTTTGTTTGTTGTTTTTGGGGTTTTTTGGGGGGGTTTTTTTGTGGTTTCAGTGGGTTGTTTTGTTTGTTGGGGTTTTTTTTAATACGTAAACCTTGAATGTTAAGGATTCATGGGGTAATTTTGGAAATGGGTCCACACTGCCAGATGGACTGGAACCATTTTGCCTTGCTGGCGGATCTGATAGTTGTAAAGCTCCATTGTAATTTTGATATTTTTACAATATCCATGTTTTAGACTTACTTAGAACTCTTGTATGGGCACACAAAATTAGAGTGATGCTATAAGACTGAACACATCTGTATTGAAGTGGTCTATTCATTGATTGTAAAATCAATGTTCTAAATTCAGTTACTGAGAAAAGGGATCTTAAAAATAAGTACTCCTATTAGCCATCATTCAAATGAGTGTTGCTGCTTAAGTGCATATGAGAAAAATATCCTAGCATGCCATTCAAATAACTTTGCTTATAAGTAAGCCTTCATGTGCCACTTTATGATGCTGCTTAGAATCCAGAGAAAAGTGCTGTGAAACAGAGACTAGAGACAAAGGTGTTTGTTGTAGTATTTGTAAGGATAAAGGAAGGAAGAAGAAAACACTGAAGTAAATGGTGATCATATATTGCTTTTTGCATGAAATTGAGCTAAAACTACACTTCTAAGAAGTGTAGATTTAAATTGTGTAATAGTTCTGTAAAAAAAACCCAGAACTATAAGGAAGTAGTAGTATTAAGCACATCTTTCTGTGGTACAGCTGTGTATCTCTGCTGGCTCTCACCCATAACTTAAAATATAGGAACAAAACTCAACTCAATGAGAGATGCTTGGAGATTAAAGTACTTAAATATTATTAGCAGTTTTTTATAAGTTGTTCCTACAAGCTGTCACTAATAGCTTCTAAAACAAGAACAAAGAGCTGCAGTTCTTAAAACATACTGAAGCTTTTTTCTAGCTAATTTCAGTTTCCATGGATTTAACCATATGATTGAATCTTACTAACTAGAAAGCAGCACATAAGAATGTCAGGCTTGATACAGGTAGCTCATGTATTGCAGGGAAGCTTTCCAGTTCTGAACTCATCTTTCCTAACTAAACACTGAATGCCTGACTGATGTTTAAAGATGAAATAACAATACTGTGCAGTTTCTAATGTGTATGTGAAATAGTGGTGTTGAGGATTCTTTCTTTCTACTGTAAATCAAAAACCCACAAAGGTTTGACTTATTTTCAGTGAAAAAATTTTAATTGCAAAGGACCTGGAGTTGAGCAAATAGCTAGCTGTTTGTTTTCTGTGGTTCTTGGCTGTGTACTGACCTTTAAGATGCAACTGGGTAGGAGGAGAGGGCAGACCACTTCTTACTGGGAGGAGCAATGTGTGACTTTTTAAATTACAATTATATTGGCTGCATGTTACATGCAGTCTTACCTGTACTACAGTTGAAAAAAGATGCTGTATTATGCTATTTTAGTTAGTGTTTGCACTTTTTCGAATGATTCTGTAGTGGTTGGTCCAGTCCTCCTGCTGGATGAGGAGTGAGTGTTTTTGTCCTTTACTTGCTGTCTGTATGGTTAAACATAACTGGTTTTAGTTCTGGCAAATGTCAATGGAAAAATTGCAGATCTCTTTGGTACAGCACCTAGGGTGTTTTAAAGTGTCTGTGCATGGGTTTCTTCTAGGAGAAATACACTTTTTTTCAAGCTGTGCCTAAATAATAATAATGTCAGCTCTTGTGTTTTCTCTTAGCATAATCTGGTCTCTAGGAGGTTAGCATTTGTGGCACTGCAACAGAAGAATCTCCTTTGTGCCAATTGAGATCAATTTTCACAAAGTACCTTTGCTGAAATATGTTTGAAGATGACTTTTGGGGTTTGTTTGTTTGTTTTTTAATTAAGAGAAAAAGCATTCAGAAATGAGTCTGAAATAAAAGCATCTTGAGCAGCTGGGGCCAGACACCATGCAGGCACATGGGTGTGGAAAGGGGTTTCTCTGGCATAAGCAGTATTGGATTCAGTACATAGCGGCTTCCCTCGGAAGGCAAACCAGGTTGTACTTGTACTGTACAGGTGGCTGTGAGCCATCTTTACCTGTCCTTTTGAGCTTCTTCTGGACTGGCAGTTCAGCACTAAAGGTGGCAATAGCTAAAAAGTGAAGGTCGCTTACAAATCAAAACTGTAAATGGGCCTGAAAAGGCAGATCTCTGTAAAACCAGTCATCAGAGAGCTGCATTCCAGTTCAACAGAATGTACAACTGGGTGTGCAAGTCACGTTTAAGATGAGTAGGACTGTTAGCTTTCTAAATTATTTTTTTCTCATTAAAGATGGCAGGTGTGCTGAGAATAGCGAGAGGAAAAATTTATCTCCCTGCTTACTTTTACCTCTACCATTGAAGTGCTAAACAACCAACCTTAAACAATATTACAGAACTCCAACCCCTCTTACATTTTGAATAACTTAGCAGTGCTTTGTTACTTCTGTGAAAACTGGGTTTGCATTCCACTGTTTTCAGTTTGTTGCCACTCAAAATACTACTTGTGCTGAACCCTGTGTTGCTTTAGACTCCTGTCTAGCTACATGTGTCTCTACTGATTGTCTTTTCTAAATGGCTCGGTATGGAAGAGTAGGAGTTACATTTGAGAAGGCCTCATAATTAACTTTTAAGCCAAAAGGCATTCTTGTCAGACACATCTTTGCACAATTATTACATGAAAATAATTTCAAGTTTCAATACCTAACATGCTAGGACATCCTTCTTTTCCCTCAGGAATCAATTCTTGCGTCTTAAATGTTTGGTACATTTGTTTTTGTTTATTTTTGTGATTCAGGAGAGCATGTGTGAGATGTGAAAAAGGTTCTGGTAGCTTTTGAGGTCAGGGTTATACCAAGGAACCTGAAAGTAAAACCAGAAATAATGTTTCGATGGCTGTGGTTCTCATGCTTTTCATGTGACTTTGAAAAGTCGACTTCCCTAAAACCAGCATAGGACCTCACTTCAGCTGCAACTTTCCTTGCATGACTTCTCCTAGGTTGGATCCTGTGTATCCATAGCTCTGTATGTCAATTGCAGCTGGAGATTTTCCAGCCTTGGAGAAACTAGGCAAGAGGAGATGTTGGCTGCTGAGGAACCCTAAATGGTAATATAAGAATGCAGTAGTGCGTGCATGATAAGGAGCTGATATGATGGCATTGTTCTGTAGCTTTAGGGTCCAGTTCTGCAAATAACATGCCGCAGACTACTACAATAACAAATTGAGAAACTTTTGGTGCTCTAGTTTCTACTGATCTTTGCAAACTGAGTGTCATTTCATAAAAATTCTTCACAATTAGCAAGAGTTGGCTTTTATGTTGTAAAACTTCTAGGTTAACACTTTATAGCTGATACTTTGTTAGGTAACTGAATGTTATGGTTTGCTGTATATGTGCAAGAGATACTAGAGCTGGAGTTGTGATTTGTGCTGCAGTCTGTTCACTGTGTTAAAAAACCCAAACCAAAACTAACTATTGCACTAGCTGTACTTTAAAAAAGCAATAATGGGAGCATCTTGTAGCTTTTCTCTCCCAGAGGTGCTGTCTGTCATGATCACTTCACTGCCAACTGTGAATTTGGTAAAAAACATGTTAAAGAAATTGTCCTATGTGGTTTACTTGGCACATTCAAGTTGAAATTTTTTTATGGTCAGCCTGTGTACTAATGAATACAGCTGGACTATTTAGATAACCACCCACATCTTTAAAAATCAGAAAACTTATATCCATTTATGGTGCTAATAATCTCAAACATTATAAAGAGCTGGTATTCTCTTATTACAAATGAACACTAAGGAAAACTGTTGTGACACCTTCTCAATAAAACAAAATTTCTCTACATTTTAAGCCTGTTCCAAATGCTTTTTATATAAATACAACACTTTATTTCTGTTTTATATAAAAACTGATAAAATCAGTATTTTAATGCAGGAAGACATTAGGAGTGTATATTGTTTTAAATTACATGTCTAAGTCTAAATTTTCCTACATTTTAGGATAGCTAATCTTTTGAAACTCAGTCCAAAATAAGAATTGTATGAGGTAGGATTAAGGGACAGGCTAGTAGTTTAAAGAAAATCATTCTTTGGCTTCATGATTTCTGTTGAAGCCTTGGAGGCAGAGGATGGGAAATGGACAAAGCTGTATTAGGAGGACACTGATTATGCAGTGTAGATGTGTATTTTGCTGAAACTTTAAATAGACCCAAGCAACTTGTGATGGACATGACCATGTAGCTATCTAAAAAACAGAAGTGAAACAAAATTGTCAAGGCAGTTCACAGCAGGACACTATAAAAATGTGAAAGAACCTTAAACTAGATTGTTTCAGTTGTGAAACAACAAAGCAATTTTTTAGCTTTGTTTGAAAGCTTCACAAGCAAGTTTTTCTTAAGATGAAAAACTATCTTGTGCCTTCTGTTGCAGAAGCTATTGTTCCCTTCCCCCTCTGCCTATGGTTCTGATTTTATTGTATATAATGGACAATGCACTTCCAGATCTGAGAGACATATTTGGGCAGCAGTACCTACACTTTCTACCCAGAGAGAATACCAAGCCTTTAGTTCTTGTTAAAGGCCCCTTAGTTGTGAGCTTACAGTTGTGAAAATATCTGCCTGTGACAGGTATGGCAATCCTGCTGTAGTCAGCTCTTAAATGAGCATAATGTCCTTAATTCATCCAGACACATGAACGTGCAGAGCAAAGAATATTCCATATTTAGAATAACCTGGAGCAGAAACAAGCTCACCATCTAGGATAAAACCAGGGCTGGGTGGGATTTTTGTTGTGGGAAAGTGGATAGTCTAGTAACAACAATCTGGATTGTTTTCCTACTTGTCTCAGTGCCTGCTTTAATAGTAACACGCTTGAAAAAGCCAAAGATTGAACAAAGTTATCTGTAATAATCCTAAACCACATTGAAATGTAATTTTCTTCTCTTAATTACTAGATGCTTCAGAGAAAATGGACTGTATTTTTTTAATTTACAAAAAAAAAAGTGCAATACCTACAGAAATATTAAGAGGCAAATGGTTGCATGTTTCAATGCCCTGCAAAAACAAAACCTTTGCGAGCACATGACATGCACATGACCAAAAGTGGGGGTTTTTAGCTTTAGCTGCTGTGTTACAGAAACATGGTTTAGTGCACTAGTGTAACTCAGAACTTTGAAATATTTTCAGTGTGCTTTTGATGAGTGTTTTTTTATGAATAAAGTGCCTGTGGAAATAAAAATCCAAAAGTTGCCTGCAAGCTCAAATAAAGCATATAAAACCACAGCCCACCCTACTTGAAGAGAGCGGGTGCTAAGTCAGCAGCTGCAGAGAACAGCTGATCAGCAGACCTAAGCATTGATAGGAGTCAAAGATTAAGTTTGAAAGAAGATTATGTTGCTTTTGAGAGTTTACTGTGTTAATTAACTTCCAATACTTCTGCTTGGGCCTTAACTCTGTAACTTGATTGTCTTTAAAGAAAAGATAGTTCTTTTGAACTATTCTATTTTTAATGCTTGTTTTCATGATAGTCTTTACTCTGGTGGGGATATTTGCTTGCTTGTTATGTGGAGCTATTTTTTGACCTGTTAAAAGTGCAGTCATCAAATGCTTTGATTCCTCAGTTAGGGGTAAAAGTTTGAAGAATGGTTTTTCCTTAAGTGCAGAATTAGAGGGGGTGTGATTTTTGTTACACTCATGCTAGGACTGAAGAGGATGAATTTCCATGGAAAGTACTATAGTGCTAAAACTTGTACATGTAGTTATTTGGGGTGTACAGAATATTAGTATAAAGTACTTGGATATGCTTTGCTGTTAATTTCATGCTTTAAAAAGAGGCCATTTGGTTTTAATTTAAATTGGAGAAACTGGTTTTAATGTTGCGACAACTATTATTTTAAACATCCACTTGTGTACTGGTATGTCAGAACAAAAGTTACATTTTATCACTTAAAATTTTGAAATTAGTCTCTTTTATCAAAATTAACATGCAGTTTAATCTGTGGGCACCCTAGAATTGGACATATGCCACTGAAACCAGTCTTTCAACTGCATGTATAGGGAAGGAAGGCATTTTTTAATGTAGTTCAGCTTCTTGACTAGACTGAGAAGGAAGTGAGGCTAGATTACTCTTGTACAAAGAAAATAGGCAAAACCAGTAATGTGTTTCAGCTGTGCTGAATACCTTCGCTTCTTATTTTCTGGAGACTCAGATTTAAAATATCTTTAGTTCAGCTAATTTTTCATCTGTTTTTACATATTTTTTTTCTAATAGATGCATTTTATTGGTATACATTGTAATTAGCCACTGAATTTCTGCCAAATATGGACAAAATAAAAGCTGCATTCTGTTCTGCCAGTTTAAATCTGTTCTTAGTTTTTCTCTTTTGTTTAATCCATGGCTGGTAAAATGTCCACTTGCTGTTTAGATTAAAGAGACAGTTGCCTTATTTGCTCAGAGGAGAACTGACCTTGACCATTTAAAGCTTTATGTATTTCTAAAATTGCTGTAATTTCTGTATAATTGCAATAAAACCTTTTTAATACAGTTCAGCCACTATTTTATGAGTAACTTGTCACTATTTTACTGAATGTTCAACTGTTTAAAAATTAGTTTAACAGCACTCTTTTTAATGGATGAGCGCCATTCTGTGCATTTTTTATTTTGGGGGGGGTCGTTTTAAAGAATGAGCAGTGTGGGCAAAGCATGAATACTTTTCTCTGTTAGCAAGGGGATAGCAAGAGCACTTACTAAACCCACTGATGCTGCAGCAAATTATTGAGAAGACCAGCCAGTGGTATTTTTCAACATCTAATTACCTTTCTAGGGGTTAAATTTTATATTGCTGATCAGCTGGAGAAAGTACACTAAGGTATGTACTAGAGGGAGCAGGAAGTTATCCTCAAAACCAGTTCCGGGGGGCTTTGGGGAATTGGGATGTTTGGGTATGGTTTGGGGTTTTTTTTATTACTATTTTTATTTGAGGGAAAGGAGAACTACACGTCTTTTTCCTCTAAACTTTAATTGCCCCTCTTCGAAGCCTCTGTGCTGTTCTGCATTTGCCAAGCAGGGAACCTAGAGCTGGTTTGCCTTTGGCTCTGTAAACAGGACATTTCGGTGTCTTACCTCCAACTGCCCCTTTTTTGTATTTGGGAACGGGAGAAAAGGATCATCTGTATTTCCTTCCCTTCTAAACCGCTAAAATAGTAGATATTCGCG
>VZSR01003049.1:25666808-25783821 GCA_013398615.1 Brachypodius melanocephalos | reverse complement strand
CCCGGTGATGGCCAGGGTGATGCTTAGGAGCGATACCGAGCGGGAGCTGCTCGGGACCGTGGCTGCTCTGCCGAAATTTATAGATAATTCCCACGAATTGTGGACTGAACTGTTTGCTTGCTTTTTGTTCCTCACGTGTGTCCCTCACCTTGCTGCTGACGGAAAGCACTCAGAGAGAAACTCGCCCTTGCGTTGAGGTGCAGCATCGCCGCGCATTTGGCAGTGCTGTGCCGTGCACCACAGAGCATCTCTGGGTGACTGAAATCAGCCTGATCCCTTTAGCTCTGTGTACAGTAAAGCTGCTGAGGTAGCTGGGGTGGTTTAAACTGGAGAAGAGGAGGCTCAAGAGAGACCTGATCTCTCTCTCCGACTGCGTGAAAAGGGCTTGTAGCCGGGGCGGGGGCGGGGGTGGTGTGGCGGGTCCGTCTCCTGGGTAATAAGAGATAGGACAAAAGGAAATGGCCTCAAGTTACGCCAGGAGTTTAGGTTGGATATTTGGAGGAATTTCTTCACAGAAAGGGTGGTTTGACAGCGGAATGGACTGCACAGGGAGATGGTGGAATCACCGTCTTTGGAGGCCTTTATGGAAAGGCTGGATGTGGCACTCGGTGCCATGGTCCCGTTGACAAGGTGGTGTTCGGTCACGGGTTGGAATCAATCGCAGACATCTTTCCCAACCTCATTGTTTCTGTGACTGGCATTTGTGCAGGGGTTTAAGGCACAGTTGGTCTGACACCTGGGGGCTTTCTGATTTTGGCTGTGTGAGGGGAAGAAATTTTGAGTACTTGAGCAGTGGCACAAAACTGAGCACTCTCCTAGTTCTTACCAAGGTAGTGGTGGCAGAGATCAGGCTTCTCTGGAGTCCCATGGCTGTGCAGTCTGCGCTGCCTTCGTGCAAACTACTGTTGCTCAGGTATTTGCAAATGTGTTAGTCTGCTTGTCAAAACTTACTGAGCATATATTGGGTTTGGTTGTCTTTTTTTTTTTTTTTTTTTGAGTCCAAAGGAGACTTACTAGCTTTTGCAGGAAAAAGGCATGACGAGTTTAAACACATGCTGACAATACTGCAGGTAGCATTTCTTCATGTTTAGTTTTTAAGTCATTACTGCTGTCAGTGTTTATGGAAATACACTTGCCCTTTTTCCATTTAGGAGGTGTATCCCAGAAGGCTTGTTAGTATGCTAGCTTGTTGTGAAGCTGACCTTTTTTTTTTTTTTTTTCCCTAAGGCTAGGGAAATCTGGTTTTTAAGTGCATGAAACATTTTTATTTTTAAATTTTTTCCCCTATACCAGAATTGCTCTAGTAAAGAGAAGAAGAAAGTGAGGGACCTAGATCATGTTTATTAAAATGCTATCAGGTATCATTGTTGAAATTAGTTTAAAGAATAAAAAAATAAATTATGAATTCTGTTGGTTTAATGATACTGTTCCAAGACAGATGTTACTGGCACGTTGTTATCGTGCATGAATATTTTTAGGTACAGTACTTTAGCAAGAACTGGAGGAGGAAAGGGGAAGAGGAGTTAGATAATTTTTGCAGTTCTGTAAAACCTCATGTTTGTGCTCATGGTAGATTTCTTTTTCATTGAATGCTGTGAATTTCATGTTTCTTGTTCTCTGTTAGACTTTTTTGAATATGGTGAAGCAAAAAGTAGCCAGGGCAGTTGGCAGGTTCCACCAGTGGGTGCTCCAGGAGAGTTGGAGGTCCCAGGAGCCTGTTGTCGATAGCCAGAGCATGCTGCAGCCAAGCCCAGAGACTGTGCCTGCCTGTGTTGCACTATGGCAGGGACGTTGTGTTGCTCTATGTTTGTTTTATCTGCAGGGTCCTCATAGCTGTGCTCAGGCATGAGGACTGCAGCATCAGGGCTGCCCAGTGGTCCACAGACCATCCCCAGCTGTTCCATAGTGCTCATGTTAGCAGCATGCTGAATTGCCGCGGATGTAGGAGTATTGTAGAGCGAGCCGCAGGGGTGGTGTATTCTGAGTGCACAGAGAGAGAAGTTGGTGAATGTGGGCAGTGGGGCTTGCCTCCCGCAAGCTGGTTCTCCACATGCCGGTGGAAGTTACAGATGGTGTCCCTGTGCTGGCTTGGGTTTAGTGGTGGCATGAGGAGATGACTGAGCCTCTGCAATGCTGCGTTTGTGCTAACGAGCATTGCTTTTTTTGTGTGTGGTTCAGGGGGAGGTCGAGGGGTTACAGCACTCAAAACTGGAG
The DNA here is from genome assembly GCA_013398615.1 of Brachypodius melanocephalos. Lineage (NCBI taxonomy): Eukaryota > Metazoa > Chordata > Aves > Passeriformes > Pycnonotidae > Brachypodius > Brachypodius melanocephalos. The sequence continues at coordinate 25,781,607 of VZSR01003049.1, read as the reverse complement.
GCCTCTTAAGGTTGGTTTGGGAGATAATTTCAGGAGTTCGTGAGTGAGACTTTGCTAAAGGTCAGAACAGCAGCAGTTGTGTTAGTGTGCACTAGGAAAGGAAACAATAAAGGCAAGATGATGAGTAAATGCAGATCTACCACTCACAATTTGGGTACTATAGCTCTGGGAGGTTTAGTGTCCATTTTGGGTTCCTGCATGTCCTTGGGTTCTTTGGGTTCCTTCATTCTGTAAGTGAGCTATTGTGGTATGGACTTACAGAGCTATATGCTTGTAAGCTATATTTGCTGATGTAGTTTTGTCTTTACCTTGAGCTGCCCTGCCAGGTATGGTATGGAAGAAAGAGGGCCTTATCTCAGCTGTGTGGCTCTATTGCATGTAAGATGGAAATAAAATAATTGTGCCTGGGGGAGAGCAGGTAGAAGTATCAGAAATGGCAAATACTACACTTCAGCAACTTGATTAGCAAGTGAGGGAGGCCTTCTTGGCTGGATAGAAAGTGCCACAAGAATTTAAGGGAAAAGGTAGGAGTCAGTTCTTAATTCTTCATTAATCATCACATATGTCTGCAAAAAGAGAAATAATAGACTGGGGAGAAACAAGATATTTCTGAGGTTTAATTTTAGTATTTTAATTTCTTGTATTCTCTACAAGCTTCTCTATGAGAGATAGCAAAGACTGAATGTGCTGGGTACATGGAGTCAGAGTGGTTGTCTGCCTTTACAGCCCTGCCCTGTGCCTATCCTCTTGTGGACATCTGACAGTACAGAAGTTGAATGTTATTGAACGTCATGACTGCTGTGTTTGTCTGTGTCCCCAGTGTTGTAGCAGCACTAGAGCTAGTAGTAAAATGTGAGGGGGATGGAGGAGAGTAAGTAAGCCATTGCCAAAACTTGCTTCTTGTGAGGATTTGAGTTTTTTTTCTTGTAAAAAGGGGGAATAAAATGAACTCTCTGATTTTGTGAGTTTGCTGGTTGTATTGAAATGGTTTCGTTATCAGCTCATAGAAATTAAGCCTCTGCAGAGCATGAATTCCTGGTTATTCTTGCTTCAGAATTTATTATTGTATGTCCTTCAGGTGGTGTTGTTGTTGTTTTCTTTGTTTTGTTTTGCTTTAATTTGTTTTCAGTGGAGGTTGCTTTTGTTGTTTGGGTTTTTTTAAATAAGACTAGAGATGTCTGTGCTGAGTAACCTGGCTTTTTAGGGCAGGCAAATTTTCTCTGAAATCAGCAAAGGACTATTCCATTATTGTAGCTTGGTAAGGATGCAGCTGAGACTTTGCTTTCTTCTCTTACCTCTGTTGTTCTACATTTATGCTCTTCTTCCTTAATCTGTCTCCTATGTCATTCTTTCCCAATTTACGAATCAGTTATTAGTATTCTGCAGCAGTTTGGGCTTCAGGGACATCAGGAATCCCCCATGCTCTCTGCAGGACTCCTGGAGGGGCTCACTGGGTGTGTTGGGGAGGTGTGTTGTTGGTGTTAGCTTTTCTGTGGGCCTGGGCAAGTCTCTTTTGCATTCGAGACAATAGGTCTGTTTTCTTTTATGAAAGTATTCGGATCCTAAAACTAAATTTCCTAACAACAAAAAGGAGAAGAGATTGTGGATGAATAGCCTGTTTTGGAGATATTTGTTGTGGAATAGAAATAGTGTTAATGTTGTTTTGTTTCAAGAAATCCATATTTCTTTCACAACCCAGCCACAAACCCTGAAAACCCAAGTTGTTTCTTGACCAAATTCAGCCCCAAATACTCCTATTTTTCACTTAACCTACTTGAGAACACCAGTGCTGACACGAAACTGTTGAGAGGAAATCTGGAAAGTTTTTGGTTCTGTTTTTGAAAGGCCAGGAAGTGGGCATTTGAATAAATTGCCTGAGGAATGTGTCCATGCAGAGAAGATGAAATACAGCTGATTCTGAGCTTGTCCTGCTTCTTCCTAATGTTCTTGTTTAGGACATTTGAAGCTAGGTCACGTGTTTGTATTCATTTAGCATTAAGGGCTAGGAACATTAACTTTTAATAGAAATGTAAGTAATGCGAAGTATTGAAACATGATGCATCTTACAGTATTTATGTACTACTTCTATTTTCTTATGGCCGTTTCTCCTTTTAAATTCAACCTTGAGGTTTGCAGTTGACAGAAGAATTGATGTTGCGTTTACAAAGTAACTTTCTTGTTTCCAGGAAAAAAAAAAAAAAGGTGGTGTCATTTTACTAGAAGAACAAATGCAGAACTAGGTCATGTTTGATGACTAAACTTTCTCAGGTTAGCCATGGAGTACATTAGAAATCGCAGGTTGTGTGTTTGTTACCCTGTGGTGTCTTTGGTGTGGTCTTTTAATTCAACATAAGAGGTGTTTCTGTTTGAAAGTGAGTAATAAGGATTTAATTTAAATGGTGTTTCATAATGACACAATCACGCAGAACAAGTGCCTGGGGGCATCAAAACTGTTGAGATGCAAATCAAACAGGGTTTTGCCAAGTGTCTCTGAACCTGTCTTCACCTTCCCAGTTTTCTTGCAGTGTGAGTATGCTGTATTTTTATTATAACTTGAAGATAAAACTCGCTTGTAATAGACACACTTGCAAAAATATTGAGAAGTTTGTATAACATGAAGGATAAAAAAGGCAAATCAGTTTGTGTTTTAATATCTTCTGTTATGCCTTGCTGAAGAAGTTCATGTCTTAAGATGTTGGGGAGAAAAGGCTATATCTAACATACGATCCAGACTAACTGTTCCCTCTTCTCCATCTATTTGTGTCTTGCAAATTCTAATGAAACTAGTGATGTAACTTGAGTATTCATTTCAATGATGAGGAAAAGGAGGGATGGGATTTCCAAAAGCTATAATAAAGAATCTTGTGGTTTTGGTTTAGCTCCTAGGCAGGTGCTTGGGAGAGATTTGCTGTGTATCATTTCCTTCTCTTCTGGCTCTTGGGTTGCAGGCATGCCTAACTATTTCTAATTGAAAATTGGGTATTTTGCTTTCAGTCTCTCGATTTTTCTTTCAGGTGTTATTTTTGCACCTTATGGCCCCGTCTGGAAGCAACAGAGGAAATTCTCTCTCTCAACACTGCGTCACTTTGGAGTAGGGAGACTCAGCTTAGAGCCTAAAATCATTGAGGAGCTGAACTTTATAAAGGAGGAAATGCTGAAACATGGAAAGGATTCATTCAATCCATTCCCAGTCATTCGCAATGCTGTGTCCAATGTTATCTGTTCCATGGCCTTTGGCAAACGTTTTAACTACGAAGATGATGAGTTCAAGACAATGCTGAAGAACATGGCCCGCGCCCTGGAGCTGAGTGTGAGCAGCTACATGATCCTGGTCAACATCTGCCCTTGGCTCTACTACCTTCCCTTCGGGCCTTTCCGGGAACTTCGGCAGACCGAGTTAGACATTACTGCTTTTCTGAAGAGAATAATTGCCCAGCACAGGGATACCCTGGATGCAGCAAATCCCAGGGACTTCATTGATATGTACTTCATCCATGCGGAAGAAGAGAAGAACAAGGAAAGCAGTTTTAATGACGATTACCTGTTCTTTATCATTGGTGATCTCTTCATCGCAGGCACAGATACCACGTCCAACACATTGCTATGGTGCCTGCTCTACATGTCTCTTTACCCTGAAGTACAAGGTGAGATTACTTTTATTCTACGTGATTTATTCCAGACCGTGAAGCTCCATATGGATGCTCAGAAACAGAAGCAGGCAGTGACAGTGAAGAAATCATTTGGAGTGCCAAGGGTTTGTGTTGTATGTAGCATTTGAAAGATTGGTATGTAATCAGGCATCTTCTATCCTGCTGTTCAATGATGATTTCTGGGTTAGTGCTATATATTAAGTGCTAAATGACTCTTTAATATTTGAATTTCTGGTTTGGGACAACTTTATCTTTCTCAAGCAATTCCGGGGAACTTTAGCATGTTTGAAAAACTTTGGCCATTGTGACATTCCAGGCACGTAGTAGTGATATGTGTGAAGACCTTAGCACTAAGGTCTGCTTATGCCTCCCTGAGCAGGGAGGTTCTTGAGCCTGGCAGCAGAGTCTGGGGAAGTGAAGCACTACCTACTGCAGAGGAAGATCAAATCAGAGACACCTTAAGCAAACTGGACTTGCACAAATGCACAGCACCAGCTGCCAGTGTCCTTAGAGGGCTTCTCCCCATCACTCTTGAGTGTTCATGGCAGTGAGGTGGGTTGCTGGTGATGAGGGGTAAGGGGGACAAAAACAGAGGCAGAACAAATTGGTCTTGGTAGGTGTTAGGGAAGGATGACTGAGGGGAAACCTTGTGCTATCTACAACTATCTGATCAAAAGATGCTGAAAAGATAGAGGCAGTCTCCCCTGAGGTGTGCAGTGGAAGGAAGGGAAGCAGAGTAAATAACCTACAACAAGAAAATTCTGATCAGATACTAGAAAAAGAAATTGCCCTGTGAACATGGGATGGCATGACACAGATTGCCCTGAGAGTCAACAAAATGATGTGCCTTTTCAACAAAATGTTAGGAATTTTTCAAAACTAAGTGGGTTATGACCAGTAGTAGTCTCATCTACCCTGAGTTGGACCTGTTTGGAAAAATCACTTTAAATAGGTCAGGATCATAGTTTATTGCACAAAGTCAACCAGACTGTTGAACAAAGATTGCAGAATAGGGCACCAGTTCAGTATATGGGAGAGAGAATTCACTGGGGACAAGGCTTAAGTAAACTTTTATTGCATAGGCTTATTTTTCAGTTTTTAGTGTAGTGTAACTGCTTGACTTGATAGTCAGTTACATGGATTAGATATATTCTAAATTACACAAATGGAATCTAGAAGAGTTTTGTATTTGTTTTTTTAACCTCTTTTCCTTCTGCCTGGTACTGTATGTGTATGTACTAGTCAATTTTCACTTTTCTGCTGATCTCTACCAGTTCTATTACCTCTCTCTGATTCCTCCTTATGCTGTGGCTCTTGTCAAGTAATCTAAATATGCTCAGTAGTCCAGACTGTATCACTTTTAGTATCCCATTCCTTATATCCTGATTGCCTTGGAGTTATGTATCAGCCCCTTTCTTTTTTGCTCCTGGTAATACATTTCTCTTAAATGTATTTCCTCTCTAGAGAAAATACCTGAATTGTGTATATTTTAGAAGTAGTAAAAGTTTTTTGCAGACATGAAAAGGCAAACTAAGGGCTATCAGAGGGAAAAAAAAAGTATTTTTCTCTTTGGAAAACAGCTTTGTTTTTCACACAGAAATAGAGAATTATGTGGATGAACAACATGGTAAAGCCGTGGGGAGTATTTGGTTTGTTCTGTTCCCTGACTTTATTTTGGTCCTTGACTTCTGAAGATCAGTGAGATTTTTAAATATGTGGAAAGTAGTGGAGCAGTTCAAATAACATGCTGTTGCAGAGACTGTTGCAGTTTACATTTTGCAGCTGGTGATGTGAGCAGCAGTTTGGCTGCTGTCTGTATAGTTCCTCATATTTTTAGGAACTCTGAACAAATGAGTTTTTCAGGAAAAAACACAAGTGTGACATTGGGTATGAGACAGTCTCCTTAATTTTTAAAAATTTTTATATATTGAAAACTTTATTTGTGGGTTTAGATTACTGTGGCCATGCAGGCCTGAATATAGGGCTATGATATGTCCCTAATAAAAGTAGCAAACCGCCACAAAGAAGGTACTGGAGAGCCGCACCGTCAGCATATCCCTTGCCGTATTTTTTGTATTCTTTAATGTTCCTCATGCATGGGCTTTTCTTCTGGCAAACCCAGTAGGTGGCAGCAGCGGCTCGTTAGACACAGTCCAAGCAGCACTTTGGGATGCTGCTCGGAAAAATGACAGGTTTTTTTGCATTGAGCTTTTGTTGTATCACTGCTAAGGAGAGGAAGAAAACCAGAACTCAGAATATCGGCATCCTGGTTGGAAAATGCAAGCAAGACAACCACAAAGTATACAGGATATAAAGAGTAAAAAAATGAAAACTGACTTTTATTATTTTTGATTAAAGATTAATTTTGAAGTCTCCTCTTTCAAGATTGTCTTTTGTGGTGTAGCCAGATTGCAAGTTACCTGCAAGAAAAGACACATCATCCTCTACGTACATAGGTGAAGCAAATCCTGAATCTTTGGAACTTCTATGAAGAAAATTACTTGTATGCTGAGCTTTCAGTGAAATGAAAGGGTCAAGCAAATAATTTTATATTTTTGCTTCCCATGCATGAGAAAGTAGAGAAGCTCATGAGCTGTTTGTTTGTTTGTTTACTTTGCGGAAGGGCTGTGTGGGAAAGGAGCATCTGCTGCTGCCTTTGGGGGAAATGGGAGATAGCTGAGTTTAGGTTCTGTGAATAGAAAGTAGGAAATGGCAAGAACGAGTTAAGTGGCTTCAATGCTTGCAGTAACAGCATCAGAATTCCTGCTCTGGAATGAATTATCTAAAGCAGCTGCATGAAAACCTTTCCATCTCTTCACGTTCAGGCACGCAGTTCTCTTACTGTTCAAGTTTTTAATTGCAGAGCAGAAGGTTGATATTTTCATCATTCAAGTTACTGTGTAATTAAACTCCTAAAGTAAGATTATGAATATGTTTGGAGTAGCAACAGGACTTTTTTCTGTACTTTTCCAATACTGAAGTGCTAGCAATGTCTGCCATCTCAGTAGCTTTACTCTTGACTGTTGTCAAGATTGTGCTTGGTCGTCTTCTTAACTGAGTCTGTTCCTAAGGCTAATGTTGGCGTAGCTGTTTGAGCTAGGAATCACATCTTGAGCTAATTTTTGTGAGATCTATGTAAACAGTGAAGCAAGCACAGTCAGGTGAAATTGAGATGTTGTCTTCTCACATATTATGTCTTTTGACTTTCTTTTTCCTGCTCCCTTTGAATAGAGAAAGTTCATGAAGAAATTGAAGCAGTTCTAGGACGTGACAAAGTTCCCTCTCTTGCTCACAAGGCTCAAATGCCCTTCACAGAGGCAACCATTATGGAAGTGCAGAGGATGACTGCAGTTGTTCCCCTTTCTATTCCTCGAATGGCCTCAGAAACTGCTGGTAAGCATTTCTGGAGATTCTGTTACTACAGCTTTCCTCTGGGGCTGAAGATCTGATAGGACATCTACTGATTATTTACAAATACCTTATTTATGTATTAGACCTGTGAAACAAATATGTAAAATGCCCTTTATAGGGAGCAGGAGGCCTCAACCTACTTCTCTATGTAAGCAGCATGTCTGAGCTGACATCCAACCATTTGTCTAATCTCAAGTGATTTCTTCTTTGAGTATCAGCTTGTATTGACTAATATGCTTAGTCATAGTTGGCAGCTGAAACTCTGTTTTTGGCATTCTGATACAGAGGTCTGAAGTCACCAGTTTAGAGTAATTGGTTTGCTAAAGGCTTATACCATTGACCTCCACATGTACAGAAAACATTAAGAAATATCCTTTTCCGACTCATCTATGTGTTTTCGTAAACATAGCTGAGCACTGGCCAAAGTCAGTGTGAGAGAGCAATACTTGGCTTTTAATTTTATTACTGAATTGATCTGCTTTCTTAAATGTTTTGATTTGAGGAGGGTGAGGTGCAACAAGCTGAAATGAGACTAATTATTCAAAACCTTGTGTCACAAGAGTTCAGAATCCATCCTTTGACTGTGGTGGAGCTCTGTGACAGCACAGGAGCAGGAGGAAAGTGGGTCACAGCACTGGGGTGCTGCAGAGTGCATTTCTGACAATTGCTGCCTCAGTCTCTCTGCAGAAGCTATTGGTGTAGCTTGGTGTCTTTCCAGCTGCTCAGGCTTGTGTGGTTCTGACTCAAGCAGGGTAACAGAGATCACCTTTGCCTTCTGCTTGTGCTACATTTGCAGCCCATAGCTAGGGGTTGATACAAATTTTTGTGCCATCCTCTTGTTGTCTTTTTACTGGTATTTTTCCCATGTTTCCTTCTAGCAACTTGTCACATCTGTCTCTGTTTTTGTTTAAAGTGCTCCAGGGATATACTATTCCTAAGGGTAGTGTGATTGTGCCCAACCTGTGGTCAGTACACAGAGATCCTAACATTTGGGAGAAGCCGGATGAATTTCAGCCATCAAGATTTCTGGATGAAAATGGCCAGCTAATAAAGAAAGAATCATTCATTCCTTTTGGAATGGGTAAGATAATCCACATGGAGTCATAAGCTGGGTGCGTGGGTGGTGGTGTTTCAAGTGTAGGGCCTTGGGGGAGAGAGGTGTAAAAGTTGCACATAGGACCAATTATAGAAGTAGATTTATTATCACAGTTGGTGGCTTGCAAAATGGCTTGGGTTCCTAAATAGCCACTCGCCAGATAGCAATTATGAATTGTCCTTTGATACTACTTTTGCTGTGGACGTAAATACTGTTAATATGAATAAATACAGCTGAGCAAGGCTTAGACTCAAATACAGGAGGCCAGAGCTTCAGAGTTCATAGCTTAATAGTAGTTTGAGCCTTTTTTGGACAATGATAGCACAGGAATTAGATGTGTGTTAACAAATAGGTCAACTGTATAAAGCCAGTAATACTTCTCTTCTAACTCTTCTTTAGGTAAACGTGTATGCATGGGAGAGCAGTTGGCAAAAATGGAGCTGTTCTTGATTTTTTCAAGTCTTATGCAAAGTTTTACCTTTGTGTACCCTGAAAATGCTGCGAAACCATCCATGGAGGGAAGGTTTGGTCTAACTTTAGCTCCATGTCCATTTAACATAATAGCTCTGAAGAAATGACAGAGCATCAAAAAAGATTAAACAAAGAAATACTGCACTTTTAAAACACAGCTTTTTTAAAATTATTTTTTCCAGCTTATTTTGTTACTTTCTTTCCAGAAAAAAACCCCAATTGCATAGGCTTTCCTTGTCAGTGAGAATGATCCATTTAGACTTCTGGAAAGAGGATTTTTTTTGTCCGTTGTTGCATTCCACAGATGAACTGACAGCATAGTTTTTAATTTTATATTAAAATTTGGTGGGCTTAACCTCTGTCTATTACTGTCAGTTTGACAAATGTTGATTATGGGAGAATGGTCCAAAACATTTGTTACTGTTTTGGCAAATAGTAATCATAAAAAATTGTCAAAGCAGTACATAAACATTTCATCTGCCAAAGTAATGAAGCACATATAATATTAAAAGTATTAATGAATGAGAGATTGTTAACATTTTCTGTGAAAAGAAGGATTATAACTGAGCTTAAATAATTAGCTATACTTTTTGGAAATTACCAAATGACATTACTTTTAACTTTGGAGGATTCTTTCTTTGCAAGTAATTTATAGGAGTAGTAGATTGGATCCAAAGATCCTTGAGATTCAGGGCTCACTATAAAAAAGCAGGTACTGAGTCTTAAAAGCCAGGATTTGAGGCCAAATGAATCCTTGAATATGCCATATTCTCAACATGAAATGAGTGTGCAGCATCTGGATGCAGATGTTTCCTCTCAGAATACAAAAGAGAGCTGAATTCTCTAACAAGAAACAGCAGAATGCTGTTCTCTCTGGTGCCAAACATATTCAAGACATCTGTGCTGCCTCTTGGCATTCATTGTTTACCTCATGGCATCACTGGCTGCAGGCTGGATGGGACCAGCAGCTGCTCACAGGGGAAACCCTACAGGGGTAGTCCTGAAGACGAGGCTGGCACTCAGGATTTTCATCCACAGGCAGTGTGGACAGTACTGCCACAACCTCTGGCTTTGGGAACTGGAGTCTTCAAATATGGCATCACTACAGCAGTACAGGTGAAGGCCTCACCATGGAACAGGAAGAAGCTGACAAACTTGAGGTTTGAATATAATGGCTCTCTCTTTGTTATCTTCCATATGGAGTAAAAATATCTGCAGTTCATACAATATTAGTGTATCAGTACCTTACTCTTCACATGATCAATCTTAGTGCTGTTAAACACTATCAAACCAGCTGCCAGGGAACCCTCATGTTAATTGTTTCAGAACAGGACACGCAGTCTTGCCATGTAGTTCAAACATGGAAAGTGATCTTTTGGGGAAATATGAAACAACTAACCTTTAAATAGTTGTTCTTAATCATTCTTAAAACTCTTTACGCTCCTTTTGATCTATCAGAATTTCGTATCACATGAATTAAGTTCTTATATACTCTTCTAAAGACTTTTTTCCCCTCATTGGAGAGCTAGAAAATACCTGGAGCCCTCCTAATGTCTGCTTTATGAGACTGGAATATGAATTTGAATGTAATTTAGAATTGGGTATTCCTTGGCAGAAATGAAACCTAAATTGTAAAAGAAGAGAACTTTTCAGCTTTAAATTAATGTCTGGTTTTGTCACTTTAAACCTTGAAGTTTTAAGAGCCAGGTAGTGCCTAACAAAGACTCTAAGATAATTATTTTGCATTTAAATTAAGGTTTTCTGTTACCTGTTCTGAATAACAGAGTGCCTTAATTTCTGAATTATGTATTTGGTTGGTCAGGTATCCCACTGTTTGTGTGAGAACTTTCAGTTCTTAATTAGGTAAACTTCAGATTATATAGGCTTGTGGGTTTGGATTTTTTGGTATGAAGTTTTTGAAAACTTAGTACAATAAAAAGTTGCATTTGGTACCAATGCCAATGAACTTGCTCTAAAACCTGACAGCACTGGAGAATTAAGCACTTTATTTAATTTAATTTTGTATTTTCCAATGAATAAATAGATTCTGCAGAGTTGGGATTTTTGTTTGGAAATCCTATAATTATGATTGAGAAGCTAAAATTAGGTGCTGATAATATTTATCTTTCTGTTGAAATGCCTCTTTAAACAACATAATGATGTTGGTGTGCAACTGATCACTTGTACAAAATACCTGTCCTTTTAATGAATGAGGACACATTTGAAAAGCACTTTAGTATTCTTTTACAAATTCCAAAGAATATGCAATTCACATAATCCCCGGCATGTGAAACTGTACATATTTGTTTTGCCTGCTGAGTTTAGTTTAAAATGTCACCTTTGAAAACTATCCTTTGAAAATTAGCCTTCTACAAATACTACGTTGAGAATGTGGTTTTTGTTGATACCTGTAATCAAATGCTGCAATGTGTGACAAGCAAAAATTACTGGTGAGAAGTTCTAATCATATCAAGGTGTGCTAGAATACAGGATGCTGTTGGAAATGGCCTTTCATGCCGTTCAGGTGCACTGAAATTTTCACAGGATACCATGAAAATAGCTAAATACTAGCATAAAAGCAGCAAAATCTTTGTGGTTTTCAAAGTGTGTTGCCATCTTAGGCAAACTATAAAGAGCAGTAGCAGATTTGGTTTGTGTTTGTAAGTGTATCCTTCCCCCTCTTTTTTAGCACAGGAAGCATCTCAAATGCCTTGTTGAAAAATGTATGTTCATGTAAGTGGGTGACTGTTTCTGAATGCTGAATATATCTTTATTTCTAAAAGTAATTTGTTTCAATGTGTTTTTATTTTGAATAAAGTAATTCCCAAGTAAGTGTTTCACAGCTTTGCATAGTTATTTCAATGAGTTCAATTTACTGACTAAGCTTGTGGTGCTTGGCATCTTACATCTTGCAGAAAAAGCTTCTGAGTGAGAAAATGTTAAAAAGGAGGCGGGGAAACAGAGTGAAATTGGAAAAGTAACATTGCCAGGCATGTTATGATCAAGTGATAGAAAGAGGTTTTTTTAAAAAAAAACCAAAAAAACAAAACAAAACAAAAAAAAACAACCCACTGTTACCCAGAATAAAAGAAGAGGGAAGAGTAGAGATAAAGAAGATAAAAGAGCAAAGGAATTGTCAGCAGGAGGAGGTGTACAGTCTGCAGGAAAGAAAATCTGAGCAGAAGTTGAGGTGTAGTTTATTTTGGACTCCTGGCATCACAGGAGGCAGAGGGCAGAGAGGGAAAGGGGTGCCAAGGGGGAGCCTGGGATAGAGGGCAAAGATTCCCTGAGGGGTCTTCGGGGAAAGTGGGAGATTCTTCCATATGGAAGGCAGGGGCTGAGCAGGAGCCAACTGAAGTGTTTGTGGGGAAGGGGTGGGTATCAGCACTGGTGTTAACCAGGAGCTGGGCACTCAGGAACAACAGCTGTAGGTGGAAATCTTATGTCTTATGCCCTGGAGTTAGGCTGCAGGTTACTTGTCATACTGCTATTTTATTTTTTAAGTGAAATTCATTAATTACCACTCAGCTGTCATTTGTATACGCAAAGATCAATAAGGGTGAGTCTCTGGGTAAAGCTGTTTCCACAGCCACTTCCTGCTCCCGCCTAATCCAGGTGGATTTTTTGGAGTAGGTTTGTTGTACAAAGTGCAGAGGTATGAGATTTTATTTGGATAGAACAAGCTGCTTAATGTTTACCTCAATGCTGACTCGAATAGTAATTGCTGTGTTGTCAGCTGCTGTTGTTGCTGACTTGAAGTGCAGGTCTTTCTGGTGATAAGTGATTTAGACAGAAAATCAGGGCAGTCTGCATCTGAAAAGATTCAGCTGTTTGTGTTTATAACGGAAGAATATTGTTGTTGTTTTATTATATTTGTTCTATATCTTGTGCTAGCTTGGAAATAAACTCCCCTTCTAGTCAGGAAACATATGTTGTGGAGAGAGAGCTTCTAATGATTCGAATAGGAAGAACATTGAGGTGCTGGAGCATGTCCAGATGAAGGGCAAAGAGGCTGGGGAAGGGTCTGGAGCTCAGGTCCTGTGAGGAGCGGCTGAGGGAGCTGGGGGTGTTTAGCCTGGAGGAGGCTCAAGGGAGGCCTTATGGCTCTCTACAACTCCCTGAGGGAAGGGTGGAGCCGGGTGGGGGTCGGCCTCTTCTCCCCCGCAGCCAGTAACAGGATGAGAGGACACAGCCTTAAGCTGTATCGGGAGAGGTTTAGGTTGAACTCTCTTCACAGAGAGAGGGGGATTGGTCATGGGAATGAGCTCCCCAGGGAGGTGGTGGAGACACCGTCCCTGGAGGTGTTTAACGAAAGGCTGGATGTGCCACTTGGTGACGTGGTCCAGTTGACGTGGTGGTGTTTGGTCATGGATTGGACTCGATGGTCTCGGAGGTCTTTCCAGCCTCGTTGATTCTGTGATTCTGTGAGCAAGAGCACCGGCAGTAGGAAGGTGAGCGCTGAGGGCAGCTCGGTGGCCTCTCCGGCCAAGGGGCGGCATCAGCGCAGCCTCGGCCGCCGGCCCAGCGCCAGCCGGGGGCTTGCGGGCGTCCCGGCAGTGCTGTCCTTGGCCTTGCTGCTTGGCCTTTAAGGGATCAGAGGCAGCGAAGGTGAAAGACCCAACGCACCTCTCCCTTCGGCGGGCAGCTGGGAGCCTTCCCCCGGGGCGGAGCGCGGCCCTCGCCCCGCCCGGCTCCGCCTGTCCCGTCCCTGCCGCTCGCTCCGCGCTTTCGCCATGGCCTTCGCCACCCGCCAGTTCGTGCGCGCCGCCTCCTCCGACGCCGCCACGGCGGCCGCCAAGAAGCTGCTCATCAAGCATGTCACGATCGTCGGCGGCGGTCTCATGGGCGCCGGCATCGCCCAGGTGAGCGCGGTGGGGCGGCCCGGCCGTGGGGCGGGGGGGGTGGAGGCGCCATGGCGGCCGCGGGGCAGCCGGGGCCCGGCGAGTGCTCGGGGCCGCGGGGCGAGCCCTTCCCGGGCTGCTGCTCCTGCGTCCCTGCGCTGCGCTAGGGCTCTTCGCTCAGAGCTTGAGCCCGGCCGCGCTGTTGGACTCCACGCTGCCTCCGAGCGGGAAGGGACGAGTGCAAGCAAGGGCGAGCCGTCTGCTGGCGGACCAGCATTAATAAAACACGCAACAAAACAAAACAACCCTCCTAGCGCTTCTCAGGACATGTTACAGTCCGTGGTCGAACTCCTTCGCGCTTGCCTTTCCAGGCTGCGTTTGTGTGGGAAGCAGTGGCTGCGCTGGCTCTCGGCCGTGCCGGGACGCGCCCCTGCGCTCGGCTGCCAGACTGCTGCTGGTTGGGTTCCACTGCTGCCGAGGCGGGGTACAAAGCATTGCTGCTCCGCTGCTCTCTGCTTGCTCAGCTTTCGCACTTCTCCTTCTCTTGCTGATCCGCACATCTTCAGGTCAGGTGGGTTGGTGAAAAGAACCAAGGCTGATGGTTTAAATTGTTTAAGGTGGTTCTTAAGGCAATGCGTGGACTAATTATAAACAGACAGTGGGTAATGAAATATGGAAAATGTTGGTTGGAAGGGAGGTTCTTCTAACTTGCCGAGGGAGCAGATCAAGTGACATTTTAGACATTTTACCAGTAGAATGCAGCAGCTAAAATGAGCATTTAGCTGTCTGTCATCTTCAGAATTATAAAGTGGTTAATATTTAAATAGGACTTGTTTTCCCAGAGTTTAATCTCAGGCCTTTGGCTTTTAAGTTCACCTTTAACTAGTAGCTTTGGGACATGAAACTGAAGAGTCCTTTCAGTGATTGAAAGTTTTAGCACTTTCTTAATTCAGAGAAAGAACCTGTTGCCTAGAATACCAGGGTAGTTTGCAAAGAATAAGGGGAGTAGGCAAACATCCAGGCAGAAAGTGACAGTGAGGCTGGAGCTGGAGCTCATGAATAGCAGTTCTCCATTTCAATGAATAGATTTGCTGCTCAGAATTGAAGATTTTTTACATTCCTGGCAAATGTTTAGCAGAAGGAATACAGAGGCAGTTTTTTGGCTAAGAAAGTAGTTGTTTATTCACTTCTGTGATAAAAACACTCCTCTGTATTGTAATACTAGAGCTTGAGGTTTCTACTGAAGAACCATCAAAGAACAACTTAGAAAAAAGTTGTTCTTCTGTTTGAGGAAGATGCACACTATGCAAAACTTATAATTTTCCAGGTAAGTGAGCTGATCTTGTTCTGCTGGACTGCACATTTTCAGAGAGCAGCTTGTCGAAAGAAACGTCTGGTATTTGACAGTTACAGGGGTTGCAGGCCTCACCACTGTTAGAGCAGCCAGGATTGTTTTGCTGACTGTCTGCCTCCAATTTATCAATCCAAAATTATCTCAAAGCAGAGATCATAACACTGAGTAGTGTCTCCCCTCTACCCTATTAATAAAGCTGCTTTTCATCTCTTTTTGAGCAGTTAAGAAATTGTGTCTCCTCTTCTCTTGGTTTTTCATACTGTCAGGTGAAGCAAGCCTCTGCTAAAATGTACAGCTGAAAGCCCTAATTTTTGATTCTGCCCTGTGAAAAGCACGTTGGTATGAGAAAGGCATCAACTGACTCCGCAGCACTTGGGTTTCTTATTTAGCATTCTTAAGAGCATTCTTAAGATAGTAGAGTTTAGGTAAGTGTGTGTTTGAGTTGCTAGGAAATGGTATGATCTTGTTTCATTTTCTTCCTTCCTGTCCATGTAAATATGGTGGGAAATGAAAGATGTTAATTTTTCTAGGGTTTTTCGCCAGCTGGTCAGTGATGGTGTCATAAATGGACCCTCAGGGAAGCATCTCTTAAAAATGTGCTTGGTAATGATTTTTCATCTGGAGATTAAAGAGTCTTGCTTCACTGTTATGAACGATCAGCAATAGATGAAGTGTTAGGAGTAGAAGCACAAGCTTGGTTTAAGTGTTTTTTATGGAATGACCATAGTGAAAATAAGCAACCAAATTGGATATAGAAATGTCTGTCTGCAGACTGACCCTTTGTTAAAGCTCTACTGCTGGTATCCAGAGACAAGCTGGTGTTTCTTTATTTGCTGGGTTAGTGAGGCAAATTGGAAGAGAATATCACCATGCTTTTCTTCATGAGGTATCGGTACTTTCCATTTCAGCTAGCTTTGTTGGAGAATGTCTTGTGGGTGCATGAGTCTTTAGTCATCAGGTGTAAGTTTAAATGCAAGGTAGAAGATTGAAGAAGGGAAGGTCTGAAGTTGAGTGACTTTAAAACCGTCAGTGGAACTGTGTTTTAGTATCTGTTTTACACAGTTACTAGATCACAACTCTGTTAGTTGAGGGATTCTAAAAGTGAAGATGGGCTGTTGCTAACTATCAAGAGGAACATAAAGTAATAGTGAAGTAACAGATAACGAGCACCTGATCTTTAATGTGCTGATGCAGTGTGAGACAGTGATGACAGTTACATGTTTGAAACTAATTTGAATACCAACTAAAAAGGCAATCCAGTAGTGCTGTGTGTAGCTGAGCCAGTGTTTGCACCAAGAACATAGTAAGGAGATTTTGCAGCCATTCCTGTCTGTGTGGAATCCTGGAGTAAGAAATGTTCACTGCTGCTCCCAGTTCCAGTGTCACCTTCCTGTTGTTGCAGGGGCACGCTCATGGCCTGACAGCAGAGCTGTGTTTTGGATTGACCATCCCTTGTGCCACCTGCTCAGCCTGCCAGTGTTCCAGTTTTGGCATCCACAGCCCTTTTTCCTTATAAGATCCAAGGCTCTCAGCTAAAACACTTGTTCCTTTCAAGATGCCTCTTTATTCTATAGCCACAGCCACAGAATTTAGATGCCTTCAGACACAAGATTCTGCAGACAGTGTGAGGGAAAGTGAGATTTCTTTTTCCTTTTCCCTCAAGTTGTTTGAGATATTTATCCCTTTAGCGTCACCTCAGCTGTATACAAGCTTTTATGATTTTTTAGTCAAGTGCATTTAATTTGATGTCTTTTAGCTCTCTTTTGCCTAAATGCCTGGTGTATTGTCTGTCCACACAAATAAATATGGTTGGTTGTTTTGTGACCTTGATGTTGAATTTTTTTTTTAACTTTCAGATTGCAGCAGCCAGTGGACATACTGTGGTGTTAGTTGACCAGTCAGATGAAATCCTTAAAAAGTCTACAAAAGGAATTGAAGAGAGTTTGAAGAGAGTGACAAAGAAGAAGTTTGCAGATAAGCCTGAGGTTGACACCTTCTTTATTCCTCTAGGAAAACTTGGCAGAATAAAAACTGCCATATTGAAGTTATGATATTGCAGTTATGCATTACAGAGCATGTTATTATACTTGCTTAAAAAGAAAACTTTTTTCCCAGTGTGCTCAAGAACCTGAACTTTCAGTTTGGGGTTGTTTTTTTGGTTTTTTTTTAATTTAGGGAGGTTGAAAGATGTCTTACGTCATTTTCTTTCCTTAATAAACTTCAGCTTTAGGATAAAGATTTAAACCAACTTTGCAGTATTTTAAAACATGCTAAGTGTGTAATGGAGTAAAATTATTCATTGTAACTTAAAAACAAGCAGTTTTTGAGTGCTTACCTGGGAATGTACTCATTTTGTCCAAGAGCAAATAGTAGCAAAATCGTCTTAATACCTGAGTAAGGAGTCTTTCATTATTTTATTTTTTTTTCCTCCTAACCCTTGGACACAGGATGACTGCAAGGGAAATGAGAGTGCAAGTGACACATATTAGATGTATAACTTTGCACTTGCATTGCTGAGTATGACTTGCACACAGCAGGCCACTGTGGAGCAGTTGATGAGTCTGACTTTGTATCCTAAGGGTTACTTGTTGCTGTGCTTGTTTCTCTGAATTCCACAGCAGATTCTTCTTTTGATACATATTAATATATACAATGTATACTGATATTGATGACTGCCAGATAACGTAGCAGACAAAGGAAATGAAAAGGGCTTGTTTGCAGGAGTATGGAGTGCCTGGATAAGTAAAGCACATATATGTAATTATGGGGAGTCTTTTAACCAAAAAGAAAACTGTCCACATAATACTTGCACTTTTTGTATGCCATTATATTCTACCATGTAGAGTTGGGGGGTTTTTTTGTTTGTTTGTTTTTTAATTTGTACTAGGTCTCCATTTACCCTTGGCTAAAAGTCTTGCATTTCTGTTTGATTTCTGCCCTCACAAACTATGTCAACAGACTTACTATTGAGAAAGTATTTTTCCCCACTTTTTCACTGAAACTATAGCTACTGATTGACCAGCCAGGTGATCACTCAGACTCTTGTGCTGAAGGTTGGACTACAGCAAATCATCTTCCTAAAAGAATGAGTTTAAAGGTCTCCGATTTGCTTCAAAACAGATTTGATTGGCTAGGAAAACTTTGTCAGTGAAAAGCATTGTACCTCTACACACCTGGAACTTCCTCATTGATTTGGAAATGTAGCAGACTGCCTGCATTTTGGGGGGGTCAAAAACACCAGATCACATAAGGGGATTGTCATGTAAAAGTAAATTAAATCACTGTAAATAGACATTACAGCTGCTTGAAAATGTTTCAGGCTGGTGCTGAGTTCATTAAGAACACCTTGAAGAACCTGACAACAAGCACAGATGCAGCATCAGTGGTCCACAGCACGGATTTGGTGATAGAAGCCATTGTGGAGAACCTGGAAGTCAAAAATAAACTCTTCAAGACACTGGATAAGTTTGCTCCAGAGTATGTGTATTTTTCCTGTTACATTTTATTTTCTGTTTTTTATACTTACAGTTAGTTCTCTATTTTCTTCACTGCTTTATTTAAAAATGAGTTTTGCTGTCTTAGACTAGCTCCAGACTATCATGTTGGTGTGAAATAGTTGTTGTGCCAGGTGCATATGTTACAAACGTTCTCAGGTGTTGTTGCATTGCTTCATTTGCTTGTTGCATTGTTCATTTGTTGTTCCAGGTGTGCTTAGTCATTAAGATTGCCCATCTACTTGGCAAGTTCAAATCTAAATCCAACTACAAATGCAGAACAGTAGAATTAACTTGTTCCAGTACACACGGGTTACTGTTAATGTTGTGTTTACTTAAATAGGGAATTGGGATGATAAAGGTTTTTTTTCCAGCACATCTGACATAAACAAGTTTTAAGAAGTCTCAGTCAGCTCAATAATGTCTTAAGTGAACTAACTTTACTTTGTATTACAAGAATTAGGAAACAGCCATTGCTGGTTATTGTGTATGGTGTAAAAGGGTAAATAGTATTTTAGTAGGCACTCATTCAGTTACTTACAGTCCCTGGAAATATCTGTGAACTATATTTGGTAACTGTTGGAAGCTACTGTTGAATTGTATCCAAACCCAAAAATGCTGTTAAGGTGAGCTTGCAGTCTCAGAAGTTTGAGGCTTGTTATTGATGAGTCAGGATCACAAGACCTTGACTGCTTGCAGGTTGACATTTTAACTAGTGCAGGTGAATCTGGGGGTATTGGCAAGAGGTATTCTAGACTGTCTGACCTGTCAACTGGGCAAGATGTGCCTTGAATATCATGACAAAGGAGAAAAGATGTTATCTTTAGTTCAGCCTGGGGTGATCTTCAGGCTTTCTCCTACTGCCAGTAATTAAAATTACCTGGTAATTTTGAAAACAGTTTATGATCACAAGCAGCCATGTACTGAGCACAGGGTAACTTGCCATTACCCTGACACACAAAAGTAAGTAGCTGCCTTCTGCATTCATGAGAGTACCTTATTATGGTTGGATTGTGCCTATTTTGTGCAAACAGACCATTGGTTGCCCAAGTATTTAATGAGCAAATTGGAGTGTACTAAATGGTAAACTGTCTAAAACCAGTCAGCAAGGAACTATGGGCATGGGGACTTGGAACCTCACTTAAAAATATGTGTGTTTGGAACACCTGTGACTATTTTTGTAAGACTGAGCTGTTTGTCAGCATAGCTGCTGTAAAACATCAAATTTTACATAACAGTGTTAAAAGATACTAGGAGTTGTTCGAATATACTCCTGCCCATTGCAAAAGGGGTGATTTTGCAGGATTGGGAAAAAGGCTAAGACAAGAAGCCTTCCTTTTTAAGAACATATTTGGAAATTATTATAAACATACAGATACCTTATGTGTAGGATAAAGGAAAGTGAAGCGAATTGAAAAGAAAATGGATTGCAGTTTAGAAGGTCTAGATAAAATCACCTAAAATAGTGAAATTTGGTAGTCCAGTGTTTAAAATATTAGCTTTGGATACAAAAGGTAATTTGTAAGTGTGAGAGAGTATAGAGTTGCAGATCATGTGCATAATGTGAGGAAAGACAGAAATCTGTAGTGAGTGTTTTTCCACATGTTAGAAGGAAGCAGTAGGCTTTACTCATCCCACATGGTACTGTGCTGGAATGGAAAGCTCTCCCTGTTAGTGCTAGCATTCTACAGCCTTTTCTGAGATTGAGTAGTTAAAAATTATAAACTCATTGTATGGACTCTTGTGTCAGCTCGCTAGGGGTGGTAGACTTGTGGTTAATTAGTAACAAAGACAGGATTTTTTAAAGACAGCTTTGAGTCTCAGGAGGAGCTTTTCTTCTGAGGGGCTCTGGGCATTATTGGCTCTCTGAAGTGTGGGTTTCAGGGAGAGACCAGGAAAGACCAGGGTGCTGTGGAAGGAGAACTTGGCTGCATTCAAATCTCAGGACTTACCACAGGAGTGGATGATAGTAGGTGGAAATGTGAAGCGCTACCTATTACAGTTGTTCTGACAAGATTATTAATTCTGCCTGTGAAATACAAGGTGTTTGAAACCCTGCATTTTTCTTCTTCTGTGCTGTATTTCATGTCTCATGCATTTCCTCAGCAGCAACATGTACTTGTTCATCTTCCATTTTTGCACTATGAAGACATCTCCAAGGAAAATAAATAAGTCTGGGAACTGGAAAAATCTAAAATATTACCTTGAAAAAGCATAGCACAATTAACTTAATTCCTTTTCCTTTTCGTGCAAAATAACTGTAATTTCTCTGAAAGTGGATCTGTACGTGTAAGGGATGGGAAAAGTATTCTTTTATTGAGAGAAGTTGTATTTGTGAGTGGTGAGCGAATTTCTCTCTGTTCAAATCAAATGTAATAAGCCAGGAGTGTTTGGCAACCCCAGAGCACCTTGGAAACTCAGGGTATTCCTCATCTGGATAACTGTCCAGGTGAAACAGTGGATGCTGTTTCTTGGGTGCCATTAGTCTGAGAGCATACTGGTTTATGTTCTTGGAGCTTTGCAAAATGTGGGAGACAGAATTGTATGTTCTATTGCTCTCAGTGTTATACTCACCATATGTGGTATTTATTACAGTGTTACATGGTCGTCATCTTTGGAGCAGAGTAAAGCATTGCTACCCACTCTTCAGTTTTGTTTTCCTTTTCCTGAGTGGAGTCAGTCTTGCATTTCCATTTTGAAAAAGGTCAGGCTAGGATTTTTGTAGACACTACAGCACTTTTCCAAACAGCGTTGTAATGATTATGACAAAAGAACTTTTGGGTATCCACTTTAAGAACTTTTCTGTACTTTCTTTCTGTGTTTTTTCTGGAATGTAGGAAATGCCCATCAATATTCCTTGGCCTAGGATTTACCTTAAGATGTGGAAACTCAGCTTGGACCTGGCTAGTATTTTTTAGCTATTCACTGTGTTAGAATAAATGTGTTATAAAACTGTTGAAAAAAGAAGTGTTGTTCAGTGTTTGCTGTGTAAGGCAGCTGGACTTTAAGAGTCAGATTTATTGGAAATATTTATTAATGTTTCTCTTGTGTTGTGCTCTGCTTTTGACATCTTTCCCTTAGCCACTAGATGGCACCAAGAGAAAGCACTCATGTGCTGGGAAAGCCATTTCTATCGCTTCCCAAAGCCTTCCAACTGCTGTCACCTGAAGTGTGCATTGTGTAATTCTAAGTCACAGAGGCAGGAGAATTCTATTTTAAACTCAACTGAAATCAATTGGTTGGTCAGAGAAGAAAGTGTAACTAAAATACACTTGTTCACAGTGCAAATTGAATGCTTTTCTTTTTTCCATCATCTTTCTATCGTGTGAGGCTACAGAAGAGGTACTGAGGTAAAATCTCAAGTGAACTCAGATATAAGCCTAGCAATGATTACATTTCACAAATCAATGTGCTTCTTTTTATATGAATATTTTAATTTTTATATACAGTGGCAATTTTTTCTGTGAGAGTAAGTGACCTCTGTATGCACTGACTTTGCAAGGTCAAAACTATGAAATGCAGAATACTCCTTTTAGTACCTCACCTCAGAACAGTATAATGCCACTTTATGGTGGGGAGATAATAAAAGACTATTTGTAAGAAGAGTAAACAGGAATTTTCAGGATTTTTTTTATTTCCTTCACTATAACAAAAAAGAAAACATAATAAAAAATGGAAAACAAAGTGAGTGTTTTTGTCTTGAAATGTTTTCTTTAATGCCACTATGAGATGTCCTCATAACTTGGATATAACTTTTCTGAAAGCTCTGTTGTAAAGCTCAGTTACACGTTAGTACGATGTAAGCAAAATGTCAATGTAGATAAACATTTGCTGAGTCCAGTAGGATAACTTTTTGAAGGGATAGTAGGATGCAGCCCAAAATGAAAGGTAGGTTTTAATCTTTAATTTAGTTTCTGATTTTTGTGACTTGAAGAAAAAGGCATTTCTGTAAGCTTTTGGTCTGATAGCAGGGCTATTGAGGTTTTGAGATATTTCTGGGAAGAAAAACCCAAACAAACAAAAACTATTGTAAATTGCAGTTAGTAAATCTCATTTATGTCTGGAAAAGGACTTCACATATGTCTTAAAATTCTTGGCATTTTGTCTATCCTTTGCAGTGTCCTGTGCATGGCAGGTCTTAAGTTTTCTCTGTTTTTTTTCCTCATCAAATCTTTGCTCTGGTGGTAGGTTTGCTCATCGTGTCTATCATTGATAATTTTAAAACAAAGTAGATTGGAAATTTTCTGTAAAGACTCCAAAGCGCATTTTTGATATTGCTTATGACTGGGTTTCAATAAATGTGTAAATGTGTTTAACAATGAATAATAATACCCTTAGGTTTCCAGGATTGCTGAAGGAATTGCCTGGAATGGATTTGGGGAGTTAAACAAGATTTTCTACTTTCACAGTCCTTTTTTCCAGCACCTAATAAAAGTATTCAGTATAATTCCCCAAGAATCAGAAAGTCACATGATCTTTGCAGTGGTTATTTAATCATTGCTGTGCTTAGACCTCAGCAAGAGGTCTGTGATAAACTGCAGGGATATTCCTGAGAATTCTTGAATGGTTAGACAATGGATGTCTATTTGTGTTTAGTGCCTCAGTCTCCTACTTTGTCCTTTATGCAGTCTATATATTTCTTATTTCCAGGCATACGATATTTGCAAGCAACACTTCATCCTTGCAAATCACAGAGATGGCAAACGCAACCACCAGGCAGGACCGATTTGGTGGTCTCCATTTCTTCAATCCTGTGCCTATGATGAAACTCGTGGAGGTGAGTGTCTTAGGAGCACACTTTACAGGGGCTGTTATCATCATGTTCCATCACAGTAGCAACTGCAGCCCAGCAGTGCAATTGTCAGCTCTGGGATTTCAGTTAGATTGACAGAGCAACTCTCTGTTTGCAGCTGTCCTGATACAGAATTTGCTACCTCTAGTGATTAGAGGGTGCTGCAGTCTCTGTTGAGGGGCGGGTTTAAGAGATGGAGGTAACTACTTCAGTCTCAAAGCTCCTGAGTTCTCCACTGAACTGCCAACAGAGGTGCTGTTTATAGCCATCATTTCATTCAGGGAGGCTGATTCATAAGAAGTGCTGATACCAGTGTAGAAATCAATTTTAAAATGTCAGGAGATGAAATCTTATTGCCTTGTCGCTTTTGAAATGAAGTCAGTCGTGTTTGTTTCAATGTTTCCAGCACTGCAGGCTGGGGAAGAGGGGCTGAAATCTGACCAGAGGAAAAGGATCTGGGAGAAAAGGACTGACAGCTGCTGAACGTGAGCCAGTGTATGCCCAGGTGGCCAAAAAGGCCAAAGCCAATCCTGCCTTGTGTCAAAAATAGTGTGGCCAGCAGGACCAGGGCAGTGACTGTCCCCCTGTACTCAGGACTGGTGAGGCCACACCTCGAATGCTGTGTCCAGTTCTGGGCCTTTCACTACAAGAAAAACATTGAGGTGTCCAGAGAAAGGAAACAGAGCTGGTGAAGAGTCCAGAGAGTAACTCACCAGAGGAGCAGCTGAGGGAGTTGGGATTGTTTAGCTTGAGAAAAGGAGGCCAAGGAGAAACCTTATCGCTCTGAAAAATTACCTGAGAGGAGGTTGTAGTGAGGGGGAGTAGGTTCTAACAGTAGTTACTGGAACTACGGCTATTCAAATGGTTCTCTAGAGTGATGTCTTTGTGTTTCCCACGGCAACAGAGACTATGTAGCTTTTAAAGTTGTTTTGATACACTATGATCTCCTAAGTGTGCTTTCAAAGAATGGTTCCTTTTACCATACATCCAAAGTGTCTAAAAGAAACAATATTGCAAAATACTGTATTATGTGTAAAATAGTATTCCATGTCTGTTATGTATTTATCCACTGAAGTTGTTTTTTTGTGAAACTTTTGTGAATTTCTGGAAGAGTGTTCTAAATTACTTTGGTGTTATGGGGAAATGAGAGAGATTCTGCTAATAAATATGCTTATATTCTCCCCGCCTTCCCTGTACCCAGGTCATCAAGACTCCAATGACCAGCCAAAAGACTTTTGAATCACTTATGGATTTCAGTAAAGCAGTAGGAAAGAGTCCTGTCAGTTGTAAGGTGAGTATGTTTTGACATACTCTGACAGTGTTCAGAGGGTCTGTTCTCGTAGGCTGGCAGGTGGTAGGTTTTAGTACATGTATGAGTGTTGCAGCAGCCCTCTTGTTAGAGGGTAGAAATGAGCTGAGACACAGAATTCTTGTTTATCACACGATAGCATGAAAAGGGTGCTGGTTTATTCCTCTTTACAGCTCAGCCATCCTGACTCCAAACATTCACTGACGCTGGCTGTAGCAAGTTCCTACTGCAGGTTTCCCCACAGCCTCTGACTGCTGGTTATTTCCTGCCGAACTGTGACTGCAGGTATTGGTTTGCAGTCTCTGAATGCAGGCTTTTACCCAGCTAGACTGTGACTGCAGGTTCCAACAACAGGCTCTGACTGCAGACCCAGACTGACCTCACAGCTGTGATTCTCCCCAGGATCCTGCTTCTTCATCCTCCCCCTCACCAGCTAACCCACTCCCTTTTATCACACTTATCTGTATTGGGTATAGCTGTGACTCATCAGGGGTGAGGCTGTATTGGGTAATTAACGCAGCTGTTACTTACCAGGGGCAGGATCACCTGTATTCCCTTCTCCTACATATGAGCACTTCAAAAAGTTCCAGGCTGCTCTTGTCCATTTTGTCTTTGTAATTAAAAGCAAATTGACAAAGAAAACACCCACTTTGAAGAGTTTACTACAAACTTTTCAAAGTTCAGTGACTCTAGACATCTTGTCTAGAGCGGCAAAACTCACAGGTATCAGGGCTTTTTGTTATGGAGTTTTTTTTCAAGTCCTGCAGAAGCATAGACTGGAGAGCTTAAGCACAAGCTTGTCTTTAGCCATGCCAGAGACAAAACTTCTGCCTCTTGTACTGTGAGGCAGTTGGCTGAATCCTCCGTGGTGTGTGCTCATTGCAAGTTTTTCATAAGACTGCGGTAACTAGACACATATTAATCTTAATTTCTTCTCAGCTTTGGGTTTTTTTCTCTAGAGGAACACCCTACTTCGAAAACACACTTTTTCTGAATCCATTAAGATGTGGTCTGGATAAATTTATGCAAGCTACTGCTTTGGGTTTCACAGCTCCCAGGACACAGTTGGTCATAAAAAGAAGGGCCTGCAATCCAGTAGTTACCAGATTAATTAATTCAGCTTCTGGATGCCGAACTCTAATTCTGGCTATGTTCTCTAAATTCTGGCTAAATTGTTCTATGGCCTCAGTTGACTTCTTTCCTATCTCTGTCACAATTTCCTACGATGCAATGTGTAGACTATAGGAATTGTTATAAATTAGCTTGGATAGAGAATAATGCAGTATTCACGCCTGAACTTCCTGTGTTTTTTAATTCTTGCTTATAGAAGAAACATTGCTTGGGATTAAATCCATTGCTCTGAATTAAATATTGAGATTAAGTGGAATGAATGGTAAACATCTGAAACAGTAGTAATGTACAAAATAATACTATATTTGCAAAACTCTTTCTCTTGATTGATTGTGCTTCTGACTGATGCTTATGCAAAAGAAGTTTTGTATTAATTTGTTACCTTCTGACAGGATGTGTCTTGTCTTTTCATTGTTAGTGTTAATGTTTGCTGTTAAAACGACGTTAACTTTCAAATGTACGGGTCACCAGTGAGCAGTGGGGGAGAAGCAGGCTATTTATTCAGGAGTGCTTCTGGTAGTAGACACACAAAAAAAAACTTGCTAGGAAGGAACTGCTTTTCTCCTAACCTTCAGGAAATCATATCATTAGACTCTTGATAAAGAAAAGACTAGCCATATTAAATTATTTTAAGACTAATTGCTTTGGACTTGTAGTAGTCTTATTGTTCTCAGTCATGACGACTGTTTATGTGCCGTTCCTTGTTTGAATTTCACAATGGTTTATGCTTTAATACTGAGCAGATAAATGAGATGAAAAATACAGTTCAGAGAGTATCTCAGGTAATGATCCAATAAGTGTCTTTATCCACTTGTTTTATTTGTCATGTAGCATTTGAGTGTAGTTCTGGTAAAGAGTGTTTGCTTAGAATCTTTTTTATTTTTCATAGGATACTCCAGGGTTTATTGTAAACCGTCTCTTGGTGCCATATATGATGGAAGCTGTCCGACTGTTTGAGAGAGGTACTTGGTGGGATATTGGTTTCAAGAGATGTTGACATATAACATATAACATGCTAAATGTTACATTGCTTGAAAAGCCTTGGGATCCCCTCAAAATTTTCAGACATTAAAGGCTGGAAGTGAATAGAGAATGTTAAATATGAGCCAACATATATAGCTGGAAAGGCCTTACCTTCACTTTGAAATGTCAGGTTATGCAGAGTTGGAAGGTACTTGTGTGTGAAATTCCTGGTGGTGGAAAATGTTCCTGGCTTGGAGGTGACAACGTGAGTGTAGTGCCATTGTAAAAATATCCTCTACCAGCTATTTAGGAACTTTCCTTTTTCTATCCCAGGAGACATTGATAAAAGCGATTCAAAGTCCCATAGTAGGACCATTAGTAAAGTTCTCCTGAGCTCACTTATATGGGGCTTGTGAAATAAACCACCAGTTCTGAGGTAAGTGGTGTAATTGTGTCACACAATGGTACTGGCACAGAAGTGATTTGAGCTCACCTACTGCCACATAAAACTTCCTGTTCCCCTTCTGTGTTGAGTTTTAGATATAGGTTCTTCAGGAACTCCAATCTCACTGCTGGTCTCTTTTACATTAATATGTAGGTAAAAATAATCATGAATCCTCAAAGAACCACTGAATTTTTCAAAGCATTGAAGCTTATTTTGAAAAGAAGCCAAAAATGAATTTAGTGGATGAAGATAAAATTACAGAGTATAATTGCTTTTATTTCAAGTGCTCTGCTCATAGTTCTGTGCTACTAAGAATGTCATTTGAAACATTTTGTTTTTGAAATCACTGCTTTTTTACAGATGAAAGCACTCCATTTTCAGGATTCCACCAAGTATGCTTTAAATATTAAAAATCTCTTTTAAAGCACATGGAAGGGATGGTTTGATTTCAAAAAAAAAGCCAAAACAGAACCCAAACCAAAAAACAACACTAATTGTTTATTCATCAACAGATGTACCTAATTACATCTCAAAGGGAGAAAAGAGCAAATTTAGTGACTTGAAAGGCAAAGGCATGAACGCAGGGCGGCATGATTCTTTTAGAAAAAGTCACAGTTTTAAATAAAGTGTATGGATGTTTCAGTGTGTTTAAAAGAGATGCCTTTGTTAAGTGACATGTATCACTGTGCATATTTCAGGAGACAACAGAACTTTTAATTAAATGCAGAAGAAAGAGTCACTGAGTTTGTCATTAAAACTGACTGCTTTTGCCTAAGCAAAACAATATTTTGATTTAATCTTTATTCTTTTTGTATTTTCTCCCATAGTATGATATTTCCAAACTTGCTGAAGTTCATTTGTGGCTTCAATGAAATCTATTTAAAAAGCCAGTTGATGTCTTGGGAAAGCTGAGGGCTGTCTTTTAATTCATATGTTCCAGTGAATCAGGTTAAATTTTTATCATATCCTTTGTGTTTATTCTCAGAGTAGACACTTGAGCCAGATTGTTATCTACATTAAATTGTGTCTTGTTCCTGGTAACCCCAAGCCCCGAAATGCCCTTTTATTGGGCTTGAGTTTTTATTTATACAAAATCTCATTCTGTGAAATGTGCACTTTTGCATAAGCCATATACCTTTAGTACATTAACAATGACTTAAATGGGGCATATTTTAAATATTAATGTATAGTGGTCTGTACTGCTCTTTCCTTAATGCTAAAACTAAACAGCAGTCAGCTGAGTTTCTGTGGAAGTCTGCTTTATCCTAGGAGAGACTAGAATGAACTAGGGATGTAGCTCTTGTTTGCCCTTTTACTATTTTTTATTGCATTGTAATTAAATTGTTGGATGGCCAAGTCCCACGTTTGACAGAGTGGGACAAATCTGTTGAGAGAGCAAGTCTGTATACCTGCATCAACTGCAAATGAGCTGAGGATATAACTGTGTTTGAATTTGAGGAACTGAAATTATGTTAGACTTGGGTAAGGTTACTCTCCACAGCTTCTTAGAAATAAAATGTGGCTTAAAAAAACATTGTCAGCTTTAAAGAGTAAAAGGAGGTATATATAAATTATTAGTTAGTACAGAACTGTCACTGAAGTTGTTACCTTTACAAGAGATTTTGTAAATTTATTTCTAGGGTTCTCTGATCTTAGGTGTATAAATTGCACAGGCTGTGTCTGCCAAGCTGCCGGACACCGTGTGTGCATCGAGCATGAAGGTTCCTTAACAAGTACCTCTGGGGTTTGTATAACTTCATCCTCTTTATAGGATCTTCAGAGAAAGTGCACTGCCTTTCTCAAAATATGAGTTAGAGGTATGCAGTAGAGGTGCATCTGCTTTGATGACAGTCTAAAATATGTATTCCCAGCTAAAGAATGAAGTTAAAGTTACCTGTGACAATGTGGCAGTTCAGGATTTGTATTTTTATAGGCACATACTGAAGCAAAAGCAACAAATTCCTGATAATTTTGATTATTTCTTTTTAAATAACTTTGGAATTCATGAATTCAACTGCATCTGCACAGTCATTTCAGGTCTCTCCTATCTGCCATCTCTGATCCAAAGAGACATCCTCTGGTGATAGGTGCTGTAGCTAAATATGTTACTCAGCTGCTCTTGCTCCCCTCTCCATGCCTGCCTTACCCATTCAGCTGGGTATCACTTGTGTCCTGGCAGTTGTAGTATAAGAGTAGATTTGTCCTGTGCATCATTCAAAAGCTGCTGCTGATCTCACAAAGCTGAAATTGAGTTGTTTCCTTACTTACCCTGTTCTGCTGCCTCTAAAGCTCTTGTTTCTTCATAGTGACCAGTTCTTCCTTTAGTCATTCTGATAGGGTCAGCAAGGTAGTTGTGGCTTCATCAGTATTGTAGTGCCCTGTATTGAAATGCAAGAGGAAACCAGGAAAATGGAAAGCAGGCCTGCAGGGCTTGTTTTTTTCTTTTCTTTTTTTCATTTTTTTCAAGAGGTTCAGCTTTATGCTCCAGCATGTGTATGCTGACTCCAGTTTTTGTGGCTGTGAAACATGCAGAGATTTCTGTGAAGAGATGCACCAGGGTGAAATAACACCCTGTTAATTATTTATAAATGGTGCCAAGGAGATGTGGAATCTTCTCTGTTCATCAAACTGTCAATCTTTTCTCTAGGAGATGCATCAAAGGAAGATATTGATGTTGCTATGAAGCTTGGGGCTGGCTATCCCATGGGTCCATTTGAACTGCTGGACTATGTTGGGTTGGATACCAGTAAATACATTATAGATGGTACTGCATGCTTCTCTTTTTTTTCTGCTTTTCTACTTTTAGCTAAATTGTAGATGTTCTAATGCAAATGTGACTCTTAATTATTTAAACTGAATGTTTATCATATATCCTTTGAACTGTTGAGGAGAAAGCAGTTAGAATCCAGCTCAGAATGCTGTGTGAGTACAGCATTTGTACTACATGTCTGTACCCTTTGTACATGGGGACAGAACAGTGGTGGCTTTGCTGACTTCATCAAATGCTATTGGAAAATAATAATAATATTAACGTTAATGGTACTTTATATAACTAAAAAGAATCAGTGAGAAGAGTGACATGTACTGGAGGTGAGGAATTCTATGAAAAGCAACAAATGTTGAGACTCCCTATCCTTTTTCTACCAGCCATATTTTCATTCTTAATTAATAGGAAACCCAGCAAATATCTCAAAAAGACATAAGTGAACCACCTCCCTGTCACTTCAGTTAATAAGTGGGTGAATGTTAATACAGTAACAAAAACATGCATCATTGGTGATGGCTTGTTGACGGTTGTGTTTGAGCAGCTTAAACATTCTCTGAGGCAGAATGTCACTTGGACAATGGCATTTTCAGGGGAACCTCTTCGCTTTTAGTCAGGACTGTGGAGTAGTCTTATATTGTTCTAAGTAACCATGTGTTTCACAGGTAGAAATTCAACTTGGAATTTCTTTGCACTTGAATTTCTTTTCAGCAGAGCCTTCATTTTATTTGCTTGTACTTAACTATGCTTCAAAAGTTCTTAACTGCTTTTAAAAGTCCTCAGTGGTGGAGATTATAAGGTGTTTGAAGTACACTGAGCCTGAAGACTAATTGTTAGATTTGTGCATAATCATCAATACTGATCTGGGCTTTATGAAGCTGTACTGCAGGGTCTCAGAGAGCCTACAATAATAAGTTCCAGTTCTTCTTCCGTTTTCTGACCTTTGAGTATTTTTCTAAGGAGATGCAGATCTCTATTATCTTTGCATATAAACAGAACTGTTACTAATTCATCCACTTCCCTTCCTTTCCAGGATGGCATTCATTAGAGCCCAACAATCCTCTTTTTGCACCCAGCCCACTCCTGAATAAACTGGTAGAAGAAAAGAAGCTGGGTAAAAAGACTGGAGAAGGATTTTACAAATACAAATGAACTCCAGACCTCAAGAAGTGTTAAACTATCTGTATATGCTACTCAGCACTGCCATAATACAGATGTTTAACCTTCCCAAGGGGGGCACAAGCTGCATTTAGAACATAAGTCACTTGTGAACTGAGTGATTGCACTAGTTAACCATGGTCACAGCTTGATTTGGTAGATTGTTTTTTCTTGTAATTCCCAAAAGCTTTCTATGTACAGTGCCTTCATGAAATATTGATTTTTCTCAGGTGCAGTACGGAATGACAAGTGAATTTATGTATTTGGAACATTATTATATTGATGGGGAAAATCCTAAAAATAACCTCACTTTCTTAAAAATAAAATTTTCAACAATTCTATATTGAGTGTGAGGGCTTTCAGCTGTGTCTCAGATGGAGCCCACAGGGTGGCAGTCTCTTCCCACATTGGCAAATGCAGTCTGGAAAGGCAGTGAGTTGTTTTGTTAGGATTTTTCTTAAGTGCACCACTAATGTGTAGATGTAAATTACAGTGCCTTGAACAATAATGTTGTGAGGGACATATTTAAAAATAAATAAAGAATCCCGCAATGGCAGGCTGCTCCCCAAACAGAAGGTTCCCAATAAAGCATTTAAAAGCAGAGCTCATGATTTGCTTTGGCTTTTTCTACCATTTTCAATTAGTGGTTGAGGGGCTACTTTTGCTAGGTGCTGTAGAAACGTAATGAAGATTTCTAGGTGATTTCTGTTCTCAGGGGCATAAGCTAGGACACTGAAAGCTTCTGAATGTTTTCTAGAGTCCTGTAAATTGGCTGTATTTAAAGTGTCATTTTACACAATACACTGCTACTGTAGTTGAGTACCTTCAGAATGGCAATTGGGAGTTTGCGCTGTATAAATAAGTAAGTGTGTCTGGCTGTGCGAGGCACCTTCTGTTTTGCAACTTCATTTCCTTGGGGCTTAGCAGAGCTGAATTTGTCCACAGTGGGAGTGCATCAAGTCCTGTCTTTTCTCCAAGTATTGCAGAGCAAGTGGGCATGAGGATTGGTGTTCCAGTTCAGCTCAGTAGTAGTAGTGTTCCTTTACTTTCTGTACTTAGTGCTTATACATATCTATCTATCTATCTATCTATCTTTAGTTACAGAAGTTATGAGTAATTATTTAATGCCAAGTTGCCTCTTCCTCCCTCCTCCATCATCTAATTCAGATTGCATATAAAGAAACTGAGGCTGACAGAGGTTAGTTTCCTGGCACGTGATCACATAAGAAATCTCTGAGAAGAAAATTTTGGTTTATTGCATCCTGGTCTTAATTACATAGCATCTAATTTTGAGCCACTTGCCTTGAAAGTAAAGGGTTAAAGGAAACAAACAGTACTATAAACAGTCTCTTTCCTTTACTAATATATTGTTAAACTGACTTGGTTTTACTGAAATACAGTCCACTTCTTACATATGAAGTCTGTTTCACTGAAGATTCCTAATGCTTGTAGCACAGTTCAGTGACTTTTAGATACTGCAGGGTGAAGTTAGTTTCAGTACTCCTGTTTTCAGTAGTAATTAAAAATGGGAATGTGTATGACTCTCGTGTCTAAAAAAATGCTATTTGTTAGGTAGAAGTAATTTGCTACTGGCCCCTTTACTTGGATGATGATCTTTAATTTGGAAAGGGGAAGGTTTACAGCAAGGCATAGGCTATTCAATGTTAAATGTGCAAAATATTTTTCACTAGTAAATGTGATATTTTAGAAAAATAAATTTTCTCTAAAACAATGTTTTCCTTTCAGGAGCTCTAACAGGTACAGTATGTGTATATGTAATAAATAGAAGAAACCTGAAAAAGAGGCATTTGTGAGTTGGACTTGCTGTTTGAGAAGAGACTCTTTTTTTTGCAGAATAGGCTCTGTGGAAGTACTTTAATGGTGGGTGGACATAGCTTATTTTATCAGCATGTGGAGTGCTGTGCCAGGATGAGTAGAGATGAGGTAAAGAGTGAAAACTTCAAATGCTCCCTCTTAAATCTAGATCAGAATGCAGAGTGGTAATTGAATGACTGACTGTAGTCATTTAAACAAGGTAAGCCTTTTCTTTTGCTCCTCAGTGGGGAGAAATGGAGAGTGTGGAAGTCCTTTTAAGGGAGGAAAATTAGGGAATTAGCCAGAAATAGGTTATTAAGTAGTCACTCCTGAATTGTACAAGAATTTCTACAGCTTTGATAGTTTGAAGATTTCTTGAGAGCTTAAAGAATATGTAATGAAATAAAGGAATTGTGTGTTGCCACCTTTTCATCAGTAAAGATTATTTCCCATCCCTTGCTGTGGTTGTGCCTTGAAGCAGAGGTACATGAGCCACCTTCCACTGCACACAGTGTTGATGAAGGGGAATCTCCTGCTGGTCAGTACCGCAGATTAGCATGTAGTACATTAGACCTGCTCTCACCATTCAGCTCTCCTGGAATTTTTTGCAATAGTAGAAAGGAGATTGTGGAAAAAATGAGGGATAGAAGAGAAAGGAGGGAAGAGTGTTTGGTTTCCCTCACTGCCTACTTTGAAAACCTTTAGTCTTTATTATCCTTTCTGCCAGCAGGCCTCAAAGATTTAGAGCATTTTCCCGACTTTGGTCAAAGCTTTGGGATGTATGCTTGGCACAGCTTGAGGGCAGCTTGACAGCCAGCAGCTGAGGAGTCGGACGTGAGCCCAGCTACTGCAGCTGGGAAGATGGCTCCAGATTCAGCATCTGGGTCATTTCAGCTGCCAAATGTGCTCCATCTGTGGTCACCCTAGCTGCTGACACGGCGGGGGAGAAAACAGGAGCACAGCAAATTTTAAACAGGGACTTGAAAGCAGAATCTTTATTGGGCAG
This sequence comes from Brachypodius melanocephalos, assembly GCA_013398615.1. NCBI lineage: Eukaryota > Metazoa > Chordata > Aves > Passeriformes > Pycnonotidae > Brachypodius > Brachypodius melanocephalos. The sequence goes on along the minus strand of VZSR01003049.1, from coordinate 25,747,907 downwards.
AGGAGGATGCTCTGCAGGAGTGGCTTATGGAGCATAAAGTGCAAGAGGTGGCAGCGAAGTTTGATCTGAAGAGAAATTAAGTGTGTAAAATTGATTGACTGAGCAACTGCATAAAATAACTTGGAAAAGTAACTTTTTTCTTTCATAGGTGAGTTGTATTTGTCACCCAAGCCATCTGACCCAAGGGTTTTGTGGTGGCAGTGCAAATATCCTTCAAAAACCAATTAACAGGAGTTAACTCCAGCATCTAGCATGGGCTATTCAGAGCCATGAGATGCAGTACTACCAGCCCTGTACTTCAGCAGAATCAGGTCTCTGAAAAGCAAAGGTAGTGGCTTCTGAATGAGATTCCATTGTGGTTTGGGTTTGTTTTCTTGGTACCTTATTTGGTGGCTTGTTCTGTAGATGGGGCTCTTACACACCTCCAGGTATCTGATACTTTTGAGGTTCATCAGCCGATCTCTTCTGGACACCCACTTACTATAAATTAGTGTGGATTTATCAGGGTGAAGAAGCCAAAAATAAGAAATTTGCTGTATAAAGTGAAGTGTAGTGAGATACGATTGTCTTGTTAAATCTGTATCTGTTACTAGAATGAGAAGAGCATCTGAAAAAGAGATGTTTTGTTTGCCTGCCCAAAAGGTGATTTTGGTGTGAAAAGGTCTTGTATGTTCCTGACTTTGTGTCCAGCTTTGCTCAGTAAAACCTGCAAGTGACTTAGGTGTAAGCTAATGCAATGCAGTGTATTCCTGTGGCCAGGTGTGGTGCTAGGAGGTGGGTGCTAGGGGATGGAGGTACTAGCAGACATTCTCTGTTTAATGCATGCTTGTTATTTTTGCATCTAGAGAAAACCCCTTTACAGTATCAAATGACTTCAAAGATATGGGCAAACTACACACAGCTTCTGTAGTTTGTAGGGACCAACTTTTCCTAAAAATTTACTGCTGGCGGTTTTGGAGCTAACTTTTTCAAGAGAGGCGCCCATAGCTGTGGTGCTACATTCTTCATTTTCTAGCTAGTACCACATTACAGTATTTTTATTCACTACAGTTTGTAACCATATGAGCAATTATAAAACTGACCTGAATAATGCCTTTTCCCTGTGCTTTTTGGAGGAGCTGAGACCAGGAGCAAAAAGCAGATGCTGTGGTTCTTTTGAGAGCTAGATCTTTTCATGTTATATGTTCCTTCAGTAGCTTTTCCTGTTATTCATAGCCAGAGAGATGTGCTTCTACCGAATTCTGTTAGAGAAGGGTTAAGTAGAGCCACAATCTGGTAACTGTAAAGATGATTTGTAGAACGATCTGCCTTGAGCTTTATGATCTTCTCAAAAGTTCACATCAAAACTGAAATCACTCTTTGTATGCCATTTACTGTCCAGTATACTTGTTCACTTATAAATGCAATGCTATGCAGAGTCTTAAATTAAGTGTATGAGATCACAGAACAGTCTGTGATGATGTCAGGTGTTTCTGATAATATATTAGATTTAGGTTTGTATGCCCATGGAGCAATTTTGCACTTGTTCAGTTCACTCTTCTGTTTTATTCCTCTAGAGGTTTTGTATTTGGTTTTCCATAAATTGCAAATAACTCACGGCAGTGCATTCTTCACAGAGAAACCAGCACTATAAAGCTCTAATGCTGGCTGGAAGTTTGGGTTGCTTCTGGGGGCACGAATAATTCAAAACATCAAACCTAGTTATTAAAGGAGCCATTTCTTTTGTCATGTGGTGGCATGAGGCATCGCAGTGAGGCGTAAGGCCAAGATTTGTTTCCAGCCTGGGGTCAGAGGCTGCAAGTTGGCCACAGCACAGGAGGATATTTTAGCACAAGGCTTTTGCTTGGCGGGCACTAAGGAACTTGTCGCTTACTTTGGCTGTCCCGTGCTGCCAGATAACAGGATTTTTTTCCTAGCCTGTTGTTTGCCGCTGCTTTGCTTTGTGCATCTCTATCCTGCCTGGTAACAGCTTCTTCTATTCTGGTCCATTTTTTTCTGCCAGCAACCACTTCTAGGGTGGTTTTCTGTAAATGGAGAAACCCTTACGGTATTCACTAGTTAAAGAATGCAAGTTTTTTGTCATTAGTAACTTAAACCTCCCATTTGGAGTCTTAGCTTCAGCAACAAAAATGTTGTGGATTAACCACTTTCACCAGCAAGAGGCTTTCTGATGAGCTGTGGGAAGAAGTGTATACTTGGTGGTAGGTCTACAGTAAACAGCTGGAATTTGCATGTGGTGAATTAGCACCAAATAAAATCCCCCTTTTTTTTCTTAATTATCCTTGCATACTCAAATGGATGTATTAAACATTTGTGCAATAGAAATTGGTAAAACCACACATTTACAGTAAGCGGATCTTGGTTGGGTGCAGGCTGACATTGCTCTGTTGGTGGCAGGACCTATGTAAGTAACAGAGAATCCAAGGAAGGGATCACTCTGACCCCTGACTCCTTGGCATGCAGTGGTGCCCTGACTTGGATTGGAACACTGCAGTCATTCAAAGGAAGCCCTTGCTTCAACCCAGAATCTTCACCTACTTTACACTGACTTTGTTTGAGACCTGTTGCTTTGACTCCTACACAGCCACAAGCATTAGCAGGTGCAAGATACACTGCATTTGTATTTCGTAGGCTTTTTAGTTGTTGGTTTTCTCTAAAGAGGTTGTAAAAGGTAAAACTGTTTCTGACAACTGCTGTATTTCTCTGGATATGCAAGGAGGGCTAATGGGTTCCTTACAGCTGATGCTGCAATTCTTTCTTCATTGCAATTTAGGATGAATTTTCTAAAAGCCTTTTATTTCAGTTGGAAGCCTAGTGATGTTTTCCAGAATGTCTAAACAGATGAGGCATCTAGCGTGCTATGATTTCTTCTCAGCTCTGAAATCCCTCTCAGAACTTGAAAAAAGTATTTATTGAAGAGCCTGATTTTGGGGGTCCTAGTTTATTTTTAAATCTTGAACCTAATTTCCTAATTTCTAAAGAATATTAGAAAAGAACTGGCATAGACTTTAATGGCAAGTTCTCCCACCCTCCCTTCAGTTCTTGAGACAATGTGAAAGAAAACAACCACTTTCATACTTTTCTTCCTCTGTTTCCTCTTTTTCTACTTTCTTGAACACAATTACTTGCAGGAACGAAGTTCTGCTCTTGCTAATTAGTAACTTCAGACAGTAGCAATCAGACTGTGTTTCTTAACAGTCTGAAAAAAGTACTGCTTCCTAATTTCTTCACCCTCTCCTTTCACTTTATTTTGAATCAAAGGGCTATCCCATCTGCTTGTGGATGGATTTCTGAGTGCTTCTGTGACATCAATGTCAGAGAGTGAGTAGTGGACACCCAAATAATGTTTTAAGTGCCTTAAAAGACATCTGTGAGTCCTTTGAGGAGGAGCATGGGTGAAATAGACTGCAGGGAAATAGTTCGCTGAGGGAGCTGATTTGAATGAGGCTGTGGATTCTGAAACCAGTCAGGGTACTTTTAGGAAAATGGCAGTGTGTGCGAAGTGTGAGATTGAGGATGGGCTTGAGGATATTTCTTTTAATAGGAGAGAATATGGGGGGAGAGGGAGAAGATGCTTTGAATTTCACATAAATGGTTTTCCTGATACCATTTTTTAAATTGCTTTAAACAAAAGCATTACTTAGAACTGAGGAAGAAGTCTTTTTCTTTCTTAGAGACTTAGCATTTTATATTTGGCTAAGACTGAAAGCTATTGTTGCCTAAGTTGACGCATAACTGGCAAATCTATGAACTGAAGCCAGTATTGTTACTTAGATCTAAATTTGTAAGGACATTTGGTTGTCACAGATTAAACGATGAACATATAGTTTACACCAAAGACAGAGTTACATTCTAAAGACTTTGCACATGTTTACAGCTGAAATCATTGCTTAGCCTATTGACATGGGATATTTGAAGTAGCAGTGGAAGGGGAGAATAATGGCAAACAATGATGAGTATGTCAAATGATCGTACAATTGGCACTATCTTCACCCACAGGCTCATTGCTTTTTAGCAAAGGCCAGAGCTTTTCCATGGTGGTAGACATTTCTAACATTACAAGGAGGAAAGTTTCTAGTGAAACCTATGACTTTGAAAAATTGCTTTTATTGTGTTTTTAGGGAATTAACTGTTTCAGTGACAGATAAGACTGGGCTTAGCTATTGCTGGTATCAGTTTGACATAGAATTTCATGTCATTCATGTTATGAGAGTAGTGCTAGTCCACAGGCACACAACTCAACTTACAATGGATTTATATTGAAATTGAGAAATAAAATCTAAAAATCAATCTAAAAGGAGCGCCATATTCTCTGACTTCTGCATGCAAGGAAGTTGTTTTGGACAACTTGCTGAATCTGCTGGGGAATGAGAGAGAAATAACGAAGTTTGATATTTGGCAGCTGGAAATCCAGCATGTGTTAGTGGATTTTAGATACCTTTAACTAGAAGTGATTTCAAGATGTGAATTAGCAAGGACATCCTTCAAATCCAACTACTGTATGCTGCAGAGAACGTGGCAGGCTTTTCTATCCTGGTTAGGAGTTGTCTTCTGCAAATCTCTTAATTTAATTAAGTATTGGCCACAATGTCTAAAAAAACCTGAATGAAATCTGGTAAAGGGAGAGGGGAGAAGGTCCTGCCTAGTTGTCACTGTTCAGCTGGGAGTGATGGGTAGTTGGAACTGGTGTTTGCACCTTTCATCTTTTCTGTGAGCTGTTGCTTCTGCTTGGTTACACCCTCAGCCTAAGCGTGGGTCTCTCCACATTTCCTGGGGTCATGGCAGGGTAAATGCTACAATACCAATAGTGCCCAATAGAAAATAGTTCAGGTGAAACTCTTAAATCCATGCCCATCAGCTTTCACTGTGGTTTGTTCTCTCTGTTCTGTCTGGGTTTCCTTGCTATTGCCTCTGAAAGTGAGCTAACTCCTGCCCAAAAATGGCAAAGCTAGTGAGATAATGGCTGGAGTAAGGTGAACTTAAGAGTTCTTTGAATTTTGGTTGATAAACACAGTATATTCCATGTTTATATAACTGTGTGGTTGCTGTTACGATAACTATACCTGTAGTGTAGCTGTATGCATCTCATTTAAAATATCTCTTAATTCTTCTATCTGTGGTTTACATGAGTTACATATAATTGCATCTGATCCTCACGACATACCTGGGAGCTAAGGAAATATCATCCTTCAAATGTGCATGGGAAACAGATCCGCAGGGAAATTCTTCCTTCGCTTGTCTAGAAAATAGTATTTCTCCCTTTTCTTCCTTCAAATTGCATTTATTTCCAAACTGGACAGAATGAAGATACAGTGTAAGTGTTAGACCTGTGCTAGATTTAAGTCCACTTTTTGAGGTTCATAGGAAATCCAGCATTAGGTCACTGGAAAGGAGGCACTGCCTCTGAATGGGTGAGAGCAGTTAGCAAAGCTGTTCCACCAGCAGGGAACTCTTTCTGCCAATGAGGACATGCCAAGAGCAGAGGAGTCAGTCAAACACAAGAGAGAAAGGGGAGGAGGGAGGAGCCCTAGAGTAGAGGTGAAATCAAATGGACTAGAGGAGGAAGGAAGTAAACTACTTGAATATTAAGAAATGGTTTGCAAGTCAGTTTCAGTGTGCAATTTCAGTAAATTCACACTTACTAAACAAATAAATATGGGTAGGCACTACTTTAGAGCACCAGTATAGGAAGAATTAGACTGCTCAGTGATTAACTAAGTGCTGTGACTGGTTTAACTTCTGGATCAAGGAGTTATATCAGTCCCACTCAAAGGGAAACTTTCACCATATGTGAAATCTGCCTTATAAAATTTAAATTTTCAAACAGTGGCTAAAAGCATTCATGGTTAAATTTGAGGGTTATTAGATTAAGGTGTTTTGATTGTGAATTCTTTCAGGTTATAAAAAGTTGAGTACAGTTTGAAGCTATCAGGTCTTTACAGGAAAAAAGCAGTGGCTGTTCTGTCACATGATTTGTTTGCAAATATGATTACTGCCTATTAATTTAGGATTAATAAAGTGTAGAATGAAAGAAGTTGTTGCTGCTGATGTTAATCATAACAAAACTAAACATTTCACAAAGAGTAAAAAGGAAAAATACTTCAGGGTAGCAAAAGCAGCAACTAGAATGTAAGAATCTTGTCCATCTCGGGCTTTTTGCAGTCAAGAGATGTAGTCACTGCCATGTTGTGATGTGTGCTATCTCCTTTTTTGTTACCCAGCACTTTGCTTTCACTGGCAGGTGCCAAGGAAAACTAATCCTTCTATAGCATTCTGCTTTGTCAAGATCTGAGTCCTCGTTTCTGTGGCTTTTTCTCTGTCTTAAAGCACAGAGATGTCCTAACTCAGCTGAATAGATATCCTGTAGGACTTTTTAAGCCCCTTTTCTTAGCTCTGGGAAATTTGTACAAATTCAAAGAATGGCCTGTCCAAATAACTCTTCTGATCATCATTAAGTTTTGGACTATGTTATTTTTCTTATTGTGCTCAAGACTTTATTATGTCAGTTATCTTTTCTCAGCACAGTGAAGAGTACAGACCACTTCTTGGGTGAGTTGCTCTTTCTAGGGTGAAGCAGAAATTCTTCTGCTAGCTCTGCTGGTTTATGCTGATTTTCCATAGCTGACAGGTTAATGAATCTGTTGCTTATTTGAATGTGTTGGGTTTCTGGAAGGTGGGTTTATCAAAATGTGGTTTGTCGAACATCATTCACAAGAAGAAAACCTTAGTTTTCTAAGGTTCCCAGACCAGGTATGCAGTGACTGTGTATCTCAGCCAAGCAGACATCTGTGATTCAGTGAAGGCATGGTTGTTGCAGGAGGAGTGTCCCAGCCAAAGAGAAGACATAGTTTAAAACCCATGGCCTGAAGGTATGACTGTTTATCTGGGAGGATGGGGAGCGGTATTTCAGTCCTTGTTTTGCTCTGGCCAAAACCTGATGATTAAGAGGTTCATTTCCCCTATTTCTGGCACATATGTTCCTTTTCCTGGGCAGATGCCCATTTGCTTGCTTGGCTTTCTAAACCTAAGCTTCATATCTATGAGGAGACTCAAAAAGTAGATTCATACATTAATCCGGAGTTTCTCTTCCTGATGTGTTGTGGAGAAATGAATGTGTTTGGGCATACTTTCTAGGTTTTTGGTTTCATCTCGGAATGTGTTTACAGCCAACCATTTTCCTGTTACAACTTCTCCTTTTGGCTGACTTGCTTTTTAGCCCAGTAGTTTTTCACTGACCTGACTTAGGAGAAATGTATTCATAACTCACAGACTTCTGGCTATTTGTGGACTTACTTCTTTCCCCTCTAGTGTTCTATTTTGTGTTAGGTCCTTATTCTGGAGGAGAGGCTTCCTTGCATGTTAATTCCCTTGCAAATGAAGGGAAAAAACTGCAGCTGCCTTATGGGAGAGGTTACAGGGCATTTCTTAAGTCTCAGTAGTGTCCTTCATTTTCTGCCAGTCTTGCTTTAGTCTAATTAGCTGCCATGTAGATCAGAGCAGGAGGCCACCAGGAAATGGAATGGTTTCTTCAAAGCCTTGTGCACTGTAGTGGTTTCAAAGGAGTGCAGACAGCTGATGCTGTGGATTCTACTGTCCTAGGGCCTGGAGCAAAGATTGGGTCCTTAAGGTCCTACATTTGCTGCAAATTGACTCAGCCATTAAGCTATCCATTGTACAACTAAATCACTGCCTTTTCTGTTGCCTAATCCAAAGCGGAAACTACAACAGAAGATAATTCCGTGGAGCTGGTGAGTCCCTATAAGCACAACTGGTGAATCTGTCATCGCTTGCTGCGTAAGAAGCCAAAGTTAGCTGAAGCATTGGGTTTTTTAATGTAACACAGGGAAAATGGCTCTGGTCCAGGTGATCCAGAAGCCTGAGGAGCCAGACCATCCTGTGATGTTGGCCTTATTAGCAGTAAATAATCCTGGCTCAACTCCTCTGTTCTGTGTCTGCTAGTTTTGGTGAGGGGTGGGGGAAAGCTGTGTGTTTCCTAGGTACTGGGATAGTTCTGTGTTTATGAACTAGAGTACCCATGCTGTGATCTGTGCAAGAACTGCTTTTAGTACATGTGCAGAACCAAGTGTGGGGGCAGAGACTGGTTTGTGAATGCCTGTACAGAAGTGTCTGGATAATTAACTCAGCCATTAGGTAGGAGCATTTAAATCTTTGAAGATGTTTTCTTTGGGAAATACAGGATAATCATCTCCTCGGGCACACAAAAGAGACAAGGTTAGATTCTGATGTCTGCCTAAATTGCACATCAGGAATTTAGGTGCTGGTTTTGAGTCTTACCTGGAGTAATTTGTTCCATGTCAGAAGGATTTGAACCTAGTCTTAACTGCCAGGGTAGCACCATCATTCCTTGGCTATCTTTACTAGCTCATCCGTCTCCACTGACAAGCTGGCACAGTATAGTGAGGGCTCTTTCAGTCCCACAGGAACAAATGCCAATTAGCAGGGGAGGCAGGAGTGGACACAAACCCAAGCCACAGGGGGCATTCCAGGATAGCAGGGTTCCTCTGTTTCAGGTGTTCTCATGGCAGCATCCTAAGCCTTGCATATTAGTTAACCTTTCCCATAGCTGCCGTATGTGACAGGTCTTTGATCTTATGAATGAGCCCAACACATGGTGCTTGTTCATTGTATGGTAACAGTAGAGATATTATTTTTAGCTCCCAAATTCTTTTTCTTCACTATTAGAGCTGAAAGACCTTTCTTCCTTAAGGCAGGCAACTGTTCACAACAGAGTATTGGGGACAACGTGCTACGTGAAGCCAACACTTCCATTGGAATTTTTTTTTTCAGAATGGGTAAACGGCTTTTTAACTAGCCATTAAAAAATCCAAACAAAGTAGTCATGTTTTATAAAGTTCTAAAAAGAACTGTTGTCTTTGGAACATGTAATTTGCAGATCTCACTGCAGTAATCCTTGATTTAGAACAATTACAGCACTAAGTACTTGCCTTTTTTCCTCTTCAAAAAACAAAACCAAACCCCAAACCAAAAGCCAGACAGGTTTCCAGCAAAGGCTGGGATAATTGAATGGAAACATAGCCAAGTCTTGCAAAACTCCAGTATACAATTGCTATTCTCTCAAGAGATATTTTCTCCTGCCATCTGAGAGCCTGGTCACTTGTTTTGCCTGTTTTTTTTGTTTTTTTTTTTTTTAAAAAAACGTAATCACTAGTTGCTAGAAATAAATATTGCAAGAACTAATATGCTGGTTACAGCCTTAAAACTGGGCATGTCTGCAGTGCACACTGGCTTAAGAGAAAGCTGTTTTATAACATTTTTAATTATGAAATTTCTTACGCAACTGAGTTAAAGGGTCATTTATGAATAATCCAATTCCAAAGCTTCCTTAGGCAGTACCTGACCTATGTCATTTCTTGTAGCTTAAGTTTGACTCAGTCCAGTCTCACACCAAACAAGATTTGGGAGCTGGAATACCAAGAATGTTGATTCAGTGTACAGTTCATAGTATTTCTTTTCCACTCACAAATCAGTGGAGTAGTTTATCTATGGCTTCAGTGTCTGGGATTTTTAAAGTCCCTTAGTAGAAATGAGGCAGCTGTGCTGCTTGCTAGGGCTAGAACATCTCTCAGGCACCACTGGCACTAGGCAGGCCATGCTAACTCTGGATCTCAGACCATGAAACAAGGCCTTGCACAGCTGATTCTGCAGCCAGCTTCAGTCCTTGGCTGTGGGATAATTTATACAGCTACAAGAAATTTAACTGTAGGCCTCTATCTCTTGTGTGGGCATGGACTGCATCCAGAAAGAAGCAAATCCATGTTCCAAGTCATCAGCTTAAAACCATTACTCCCTTCCCTTAGATTTTGCTAGGAAAATGATGATGGAGAGATCCTTAGTACTTCCACTTAGGCCAAAGCTAACTGAGCAGCATTGAGCCTCCCCATTCCTTATTCCTGGTATGGAACTGAGACTTCTGCTCTCTTTTCAAATAGAAGGTAATTTTCCAAAATCACTTCAGGTGAGCAAACAGCCAGACAGACACATTGCATTTCCTACAAGAGAAGACTGAGCCAAAAGTCTTCAGCCTTACAGGTGACCGTGCCTTCCTGAGCTTGCCTACCTTTGAGGGATTCTAGCAAAATACATTCTCTGTTTTGTTTGGGGTTTTTTTTTTAAGCCAATTTTAAAGACAGTTAACTTGAGTTTTATTACAAAGCTTTTATTAAAAAACAAATGCTCAGCACATTAACTCAAACTGGAATGACAAAAAAAAAATTGGTTGACAGTATTTTTGGCAAAGGCTGTGCCTTACTATTTTAAAAAATGGGTACATCAATGCTCATTTCAACAACTGGCATAAAATCCCACTAACAGGCTAACAAAAACAGATACAAATACAGAACAATTGAAGTAATAATTCAAGTGCTGGGCTTTTTACAAGGAGAAGGGGAATGGGTGAGAAGGAGAACTCACTGCAGTCAGATTTGCTGGATGTATTGCTTATGTTTACAGAGTAGATGATGCAAGACTAACATGTCTACTGACCAGCTGACTGTTGTTACATTTATTTAGTTCTATAGGACACTGTATTATATAGACTGAGAGGCCACTATTTGTTACAAATAGTTTAACAAAACAGCCACCTTTTTTTCCATACAGATTTTTCCTCTGGCAGAAAAAAAAAAAAAAAAGAAAAACTCCTTTTATTTAAAAAGTATTTCAGATTTCCGACACTTGTTTAAAAGCTCATACCTAGTAAAATATACACCAAAGAAATTACAAACTAAAAGTTAAAATATAAAAGCATTCAAGTTTCTTAAAAAAAGCTAAAACCAAAATTGATCCTGTCGCACCATTAAATAAAAAGAAGGTTGAGCGTGTCATCCTGGTCCAGGCAAATTCCATTCCTCGATGTGCTGTATGGGGCAGCTGTGGTCTACATTATTCTGTTGGCTGAAGCAGGCAGAGACAGCCATGCTACTGTGTTTGCTGACTCAGTATGGACACAGATGAGACGGGGGCTTAAGAGTGCAAGGCAGAGGTGAAGACAAAAGCTGCTCTGCTGACCCAGGAGCTCATTTGCTCTATTTATATCGGGGCTGGACCTCGTGATAGTGAAGGATTTTGGCAGTGATTGTCTTTATGATTCAGTGTCTCTAGCAGTGACATCAGGGTGAATGACATCCTAGACAGACTCCTTGGGGGTGGTCTGTGCGGATGAAGGACACACCTAGGGTTTAACAAGCTTCCATCTCCAGAAGGGGTCCTGGTGTCGCCGCCTTTGCTTTGCAAGTTGAGAAAGCATTTCTTTTCCCACCTACAGGGAAGGGGGGGGAGAGAGAGAGAGAGTGATAAAGACTATCTGAAGCCCTTAAAAAAAATTTCTTCAAACAAGCTGGTGATGAGTCACTGTAATTCTTACTACTGTATTAGTGGAATGTGCATTACAATATCAAATGCAGAATTTATTACTACTTGATTTTGCTTTATGTTTGCAACCATATTTGTGGAAAGTACTTTGGATTGTAAAGTGATACCGACTAGAAAGGTGGGGTTTTAAACATCCAGCATGTTACAGAAATACTTCCTTTTTGTAGTGGATTTCATTTATCTACAACATTTGACCCAGATACCATTACAAAATTAGACATCCTCAGGCTTTAGTACTGCAGTGCAGTGGTTGAGGTCAATTAAACCTCTATTTCAGAGCCTCAAGCTCTACTCTCTGCAGACATGAAAAAATGCTGTCTTCTGCAAGCAGAAGGCTTGTGTGAACACCCATTTTACCATCCATCCTCATGACTGGAAAGGATTTGTTCCGGTCTTCAGCAGGGTAGGGAACATCTTCCAGCTGTGAACCATGGGCCTCCTCCCTACAAGTAAAGTTCACTAGATCTTGGAAGGATTTATATTCTTAGAGCATGTGAAATGGCCCACAGTACAGGCCTAATAAGAATTGCTCATCCAGAGAGGAACAGTTTTTCCTCACTAGGTCTCTTGGTTACATCAGCTGATTTATGAAATTGCCAACTCAACCATCACCCTTGCCCTTCTGATTCAGACAAGTGAGTTGTAACAGCATCTCCACCCAAAATCTCTCTAATACGAGTCAGATGTTTTTCCACACATGGACACATGCACTGCTTGGGGACCACTGCTATCTCAGAAAAATTAACATTAACCTCTAGCTCTCCATGTACTACTCAACTCAAACAAATAGAAGGTTCAATGAGCAAAGCTTTTGAGAGCGCTCAAAATTAGCACAAGAATGCAGTGCAGTGGAGAAGGTAAACAAATTTTCACCCGAAGAAACACAAAATGCTTAGTCACATAAAGAAGATACACTGCCAGCACCTTGAGTCACTCAAGGCAAGATAGAACAAGTTTATGAAGAAATGGTTTAAACCACAAGTCAAACTTCTTTTAGACTAATCATAATAGATAGACTGCTAAAACCTGCAAGAGCCACAAGCTGAATTAGTCAGCAAATTTTACATTATGTTACATTTCAGCAGTATTTAAACCAGGGCCATTTATAACTGAGCACCCACCTCCCATCTATTGCAGCTTCCATGCAAACCATTACAACACAAAGGGTTTCACTCGTAGTGGCTGAGTAGCGTGGCAGCTCCTGAGTAAGAGGTTACACTGTCTCATGTAGTCCAGGGTAGAAAGCCTCTAAAACTGACTTTGTACCCGTTGATTTTAATCAGCATAAGCTGAGGCCCCAAAATGGTATTAAACCAGTTGACTCCTTATCAGAGGTCACCCACGTGGCTATTGTTACAGTGGAAAGGCAAGTTGAGGACACTTAAGTTTAGCTGCAGACTAAGGTAGAAAACACCAGCATGAATTTATAGCAAACTTCTCTGTATAGCTTAGATTTGATGCAGACTCCTCTGTCACCCAAATATTACCATCCCTGATACATAAAGAATAACTGACACCTGCTGCTGGTAGCCACAAAAGGACATTTAAAGCTACTGAAGCCTCTTAAACAGCACAGCTAGAAGTCCACTGGCAAACTAGCAGTTTCAACAGAGGTGGCCTGTATTGACTAATTCAGTTCCTATTTCCTCATAAAACCAGCCCATGTCCCAGCTAAAAAAAGCCTCCTGAGCTTCCTGCCTTTTTAAAAAAATTATTTTTTATAAAGTAGTGTAGTGCTCCGTAACACGTGCGGATCAAAGAGCTACGAAGGGCTCTACCTTTCCAAGGAGCACGAAAGAGAGGCCAAGCAAACAGCAGAGAAACACTGGGGAGAGCACCCTGCAGCTTTATATTTATTTTGTGCCTTTTCATCCCGGATTTTCAAAGGTTTGGTCCAGGTTGCTCTTCCTGGGAAGGTTTTCCTCTCAGTCTTACATGAAAACATTCAGCTTCCTGTTGAGGAATGGCCTTGAGGCGCCAGGCCAGTAGTTCACAGCAGTCTGATACAAGCACTGTGATTCAGAGCTACTCCCCATTAGCAGCCAGGAATGTCTACTTCACTGAAGGAAATGAAATGCTCTTCTGTTGAGATGGTTCCCTGCCTCCTCCCCCCTTCCCTTACCAGCAAGCTCTCTTTGAAGTCAGGAGGTTAAAATAACGACTGTGGCCTTGCTCTGGCTCTCAGCTTTTTCCAACAGTGGCCATTGCTTCTTTCTCAATCCAGAGGCAGCTTTTTCAGCGCCTGCCTCCTTTCCACAGCTCCTAACTATACCCAGCTCCTCTAGAGACGCTGCAGACACCACAGTGATTCCGGATGGGGACAGGCACAGGGAAGCCCCATGTATTTTTATTTCCAAGCCGTACTGCAAATTACACAATAGCTATCCTGAAAACATCATCTAGAACCCAGCCTTTCTCCTGCTGCACATTAAGGCTAAACGCTGGAAATTGCTTCTACTGCTGATAAACCAAATAATACCTAAAAAATATGAGTGATGATGGCGTTGCATTACAGATATAAAACAGGTCAAATCAGGATTCTTTTCAAGAAACCACAGGCATGTGCTAAGGAGACTGAAGACTTCCCACATCTAAGGCTTCACTGGGGGGCTGCAGCTGAAGTCTCGCCAGGCGAGGCATGCCCTAGCAAAGCCCAATCCACAAGTGAAGTCGGCACAAATCAAAGACTGCAATTACAGCTCCCTGGCTGTGGTTAGGCTTCAAAGAAAGTGCTGCAAGTCACATTTTACATATGTGAAGTCTTGAGCCTGAGCCACAATAGGAGGCACTGTCTGTGCCATTTGCAGTGCACATCTGACTGCAGAAGGAAAGGGGAAAAAGAAAAAGAAAACAACACCTCGAGAAAGAAACAGACATAAGATTCAAGATTAATGCAGTGCGTAAAAAAAAGCCTTACTACTGAAGTGAAAAAACTGTAATTCAGAAATTGCTACAGTAAAACTAAAGCCTGGGCTCAGTGGCTGAGGGGATCACAAGGGGATCTGAAGTCCTCCTCGTGCTTCAGAATGAGATGGATTGAAGGGTGGGTCTGCAAAGGTCTTGTTCTCCTCCTCTGCTCTTTTAACTTTTCTAGAACGGGGGAGAGAATTGTGCAGCTTCATCCAGGTCATGCTAACCAGAAAAAGTTATTGAAGAAAGTCAAGAGTGTCTGGGTCAGTACAGGAATAAGTATGGATTAAAAGAAATACCTAACCTTTCAGAGAGGGCAAGGAATATTAAACATTTTAAATAAGGTACTTTTTTCCTACACCCTTCCCTATCACACTGTTTGGATACAGTTCTAAGAAGAGACAAGACTACATATAACAGGCAGTTACATGCATTTTTTTTTTTTTTAAAAAGAGAGAAGTTCATCTCCAAACCTGTCAATCTGGTACTTCAAACACCATGGCAAATTTAGGGACCCAAAAGCTGAAACTGTGATTTTCTTTGTAAGTCCAAAATGAACATGTTCAACTTACTGCCAGCCATGGTTTATTCAACACTCCAGAAAGCCAGCTATGCAAAACCAGGTCATTATTTATCAGAGCAGTTCATGCTGTTTTTGAAGTCCCTCTGTATTTTCTTTAGAAAGAAGAGCTGCAGAGGGTTTCAGGCACAAGCAGATAGATGCCGGCACTGCAGTCTGCTCCTCTTCCTGCCCAGCTGTGCCATGGTTTGTGGGTTTAGCCCAAACCAGATCCTTGAGATGTTCAGGGCAAACACAAACAAACACTCCACAACCCTTGTTGTTTCTAAACAAAAAAAGCACCTCCCAACAAAACCCCAGTCATTTTAGTAATCCAATTTGCTGCAGGGTCCCACAAGCTGTTACAAAACATGGATGGAGAGACCTACGGGAGACAGGAAAAAGCTCTCTCTGCAAGAGCTGGATACCAGCAGGCACCAGAAGAAACTTTTTAAGCTGCCTTTGTATCCAAAGAAATGAGACAAAATTGTACCTTAAAACTGTAACAGATGCTGCCATGTTGAAACCATGTTAGTATGAAGTTTTTCTTGGTCTGTCCAACCCCTCTATCCCCCTTGATACTTTTAACCTTGGTCCATTACCTGGTAACTGTGAATAGAGACTCCAACAGCAAATTATTCACTGCTGTTTTAAATGCCCTGAATTAACTGCCCCTGAAAATACCTCTCCATTAACTACAGGTGGAGCCTGGAGTCCTAACTTCTGTCCTCATAGTTTGACCTCAGGTAGACGCATTAAGTGAGCAGCAGGAACATCCCTCCCCCAGCCTTCCCAAGCCAGAGACTTCTTCCAGAGCAGATTAGTTTCAGCATGGAAATCACCCAGGTATTTTAGGGTTCCCATTTTGCACAGCTGACGGCAATGATGCCAAGCAGGTGTGGCTCTTATCAAAGGCCCCCAGTGTAGGCAGCACAAAACTACAAGCTCTATCAGTAAGCTAGAATCTTTAAAATTGTCTTAGTGGAAGACCCAAGACACGTTTTTCCTGTTGGGGGTGGGAGGGGAGAGAGGCTCAGTGTTTATAATAAAAACCAGATTGCCTCTAGACAGCTGTCTCTAGCAGCTTCTTAAAGAGGAACAGTATACTAAAGGCGAGGAAGAAGGAGGAAAAAACAGGCTTGTCTCCTTTCTGTATCTTTATGGCATATGATAAATATTCAGAAGATTATTTTTAAAACTATTTGTTTTCTAGACTGAGAGCTAGGGGCACTGAAATTGTTACTTCAGTTTTCACCTGCTGTAGCAGAGAAGAACATGAGGTATTGGTAAAGCAATAAGTGAAAATTCTTTCAGAAGAAAGAACTAACACAGGTACAGTTTCCTTTGTAGATAATTTTTTTCTGACACAATTAAACATAGGTTAGAATTTACACTACTTTGAAAGACAATCTCAACATTTATATCTGCTGATATATGAAATAAAATAAATAGTTGCTTTCATGAAACCAAAGGCAAGTCAGATGTAACCTGAATATCTTCCTGAGCTTCCATCAACTCTTCTACACACAGGCATCCACAGAGCAACACTACAAGTGTAAGACAACAGTTCACAGAAACCACTACAGAATTTAAACATACCAACTTCACTTTGATGCAATTAACTCATCATAAAATCTCTACTGGTCCAAAATACACAACAGGAAGCCTGTGTACCTCAAAAGACACATATGTGAAGAAAACCAAGTATTCATCAGAATGTAGTCCCACCTAGCTTGTGCATTTGCCTTTACACCATACAAACCAATTTTGTGTAGTTAACTTTGGCAATAATATTTTGCCACATGCATTTTCAGGTATCCCTGAGATGAAGGATAGATAGAAGGCTCTCATAACTCCTGAGTTTAACTCTGATACAACTTAATATTAATGAGGGAACACATATCCTGTAACTTTTGCAAGGAGGAAGTAACTTCAGAAATTATGTCTCTCTGCTCACTTAAGCCTACTTAATTCTCTTCAACCCCTGATCCTGCTGCACTGATGCCTGTGGCAAGAACACCAATTCCGAGATGGTCGCTGGTACTCCCTGCTCACACACTTCACCCCTGTGCCACTGATGCTTTCACTGCACAAATGCTTCCAACATTTGCTCCTACCACTGGAAGGAGGAGCTGAAAGCTCATGTCCTGAAAGCTCTCGCTAAAGCTCATAATGTCTCACTGACTTGCCAGGCTCATGTTTTAACTGGCATTCCTTACTTCTATGGCTTTCCAATCTGCAAGCTTTCAAAACTGTGTATATGGTACAGTCTTAAGAAGCAGGGAAAGGGTCAGAGATTTAAAAGATTATATGCATAAAAATTTTTTAAAGTAGAGGATTAGGGAACTGACTGATATGAGAAGGTTTGCTCTACTATCAGTGACTTTTGCAACGTCACAGTTAAAGCTCTTTGGTTCTGTTCTGTTCTTTTGGTTAGTTTTGTCTTCAGGATGGCTAGGTTTGCATTCATGTATATCAGAAGTCGTCTTTAATCATAATCTCTAAAATCAGGGGCAAATGGAAGGAAAACTCAGTGCTAGGGTATGTGACGGTTTGCTAAGCTTTCACAGAATTGCATTTGAATACAATTCTGTTGAAATTAGAAGACAGATTTCACCTAAGCTTAGTCTCTAGAAACAAATGGAAAAGACTTTGACAATGTCATAAAAACTTGCTTTCTAGCTGGTATCAAAACCTCATTTTTAAATTTTTCATGTAAATACACTAAAAAAAGTGAAACTGCAATGCAGACCTGAGAAAAACACTAAAATTCCAAAGTTTTCATTCAACTGGAAATGAAATGACATTTCAAAACCTTACATCTTATTTATGAAACAGTTTGTTTCTACAGAGTTTTTCTCATGACCTTAGACTTCTCAGTCTGGTGGTGAGTTTATGAAATCCACCAAAATACACCGTTTTTATCCAGAGAAGAATGGTGCACCAGCAGTCAACTCCCTGTCCCCACCCTATCCCACAGGAAGAGTTAGAACAATAGTTGTCCCACTGCTCTCCTTCATTTTAGCCCAAGCCGCCTACTGCTAACACCTCAGA
Organism: Brachypodius melanocephalos; assembly: GCA_013398615.1. NCBI lineage: Eukaryota > Metazoa > Chordata > Aves > Passeriformes > Pycnonotidae > Brachypodius > Brachypodius melanocephalos. The sequence continues at coordinate 25,729,975 of VZSR01003049.1, read as the reverse complement.
AGTGAAACAATAAGGGGTTTTTTAATCACTTGTAAATGTGGTTAAGTTCAAACTTCATTAAGCATCTCTAATTTCACAGTAGGTTCTGCAACTTCAGTGTCTCCAACAAAACAAACACATACATTCACCTCCTGAATTACCTATTTTTTCCTATTTGTCAGTGTCAATTTAAAATATGAAACTATGAAGATCAGATTTATAACTGGCCACACTGCACTAATGTTGCAAAAATTCTTAACATTTTTTCTTACTTCTCTAATCCCGTATCTATGCTGATTGTCTAGCTGAAAGTGCTCTGCTGTTCTTTAATTTGGAAAACCTATGCTTTGCTACCACCCTCACTTACACTCCCCACAGGCTGTGATTGCACTGAAAATAGCTTTTCCTTCCTTTCATTCCCTTCCCTCCTTCCGTCCCTTCACAAGGGACCTCCACCAGGATGATAAAGGGAAGCAGGGACCTGGGTCTGCTCTGCTGCACCTCTCCCAGCAGGTGTCAGTGCCTCTCTGTACCTGCCACCTGCAATGGGGCCTCTTTAGGTTTGCTCTTCTGACCTTTTCTTTGATGTCAGAGAGCCTGAAAGAGAGGAGGGCTTCTGTCTTTCACAGCAAGATCAATGTCAGGTCAGAATTAAGTTGCGGGAGGGGACACACACAGCGGACAGGATGCCATCCAAAGGGACATGGGTAGGCTTGAGAGGTGGCCTCTGCAAACCTCATGAAGTTTGACAAGTGCCAGGTCCAGCAACTGTGTCAGGGCAATCCCAAGCACAAATACAGGCTGGGTGGAGAATGGACTGAGAGCAGCCCTGTGGAGAAAGACTTGGGGTGTTGGAAGAGACTCAGCCACGTGCACACCCAGCCCAGAAAGTCAATTGCATCCTGGGCTGTATCCAAAGCACCATGGCCAGCAGGGCCAGGGAGGGGATTCTGCCCCCCTGCTCTGCTCTGGTGAGACCCCACCTGGAGTGCTCCAGCTCTGAGGTCTCCAACACTAAAAGCACATGGACCTGTGTGACTGATCCCAAAGGAAGCCACAAAGATGCTCAGAGGGCTGGAGTAGCTCTCCTCTGCAGACAGGTTGAGAGAGTCGGGCTTGTTTAACCTGGAGAAAGTTCCAGTGAGACCTCATAACAGTCTTCCAGTTCCTAAAGGGGTCCTACAGGAGAGCTGGAGAGGGACTTCTTATGTAGTGACAGGACAAGGGGGAGTAACTTTAAACTGACAGAGGATAGGTTTGGATTGGATATCAGGAAAAAAAAAAATCTTTAATGTGAGGGTGGTGAGGCCCAGAGAAGTTGCCTCATTTCTGGAAGTGTTCAAGGCCAGGTTTGATGAGGCTTTGAGTAACCTGGTCTAGTGGAAGGTGTCCCTGGCCGTGGTGGGGGGGCACTGGAACTAGATGATCTTTAAGGTCCATTTCAATCCAAGCCATGATCTGTCTGAGAGCTAAAGTAATTTTCTGTGCAGGGCTATACTTGTTTTCTATGGAAGTTTTATGCCTACCTGAAATAATACAAATATTTCAATCCAGAAAATTTTCTTTTGCTCATTCTGTCCCTCTTGCCTGTGCTGAAGGTCAAAATTCATGGGCAAAATGGGGAATAGGGAAATACGGGTGATACAGGAAACAATTTTTAAAGCAAATCAGGACAAATCTCTGCACCACCATCACCACACACTTCTCACAGAGACTAACTTCTGTGCAAGTTCTCCAGGCTCTGTTTAAAGCTTCTGAGCAGTCAAGAGCTATGGGAAGGGGTGGAGCATTTGTTTCAATTTGAACTACTCCAGCAGCAATTTCAAGAGCACTGGACATGCCAGGTTTGAAAACATGCCTCTGAAAGGAAGGTACCACATCCTCTTTGCATCTCCTTTCTTAGATGCTGGCCAGAAATCTGTAGTGAACCATGACCACAGTCATCAGACGTTTCTTCTCCACAGTATCCTGGCTGTGGAGTGCTCCACTTTCTAGTCTGCTTCCACAATCTCACTCCATTTTATTTTTAATTAATAGGGAAAACATAATCCAGTCATAAATTACTGCCCCAAAATCACTTCTGTGCTGAAATTTGGCTCAAATTTCCATGTAGGAAGTTAGAAATGTTAAGATAATTCATTGTTCAAAGTTAAATAGTCTTAATCTGATCCTTTTAAGTACTTCTGATTGCAAAGTCAAGTTTTCTTGGTTTTGAAAGCTTTGGTAATGTAGATGCTAATTGTCATGGAATTTTGCAAGCCACAAATATACTTCTCACAGGTTTTCAGACATCTATTAAGCTTCTCTATCACTCTTTTTAGCCCTTGAAGATATGCCAAAACACAATGTTAAATTATGTAGTTTCCCAACTGGATCCTGCCATATGTTGGATGATGTGCCTTTTAGAGTTCTGTACAGAGCAAGTCATAAGAAATTAAGGATTTCCATGCTGCAGAACAATGAGGAATTTTTGTTAGTACCCTTCTATTTCCTTGCTGTTTTCAAAATAGTCGAGATGCTAAAAATCACCTTTTTTTCCTTCCAAAAGTCATACTGGATAGGAAATTAGAAATCTCCACTTCTATGACAGAATTGCTCCTATTTACAAATCCCCTAGAAGGTTATGTTTAAAGTAATAAACCACCATTCACCTTTCAGAAAGATGCTCTCCAAGTAATCTCTACATTGTCCTTAATCTCAGCTTTCCTCATTTCCCCTTCCCTCCCTGGCCTCACCTCAATTTATTTTTAGCATTTCCAGGTCTAATTCTACTCTTGGTTGGTTTCAAACAAAGAGAATAAATAAGAGTGATTTCTTCAATAAATCAAAGTTATTCCAACAGTGTGTTGGGCCATGTCAACTGCAAACAAAATCCTCCTTGGAACAGTTACAGAACTCTTGAAGGACATGCTTTGGAGTAACCCAGGATAATACAGCTAAGACTGGTGCAGAGGGTCACAGCATTCCTAGAGCATTCTGAACTGTTTTGCAAATTGGCCATTCAGTAGGTTGGAAATCACAGAACTCAGTTAAATCCTAAGCAGTGAAGCTGTAAGATGACTGCTGCTGTGTACAACCCTTGGAAAAGGAGCAATTTAATGCTACCACCTTGGCTTTACCACTAATCATGCTCAAGTCAGAAAGCAGGATTAGAGGTCCACCTTAAAAATCAGTTACTTGCTGAATGTTCATGGACAAAAAAAAACCCGACAAAAACCCCACACCCAAAACTTTCACAGTATCTTAAATCATGTCTGTTTGCATGTCTCTTCCGTTACTTTCCTCTGAACATCCCACCACACCACCCTCCCACCATTTCATCCTTCTCACTTACATCACCGTAATTACAGCCCTGGCTGATCTCCTTTGTGCTGATCTTGAGATTCTTTCTTTGGTCTTGCCACCTACTCATTTCTGATTCTTCTCAGATAACAGAATGCTTGTCTCCTTCCCAGACCTCCCACCCTCCTCCCTCTTCCTTACACCATCCGTGCAAGTAAGAAAGCTATTCCCAAACTTATTACCTCCATCCAGTAAAGACTACAACAGCTCTGCTGTGGGCCTGGTAAGATATTATGCTTGTGGGCAAAACATTCTTTGGATTAGGCTTGCAGAGGGCAAGAGTCTTAACCTTCAGAAGTTTACTTTGAAGTCTGGCTGATTCAGGTTCCCTAAATCGTTCTGTGCATCTACTTCCAGCAAGAGCACATCTGTACATCTCCATTCACTCAGCTGGAACACTTAGTGAGGCTGCCTTCATGTGCATATATGGAGTCAACAGCACACTTTCCCTTCCCTGAAGAACACACTACTCTTCTCAGACTCTGTGTTACAAATAGCCTGAAGACAGAGACAGATATTGCCAACAGTTTCCCCACTGTTACAAAGCGTAAGAAGACACAGGAAGGCAAGAGTGTAAAAGTCAACAGGAGAGAAAACCCCCACACTCAGAACATTCAACCTCTAATACCAAAAATGCAGAGAAACTCCAATAAAAGTAATTCAGCATAGGCAACACTGTAAGGCATCCAAGAGAACAAATATTCCCTGTTTTTTAGCTGTCACTTGAACCTTAGTTGTATTCCAATCCCAATCAAGTGCTCTGCATCAACTAAGATAAAATTATGGGTATTTTGCCTACTGGTACTGTGTTAAGATCAAAGTGAAAAATATTCACAGCAGTCATGGACCTGGGCAACTAAGCTGAAATATCAATTATAAAACTCAAGGTTAAAGCACTTTATTTTTCAGTATAAATATAATGTTTTAAGTAATGATATTTTACAGCTACATTTGTTGTATAGGCTACAGAACCCCAACACTGCAATCCACATCTCAAATCAGCATGACTCAGGCAGATTGCAAAGGGCAAGGTTGCCTGCTTGCCTGAAAACCTTCTGCTTATTGGGAAGAAAAAAAGCACATATTTTGCCTTTTCACTTTACTTCAGCTTTTTAAAAAAAAAAACCCAATCACCAAAGTCTTGTCTTAACCAAGTTTAGACTAACCAGCATAATGGCATAACTTCAGAAGAGGCCTGAATCATGCTGACTGACACACTGCACACAGGAAACTGAAGTTGGCTTTCTCAGTTTGAAAGTCCAAGCAGAGCAGAGGGCCAACAGGAGCCTGCTTTGCTGACTACTCTTGAGTGCCACAGGGAACCTGTGGCCAAACAAGGCAGAGGAAGAAAGGACAGAGCCCATTTCTTATACAGCGTGTAGATGATTTTGAAAAGTCCTTTTTTTTTTTTTTGTGATTCCTGGAATTCTTGGGGATCTCCCAAGTGCAATCTGGATTAATTAGACAGTTTAGAAGCACCTATTATTTGAAATCAATGCCATCCCTACTAGAAAACGCATCACACTGACAGAAAGAGAAGGATCAGCCTTCCAACACAGACACTGAGAAATCAGAGTCTCACTGTGGTACTGTGTGCACTCACAAGCTGACTAGATGGTGGTATTGCACAGGTGTAATCACCAGTCATTCCCTGCACCCTCAGTGCAGGTAATATGATATAAAGAAAGAAAACACATGCTGGAAATACAACAACCACAAAAAACCCCAACCTGCACCACACATGAAATACCACTGTACAGCTGTGGGAAAAATTCTTGAAAAAACTGAAACACCGTCCAATTTTCTAAGCAGGTGTTTTGTTAGTATACAGGTGAATAAATTGTTTTTAAAAGGTGTACCCAGCCAGCCAGAATCTTACTGATGTCAGCACATAAAATGTGCTCTAAAGTCAGAGTCTACCTTGCTCTTATGAGCTGTGACAGTCTAGGAGGGCTTGTTCCACTTAATAAACCCATCCTTGGTTCACAAGGCAGACTTGCAGTGAGTCAGTGAGGTGTGGTCAGTTTGAAAATATTATGGTTAAGCAGTGAAATGGTGAACACCTAATAGATAGCCGGTATAAAAACCATCAGTAATCAAAGTAACATTAGCTTTGGGATATGATAGTTCTGCAATTTTTGCTAAATCCATATTATTGCATAAAATTTATAAGAAGGCTTATTTTACAATTCAGTTTTATCAGCAGGAAAGCTTTAGAGATGTTCTTACCATGCTTCAGATGTAGGCAGCTGTCATTCTGGGGGCTGTACCTGTAGAAGATTGTTTTCCTTTAACAAATTTTTGTTACAGAGTTTTTGCACATTCCAAGTAAGTTTGTTTGCTACAGTGTTACATGGAATTTTTTTTTGTGTGTGTTTTTTAGTTTTGTTGTTTGGGTTTTTTTATGGTTCTTATACCAGCCATTTTTGTTGGGGAAAACAGGATGTTTCTTTGTATCTCTTTTAAAGGCAAAGAGGAGAATTCACTGATGCTTTTAGCCAACCTACTAGGCAGCTGTTAGTGTACAAAGGAACGTAAAATACAGTGAGGAAAAAATACAGTTACTACAAAAGGTCTGTGTAAAGTTTCCAGTATCCAAAAATACCACACCGTATTTGAGACATAGTTAAGTCTAAAGATGATACAACACTGATTGAGGAGAAAAGCAAAGGTAAAACAGGACAGTGATGGCACCAATGCATGAGTTCAGCCAAAGATGTTGATGTCATCAGGACTGCTGCTCAGAAAGGTGTAAGGGAAAGGAAGCACAGGTTGGTTGTGTGCATGTTCACAAGCTTACATTCCGAGTGAAATATCTTAAAATATCCATCAGAAGCAAGTGTTAGATAAAAGCTTGTAAAAATTAAATAGCGCAAGCCCTGGTTTCTAAAATATACCTGAGGTGAATGGCAAGTAAGAGGTAGTCATGGCCTACCTGATGCTGATTCCTGCAACTTTTCTCTCTTCCTCTTCTTTTTCTTCCCCTGAAAAAGAGGAAATTTTATCATACCATTACATGCACTGAACTTTTTTGTTGTCACTTACCTCACAGCTGAAGTCATCTGGACACTGAAAATGTTAGGAAAAAATCCAACTATTTTCAGGGTAGCTTTTCTATCCCACTTTTAGCTAGTTCAATGGTAACAAAGTTTGCTCTGAGCATCTATGGAGAAATATGCACATCAGCAATACATGTATTTATATCCACATGGAATTACAATTTCTGGCAGTTTTTCAACTAACACTGGCAGCCCCAAGCACCTAAAAGCCTTCTCATGCTCAATAATCTGATGACGCGTATGTTGATATCATAATTTATGGCTCTTACAAGAACTCTTCACACATTCAGATACTTACACTGTCAAACATGGTAGGAGCAGACAGGGTGTTGAAAGTACCTAGAACGACCATGACTTGTCCCCAGGGTGCAAACCAGCCAACTAAAACTGTTCTGATAATGCTCCTACCTGAACAAAAGCCAAGTCTGGTGTGGCTGTGCCCGGCGCTCTGCAATAACCAAACAGCAGAGACTGTACAGCAGAGCACCCTTAACATGGCTGAAGTGCAGAACACAAATGAATGCCTGGCAGCTGTCTTTCTGAGCACCACACTGGCCACAGCATGCCAACCTACACACTCTGCCTTCTCCTGCACCCCCATCTATGGCAATGGTCACAGCTCCTGCTTCACACAGTCTATCAGGAACCAAAAGGCGAGCTTAGACCCACAATTTTAAACCTCAATCATCTTGCATCACCCTAACCACCACTGATATTCCTCCATATGTCTTGTCTTTATTGCCCTGTACAGTCATTGAAAGCTTTTTGTGTGTGTTTTAAGAAAAAAATCATATCCATTTATATTTTAAAGAAGCCTCCAGACAGGGTGCAACAGATGAGCTCTGGCAAAGGCTGGTGCAGTTGCTGTGAGCAGGGCTGCAGCCTGCTGCCCATCCTCTGGCCCCCCACTCATGGCTGGTAGCTGTATGTCCCAGCACAGAGCATGCCACAGACACAGTGGCCTCAGAGTGGAAAGGCTGAGGTGCAGGGACACATCTTTCCATGAGCTGGCTCTGCAAGGTGCTGGCATGGACAGCAGGTGATGTGAGAAACCACCTCAAACCCCTGCAGTGCTCACTGATAGACAGCAAGGGAGGACTCCAAATACAGGCTGTGGTGAAGCTGCAGCACATGAATTAAGCAGCCTCCACTCTTCTCTGACAGTCAGGGCCTGCCTGACTCTCAAGCTCCTGTCCTTATTTATCCCAAGGCTGGCAACAGGACTGGGCAAGGCCTTGTGAGAAGATTCCGAAGTCAGGACCGAGACTAGAAGTTGGAAAACACATTTCAAAGGCTCTGGGAACTCACAGCAATATACTTTATCACTTAGGTGCCAATGTAATACTTTTTTAGAGAGGAAAGTGCATTAGTGCAGATGTTAACATGGAAAAGTCATGGGAAGAATATTTGTTTTATTCTCCATGTCAGGCTGAATTCAAGTGCTAAAACATAAACTGAAAGCTGATCTGAGATCTACCTATGAGATAACACAAGTGAAGGATTAGAAGACTGGGCTGAAAACTAGTTGTCAGCATTCCCAAGTAAGATAGTCTCTAACAACTGCAGCACACACAGACACCCTCACATTGTGAAAACATTGTGCTTCTCATGTCTATCATACAATTTTGCATGACTACTTTGGATATCAGTAATAAAAACATATGAAAAAGATAGTTTCAACAGTTGAATAGCAATGTTTAACATTTTCTTCAAATTCCTAAAATCCTGAATAACCAGGCAAACCAAAAGGGAACAACTGAAACCATAGTACGTATTTTTCACTTGTACTGTTTTGTGAAACAGAAGAACCACTCCTAAGTCACTTCCAACCCTCAAAATATTGGAGTAATACCTGTGCTAAATTAATACAATTTCACTTTTTGGAATAAACCATGATGACATATATCTGAAAAGGTTTCAGTGATAAACTGTGCTCTCCTAGGATCACCATCTGACAACCACTGCAGAACGTGTGCATTCCTGGAGAGGCAGAGGGGAGGGCTGCAAGAGGAAGCTAGCAGAGTTCTTCATTGTAACATACAGGACTGGAGTATGTCAGAGCTATACTTCCACACAGGATGTAGGCTGGAAGCACATCAAAGAGATAACTCATACGTGCCACCTCACACACTCCAAATGTCTGTCAAGGCATTTAAGAAACCGCAGGTCTGCTGCTTGTGCTGTGTGGCACAGGCTGGGGCAGAACACAGGGTTCTCAAAGCCAACATGACCAAACATCACAGGACCATCTTGAAGCCTGATGTCCAGTAAGCACAAGCTGTCAAGACTTAAAGTGATGTGATTTTCCAGCAAGTAAATTTGAGACAAGCAAAACCCCCTTGTTTCCAGGGAGTGTTTCCCTAAGACTCTGTTCCCAGCTATACTTCAAGACAGCTCTGTTAACATGGTCTGGCTACTGGAAATAAACCCTACATGTGTAGAGTCAGGACAGTTTACTGGCTATGTAAAACAGACAGAAAGAAGCTGCAAGGGCTTTCAGTTGTGTCTGTGCTTACAAAACTGGGCATGCATGTCAGCAAGACCAGCATTTCCTTCAGAGACCATCACACAGTTTCTGTGTCAACACATTCTGTGCCAGTTTCTACAGTTTCTGTTAACATTGTATTTAGGTACCTCAATCCTTAATGTCCAAAGACACCACTGAAGTAGAGAAAAACTACTGTCCACCTAATGCAGAAGGAAAATTGAGGCAGATACAGTATGTACATTCCCTATCCCAGTAGATGATGTCACATCTAATGGAGGGGCAGAAAGGAGCTCAGATCTCAGGTTAGGATCAATCTCTCAGGACTGCAGCTTCTGAGTTTGCTATCATCACATTTGGCTACACTGACAGCTCATTGTAGGCTCCAGAGTGTAACCATGCAGTGCAGGCTGTTTGGTATTTAATTATAAAACAAGAGTAACTGTAAGAATACTTCTAAACATATATACCTATATATATCTATGTATAACAGCAGGCTCTACCATGAAGGTTACTTATACAAGATTTGCACAAATGGACCATTCTGAATTAATTTCAGCAAAAGTTCAGTCTGCATTAAGACCCCTGGGCTTGCAGTTCTCTTGAAAGCAAGACATCCCTTTATTTCTCAGGTATAAGAAAGATTTCTGGATAATAAGTGATCAAGTAGAAAATAATAGAAAAATCACAGCTGTACAGTACAATGTGAGCTTCCAGACAGTACTGCCCATTGTCTTAGGAAAAAACTTTCCATGTTATTTTTTTCCCCTCAAAAGCTGTGAATTTCATAAAAAGCATCTCAATAACAACAACAACAACAACAACAAAATCCCAAGTTTTCTGGATGCTTGAAGTGAAAACAAATATAAGGTTTATGTTATATGTATGTTCACTATTCCTTCATTCACAAATTATAGAGAAAAACAAGAAACAATAATAATTTTAGAAGTTACAAAACGAAAGTGAATTTTAAAAAAGAACTTTCAAGTGAGTGACTTACATAGTTGTCTCTTGCAGACCAGCCTGGATAAAGCTGCATGTGTAGCTGCCTTTCTTTACGAGCTAGTTCATAATATTTTGCTTGTTCTTCACGGGAGAGAGCATGCCACTGCAAACAAAATAAGCACACCTTTAGACTAGGAACTAACCTATACCTATGCAACAGATGACTTGAGCAAGTGTTTTAGTGACTTTGATTCAGTCCTTCCCCACTGCAAAAGTGGAATTCATTAGCAATTAAAAGCACCTGTGTTTATTAACCGACTTTCAGGCATTTGTCAACTCTGCAACTGCCAAGTGCCTTGAGCAAGACAAAAATTATTTATGGAAACAGGGCTCACCAAATAAGCTGCTCATGGAACCATGCTCTGCCAACACTACTTAAAAAAACCAACAACAAACAAACAAACAAACAAACAAAAGCAAACCCCAACAAAAAAATAGCAACAAAACCCCCCAGCCTTTAGCTCCTGACCGAACTGAGGGGGCTTGTGCTGCTTTTAAAGGGAAGCAACCTCCCCTTGACAGAAGGGTCTGCTATCTTGCTTTCAAGCAGCAACTAGACACAAATTTTTAATGCCTTCAACATAGAAGACTTTCTGGGCATCTGCACCCCTGTTCCAAAATCAACTTCTAAGTATTGAACTTTAGGGTACCTGCTTTCTGACTGAAAAAGGAAATGGCAACTGCAAAAGTTTCAAAGATAAAGAAAACTACAGTCTTACAAATTACATGAGTTGACCTGTGTAGCCAAGCAGGAATAAATTTCCTGGTTTCATGTACTTAAAAATAAACCCCCCCCTAAAAAAAAAGCAAACAAAAAAACCTCACAACGTGCACATTTGGAAAGATACCAGCTACATTAGTATCTAGTAATTTTGTTCTTGTTGAAACACCTATCGTAGACCTGAACCAGAAAGAGTAAAGGCCTTTTATTTAGAATTAATTTCCACTGCTGCAGTATTAGATGCATCTTCTTGTTCGACAACATCCGTGGGGAAGTAAGGGGAGAAGAAGTTATTTAAAAAAATCCAAAAACCAGACAAACAATCATTAAGAAATCATTAAGATACTCATACAAGACTAGCATACACAACTAAGATTTCAGATCAGATCACATCTGTATGATTTAATATGTTGTTTGGTTACACATCAGAGGATGTGAACTAGAACTCTTGTCTGCCTTGACTTGGCAAGTTGGATGTGTTATTGAGAACACAGCAGTTCAGTCTGTCTGCAACTCTCAAACTCCATATGCACATTGCAAAACTGGAAGGTAGTGAACACAGTGCTGTGGCATCAGCAAGCCCAGCAGCATGCAGTGTCAGCTTGTGAGGACAGAGGTGATTCCTCCTCTGGGACAGCACAGGGTAAATAGTTTTGAACACAAAACACTTGACAATAATTAATGTCCAATGCTTCGTTTGCACCACAGGAAAAGTGGAATTTGAGGTACTTTCATGGAGAACAGTAACTTGAAAAGAAGAGTCCCAGCTGCAGAAAAAGCATGCAAAGGAGCCCTGGGGCTGATTCCTTACCCAAACAGAGATAAATAAGCCACTGCCCTTATTCAGGCCAAGAAAACAAGGCTGACACATTAAGCAACTAAGATAAATCATCTGGGACTTCCATCAGGGATTGCTCCTCTAAGGGTAGTTCACACACCACAGAATACTGTGAGTCCAAAGGGACTCCCAAGGATCATCGAGTCCAGCTCTTAAGCAAATGGCCCATACATGATCCTAGAGACTTGCATGAAAGCATAGAAAAGGCAAGTACCAGGATGTCCTTTAAGGGGAGGTAACAATAACAACAGAAAGCAGAAGACTGCATGAACTGGAACAAGTACCAGTAGATTTCTGCTCTGTTTGGAGGGGGAAGTCTTCTGACTGTAATATAAAAGGAGCACTTTAAGGTCATGTACTGATTTCCCACTTAAAAGTACAGGGTTTTCAGAGAGTCACAGTGCCTCTCAATACTGCCTTGGTCAGTGATCAAAAGGAGGTGTTCACTGGGAATTTGAATAATCCCTTCTCAAACTCACATTAATACAAAAGTCACCCCTTTTCTCATTCCTGGGAATCAGTTGCAAAATGGGCATTTACCTCTGCTGCCTTTCCTTGGAAGAGTAACACTGGCAGAGAACACAAAGGCTGTACTGTGAGTTGGCCTGCATAGGTTTTTATTCTGAGTGCGGAACATACAAAACATGCCTACAATGCCACAGAAGCATACAGCTCTCAGCAAGGCTCTGGTACATGTACTGGGAGCATCAGTACTCGCCTGATGACTTCAGAGACATTCAAAACTTGGCTGGGAAGGTTCCTGAGCAACCTGATGTAACTGGACCTGCTTTGTGCAGATGTTGGACTACATGACCTCCGTGGGTCCCTCCCAACCTACATGACTGCAACTGGACCATGTTATATTCACTTTTGAGTTTCATCTCCAGTGGCATCCAGTGGTCATCTTTGAATGATCCATTCCTGTCCTGATGGACACCAGCCTAAGGGAGGACCCAGAATGTGATTAAAATGCTTCTGTGTGTGACTGAGGTGCTGACACCATAACATGAGGGGAACAGACACAAATTTGATGATGTTGCTAATGCTGAAAAAAGAAAATCAAGATAATGCTTTATTTTTGTTGCGTGTTTTATCTTCTATAGCTAATTTGATAGTTGCACATCAGTTATCACCTCAAGCAGAAAGTCAGCATTCACACCCAGCTAAAGAGAAACATAAATTAGCACATACAAACCCTCCTGTACATACCCTTCTGCCAAGGATCTGGTTGATAGCTGCACTTTCTTTCAGAGTACACTCTGCTACAACGTTTGCTCTCATTTCTTTCATGTACAACATGAAAGCATTCAGAGGTTTCTTAATATGAGGTCTTTTTGGCTCTTGTTCTTTTCTCTGTTCATGCTGAGGCTTCCTAAAACGTGGTTGGGAAAGGGAAAGGAAAGGAAAAAAAGCATTATTTTGCCTTCAACCTAAAAAGATCCAATGGAAAATTACTAACCTTTTGTTACAGTAGCACTTAAGCAGTAAGAATGAGAATTTCAGTGGTCATGTCCCATCCACTTTCATATCTTTTAGTTTAATACTCAGGGAGGATGTCAGGTTGACATCCTCTAGCAAGTAACATTTAATCTGTCTATCTGGTCCAAACTTGTCTCAATTCTTATTTTGAGAGGCTATCCATGGTACCCTAAAAGACCACTGCCACAGGCAGGAGAATAGCTTCTCACCCCCTTCTTTCCTAGGTCTTTTGCCTTTGAGCACTAAGCAATGAGACTGATTTTTACTAGTGAATTTTGCAGGTAAGAACTTTTCCAGCAGAAGTTCAGGAGTTCACACACAAGCACCAATCAGTCACAACCAGACAGGTCCACAATTATGACTGAATCAAGATGGCTGTTGCCAACAGCTTAAAAGCACTGGACTGGAATGAAAAATGCCTTCTCATTAACCTTACCAAACAGTAGCCCACAGTCCCTATTTTAGTTATAGGAGAAGAGTTAAAATTCAAAGAGGTCGTGAAAGGCACTTTTGAAGCATCTTTGACTCTTTTTCAGATAGAGTTAGTTCTCAAACATTTATTCACTAAGGTCTAGAGCAGAAAGGCAGACTCACACATGCATTAGCTCACTGTCGTTGTGCAGATGTTCTTGTTTTACTTGAGGTGTTACAATAGCTGGGTGAGGGATTCCAGTTGTGTGAGGGCCTGGAGGACCAGGAATCATGTGATGCGAAAACCTGAAAGAGAAAACAAAGCAAGGTCTGTAACCCCACTGAAGACAGGCATCAAACACATATGACAGCAGCAGGACACTCCAAGAATGCAAATGCTATGGAGCTTGCAATGAAGACAACTCTTAAAGAGCACACAAAAAATATTTGGCTAAGATTTGTGCATTGTAGCCCAATTGTTCAAGAAAAACAAACAAACAAACAAATCAGTCAACATTTTGGTTGTAGAGTTGTTTTATTACCTTTCAGACAAACACTTTTAGCAATGCACACGAGAAATATTTAATGTTTGTACTGTTGCACTGTCTAGCAATGAAAATACACATTTCTTAACCAAAAAAATGTAATTCCACACCAAGATATAAACATCCTTGAAATATCCACCACCAGCCAATGCAAAGGAGGAAACTGCCATGCAGAAACAAATAAAATGAAAGGAGAGTCTTTTCAAGAAGTCCCTGATGTCTCTCTTTACATTCAAGGTACTTAAGGTAAAAGATTTTAACATCATTTCATCTGAACCCACTATTCTTACCTCAAATGCTTAAAATAAACTTTTAAGATCCAGCATCCTGCATGAAGGATAGGAGCAGGGAGAAATTTTTGTCCTCATTAAAGCTTCCTTTCATTTGTACAAGAAGGAAAATGGAAAATAAAACCAAAATACTATTAACTGAATAACCCTACTCTACTAACCCAGGTCACTCTCAAGGACAGCTGAGACAGATCTTGAAGGTGCTGAGCACTGCAAACTCTGGCACAGTAGAAAACCTGCATGCTGTATTTTAAACTGGTGGAAAGTACTGTTAACATCAAAAGCAAGCTCATGCTCCAAAGTTTTGCTGAACAAGTAATAGCTAAGGAATAGTATCCAGCCTCTCCTTTCACAATTCCCTAGTCCCCTTGTTGTGCTTTTCCTTCATGTGACCAAAATAAAGGAAACACAAAGCCCTGTAACCAAATCAAGTGATTTTATCTTGGAGAAAGAATGGGTTTTCTTCCCAATCACCCTGATAGGCACATGCTTATCATTCCCCTGTAAAGAAGTGAAGGGACAGTGATAATCCAAAGGAGCCCACACACAAAGAGGTAAGAGGACCTACCACTTATCAAGTGGCCTGCCTTAATTCCCTATGCAAGAGGATGTCTCTCCTACAGATCAAGGAAAAAAAACTCCAGGAATTGTATATTACAACCTCTTGTACACCAAGCACAGGATGCAGAAGCTGTCTTTAGAATGCAAAAGCAGAGCATAGGAGGTCTGGAGTGTGTCATGGCCAAGTCTCAATTAGCATTGCTTGCTTGCACTTAGACGTAAAAACACAGTGCCTGAGTCACACACCAGTACAAATACTGTGCTGGCATCCCCTGCCATTAGTGGCTTTGGGCTATGAAACACCTTCTTGTGAGCAAGTTTCCACACAGAGCATTACCTACGTGATTCAAGACTAATTACCAACAATTTTGAAATTGGAACTAGAGAACACAGACTAGAGTGACAATCCACCTGGTTGCACACTGACATGAGCAAAACCCAAGGATGCTATGCACAACACTATGTGTTGCATCTAGAAATGAACTAATGACTCATTTCAGATGAAACAGCTCAATTAATTGTTGACAATTCACTGGTGCTCCTCATTGCAACACTTCAGAGACTGACAAGAAAATGCTGAATGAGACCAGTGTGGGATCCAGGCAAACTGCATATACACACAAAAGTTAAATAAAAAATGTATGCATAAGGATTTAGCTGACTGAAAAGCAAGCAAAGGCAGACCAAGATGCAAGCGGAAGAGCAACCTGCCCTCTGATGCCAGCAGTTACTCCCCAGTCAGTCATTCACCTCCTACACCTACCTGGACATGGAAGGGTCGACTGAGAGTGAGGATGGATAGGGCTGCCTGAATCCACTCGAGATGGGATATACAGGCTGACCTTGCCTGAGGTCACAGAAGAAAGGAACCCATCAATCATGTGATATGGTATTCAGTGGTTACTCTAGAGTTACACGCTCTTGATGGGAACTCAGTACTAGTCACAAATAAATAGTAAGAGCTAACACTTTCAAGAGTTCTCCTAGTGAAACTAATGAATGCTTAAATGCTTTGAACTTTCTCCCTTGCTATTGAAAGATTCCCAATCTAAGTCACTACTGGGAGGGAAAGCAAAACAACCAGCCTCCCTCCCCCGGGGCACAGACACACATGCACACTCCTCAGTCTCTATCCCTCTCTCACCTAGTTTTAGAAGCACTGGAATCAGATTTGTTAAAAAAGCTCTTAGGAAAAAAGCATCTTATTCCAAATAGTTCTACTGTAGATGAGAGCGAGAACACCAGATGGTGAATTATTAAGCTGAAAAGGCTTTTGAACAATTTTATTAAGTCTTTGAAAACTTAGGTTTCTCTCCATTAGCATAGTGAGGTACAAGTGGACAGCTTTTCTAAGAAGAAACTGATTCCATAAAAAAACCCCAACCCAACCATGTAAAAGCCCACAACGACACAAGTCTATCTTACTACTTAAAGATCAAACTTTGCAGTCCAGTAAGAGAAGCTTGTGTAGAAGTTTTTGCCTCCTTTCCACTCCCACATATACAGAATATTTTGCCACCAGTCCATCATTTGAGGTCTTTAATTTTTATCATCATCACTACATTTTGATTACTTTCAGTCCACAATGGTCCAGTCATGACTACAATGAACACCCTGAAGTAGCAGGCGATGGTAATGTGAGCAAATACCAGTTCAGCCCAAACACCTCTACCAGACAGAGGGACACCACACACATCAATCCTATTCAAACAGTTGCTTATCGACTGGTCAATCGGCTCTCAGATGACAAAAAATGGAACCTGGCCTTTGTAAGGTTCAGGACACAGATTTCACTCTTGGAGCATACTACTGGAAACGAGCAGTGCTCAAAGGGAAGAGGAAATGAAAAAAAAAAAAAAGTTGAAGGAAGTCTCAATAGCACCACCTCACAGCAGGGAGCCATAGCAGAAGGGACAGCTGAGCGTGTCCCACTGTTGGTGAATGCTGCTGAAAACATTCCCGAGTCTTGTAAGGCTGGATCTTGTCTCTCCTCTTCTTTCTCTTTTCCCTCTTCCCTCCCCCCAGCTTCTGCACCGAGAAACCATTCAGAAGAAATGACTGACCACATCTGGGAAATGCATGCTAGCATCTGCCTGGTGGCAGTGGAAGTGAGGACTCAGCTAAGCAACCAAAGGGGAAGAGGGGAGGAAAAGATTTAAAAAATAGTCAGATAGATTTCCATAATTTAGTTTGGTATCTACTAATAATTTGTTCCAAAAAGGCATGGGGCCTTTCCTGAAAGATATGCCAGCAATACAACATTTCACCAGCTTCTGCTCTCTACTTTCTCTGCCTGTCATCATCTGGATCATGTTTCCCTCCCATAGAGACATTAAAACCCCAAAAAATCTGCATCCCTCATTGCGTGGGCATAGAGTAGTCACAATACAAATTCTAAAGCACTGAAATTGTGGCCGACTTGCCTTATTTCCTGCTCCAAGAGAACTGAAGGCAAGCACATATCTACCCCAAGCACCCTGCCAAATCTATTCCTCAAAAAATTTCCTCCAAAAGAAAAATGACACCCCAAATGGCAGCAAGAGATCATGAGGGTGCTAGTATTAGCAAGAGCAGCAAGATCTCCCAGTGGCAGAGGCTTCTCTCAATACAGAAACTGTAAAAAGCAGCAGACTATAAAAGATTGTTCGCCATTTGGGGAAGTTTCAAGATTTCCCCCCTCACACACACTTCAAAGTTCTTTCTTACCTCCCCTCTCTTCAGTAATTGCAATTTTGTTTATTAAAATTTACATTTAATTACTTGAGAACTGTTTTCTGCTATCTTTCCAAAAGCTAAGAGCCACAAATCTGAGCCATAAGAAACATACAGACTTCAAAGTGAAATCTAACACTTCAATTTCTGTACATGTTCAAAAAACAGATTCATTTAATTTCCAAGATTGACTTTTTTCATCTTTTCAACTAAAATAAAGTAGCAATTTCTTACTGGAATGACATCATTATTATTGTTTTGTAAATGCTGCGATTGATTCAACAATAACGAATGGTGTGAACATGCACGTGTCTGAGAAGAAGCTAAAAAATCTTACCAGCCAAGAGGTGGTGTTATCTGTCCAACCCCCCCTGGAGACAAGGGATAGAAGGTAGGGAGATCAGGAGCTGGAGGATGCCTGGACATGCCTGTTAAAAAGCACAGAAGAATGAGTGAGTTTCCCCTCAAAATACTCCATGTACGACCTACAGTTCCCAGCTGACACTACAATGGAACTAGTGCTCTGGATAAGGAATAACCACCTTCTTGGTTGCTGTTAAAAGCAAAAGGCTCCACAGGCCACCTTTAAAACAATTTGCACATGCTATCGTGATTTGAAGGGAAATACCGGAAAAAACAATGTGGAAGGAGGAAATAAATAAACATATGGGTAAGGACTTGTGCAAGTTCAGATCTCCTGTGAAGTGCATTAGGTGCTACTGTCCTCTCAATGGTCTCACCAAACTCGACAGGATCCTGAGGACCTCTTCTAACACATTGTGAAACAAGGGGAAAATAAAGCGTTGTCAAAGAGGCAGCACAGCAGAGCTATTAGATTAGGTAAATTGCTACTTTTATATTTTCACGGGTTCCCTTATGGATTCAGAGATTTTGGAAACTTGCTACCACAGAGGATCAGTGGTTAATTAAGAATCATTTTCAGGCCTGTAATGGTCACACTTGATATGATTCATTTGGCTTCCAATTGTCACTCCAGTTCCAACTAAGCTCTTCATCAAGTTGACTCCTGTGGGCTCCAAGGTCAATCTGTTTTGCAATGGTAGTATTTCATGGAAAAATAAGAGTCCCATCAGGAATGATCCATCAGCTCACATTCCCCAGAACACAGAGTCCTACAACTGTAAGAATCACCTCAAGATTAAAGCTAATCCTCATCCCAAAAGGGTCTGTGGTCTCCATTCTTCACGTAAACCTTGTGCCCTCAGGAGACATGGAATTACAGTTGCAGAGGCCACAAAGACATTGGTTTATTTAAATGTGTTTGGGGAAGAGGGGGTGAAGCAGAAGGAATTGTTAAGTCTTCTTCACATGTTAAATCAGCTGCTTTAAAAGGGTATTAAATATTTATGTGGTGACACTCCAAAGGTCCAAGACAGATGGAGCGAGTGTGTGCTACCTTGAGACTTAGTTTATAGACTGATGTTACTGATTTATTCCCATCCCCAGTTTGTATTTAAATCTTCTGGATTTAATCACAAGATTTTAAGAATATCTGTCAGGACCATGTACAGGAAAGCATGGAAAATAATACCAGTGGTGTCATTGTCTCAAAAAATGTGAATTTTCAGACTTGGAACCACTACCTAAGTGAGGATCAAATTTCTGGCCAGTTGTCTTTTCAAAGGTGTAAAACAGCTGGTAGCTGACAGAAAAGGAAACACTTTACATATCCCAGGGCTTTTACATGAGAGGGAACACCCTTTCTGAGTGGTTAAAAAAAAAGAAAACCAAACAAGGTGTAAAGCCTAGCATCTCATCTCTCACATCTCTGATGATGACTGATGCTCCTGGAAATGATGACATGAGCACACCAAGCCAAGTTGTGCACAAGGAGCTGGGCCAGTCCTTTCCCGCAATCTGCAGTTCTGACCCATGGAGACAACACTGCCCTCTCTTAACTAATGTACAATTGTTATTGCTAATCCAAAACTTCTGGCCCCTTATGGAGGGCTACCAGCACCTAGTGCCCACTGGAGCACACAGAGCTACCATATGGCCAGTGCCCTCCAAAGCAAGTTCTCTCGAGAGGATTAAGAAAAAAAAAATTAAATAAAATGAAGAAGTGACTGCCTTTAGGAAGGGGGTGCTGTGTGTCCATCCCAAAGTGCCTTGGGTGCAAGAGGCAGTGCTGAGGGCACGCTGCTGCAAACTCCCTTGTTGGACTCCCTTTGGTGGGAGGAGGGCACCCTGGCATCAGGACTAGGGCGCCAGGGCAGTGCCTTGTTCCAGACCCACAGTGGGAGGCGAGGACAGAAACAATGGTTGGAGGCGTTTGGCAGAGGACCTGAGGAAAAAAAAAAAATCCTCTCTTTGCAGCAACTGCACGGGCTACTTCACTGCGGCTGCTCCCACATGCCGGTGGCGCCGAAACAGGGAGTATGGACGGGAAGACCACACACATCAAGGAGACCATCCCAGACAAAACCAGTAGTCTCCAGCCTGCATTATCCACATCATCCATCCCCATCTTTGCCAGACACTGAGCAAAGGGATCAAGAGCCCATTCAGGAACACCAGAGGGCGGTGAGCTTTGTGCCTCCTGGCAGAGCCCCTCAGCAGGCTTGCACTCGTGACTGGTGGGATGCTGGACAAGGGAGAGGGTAGAGAAGAAGCAGAAGAGAAGATGTGCAGCAGAAACAAAAAAGCAACAAACTAGATGTTGTTCAGTCGGGGTCTGGTGTACAGGAATACAAAAATAAACTGTGGTAAAGGCAAAAAAATGGGGCGCAGAAGGGCAAACTCAGTATGCAGTAAGCAAAAACCTCTTGAGCTCACAAACTGCAGCAGCAGGTTGTGCCCCAGCTGTCACAGCCAGCTTCAGCAAGAGGTGGAAATCCCGTTCTCTTAATGCGTGGCACCCCAGGGATTTCAAGGAATGAGTGTGAATATCCTTCTCCTGGGCAAAGGAGGAAGACAAAAGAGGACAGGAGGTCTCCATTTGCTTCTTCCAAGTCTGATAAAGATATCATATATGTATTTACAGGCCAGGCTTTCCAGACAGAGTGCTTTTTGTATTCCTCCTCCCTAGAAAAAAAGAAAACCTAACCAACAAACAGCAAAAACCACACAGAGCCACCAGCCCATAGCATTTTTCTGGATGTAGCTCATGTTATTATCTCCACAGCACAGCCAAAACGAAACCTAGGCATTCAGGGAACGACAGAACAAAAAAAGTCTCTCTCCCTGAACAATGACGACTAAAAGCGTCTTCAGATAAATGGGACAACTGTGCATATGGATGTGTGCCCAGGTAAAGCAGAGCTTCAGGATTTTGTCAACTGGGTGTCACAGCACATGGTGGGACATGCCAGCGCAGAGAGAAGCAGGGAGAAGCACCCTCCAGGATGAGTTGTGTCACTGACAAACTTCTTGCCCATGCAGAGATATCCAGACTACAGTGAAAGCCTCTGCTCTCTGTCTCTCCTCTCCACCAGCTCACCCATGCAGGCTTCTTCTGCTCAGATTCTTATCCAAACGCTGGCTCAGACCCATGATGGCCATGGCCAGTCTTCCCCTTGCACCTCCCCAACATCCATCACATCCCTCCCCAGGCTTGCAACACATTGCAAGCAAGCACACCTTCCCAGGAACCCCTTGTGTTCTCCTGGGTATTGGACAGAAGCTCTTGGCACAGGCTGGACTTGACACCTTGGAGACAGTTTGCTCTTCCCTGAGGGCCTGCAGACTGACCCTGAGCAGGACTGGTCTGACATTCCTAGATGTAGATCTAGGAGGCTTTTGTGTTTGCCTGAAGGAGTCCTAGAGTTGCAGAGAAAACTGACATCCATGACTTGGACATCTAAAAAGATGCTTTCTGCAGAAGGCAGCCAGCATAAGAAGGTTAAAAACCATCAGATCTGTAAAGCTTTTACTTGCACAGGCTCAAAACGACTTTTATGAGCAATGCTTTGATTATGCCAACTGATGTATAGCAGAATATGGACAGCCAGAATACAAGGACATAAAATAAAGTGAAAGAAAAGGTTTCAATAATACCACTACTGAAGCACTTGTCCTCTGTTTTCGGGAAGGTGAGGGATGGTTGCCCTTTCTGTATTTGTATGTTGCAAGCCTTGGGCACCACAGGAGATGGTGAAGACTGGCTGCTGTTTACTGAGATTTTGAAAGACTTTGATGAGGAAATCAAGCCCAAATTATCAGATTATAAAGAGCATAAAAATTCAGGCAGCCAAGTTAAATATCAGCATCACGGTAGAATTACCATCTCTGAAAGTGTGCACGTGCACTTGGAAGCCCCCTCTAAAAATACTACGAACTGGTAATAGTGGCTCTGTCAGCAGCACAGAGGGCACCAGGAGCACCGTGCATCCCCACTGTGCTGGGAAAGGATGGGCTCACCTTGTTTGGAGCTGACGTCAGAGGGGACGTGAGATGGGTGTGACCCCGGGGAAAAGTGCTCATCGCTGTAGGTGATAAGAGGGGTGAGGGGGTGAACCGCATGAGAAGGCTGTACCACGGGCACCTTGTTGGACTGCAAGAGAAGAACAAAAATGGAATCGTGTTAGCGAGGTGAGGCCTCTGCTTTGGAAAAAAAAATCCAAACAACATTTCCAAAATGCTATTTTAAAATATTTGCATTTCTGAAGCGGGGGAAACAGATGGACAGACATGACATTGGGGCTGGTGGATGGAAACCAGGTTTACTGCCAGAATCGGCATCCTCAAACCACTGGCACCCAAAGAGAGGGATGCAGATATTGAGGAAATGCAGGGAAATGGGTGGGGGCCGGGAGCAGGAAGAAAGGCATTTGGGAGACATTGAGACAGGGCTGCGGAAATGGCAAATGGAGAGCTGCAGGGCAGGAGGAGCAACGTGCCGGGCAGGCAGGCACTGTGCACCAAGGGCTGTGACCTAAGGACAGCAGAGTCAGCAGCAGTGCTGGAGAAACCCTTTGGTTACGGGAACAGCATTTTAAAAAAGAAGGCTTAAAATACAGGTTTGCCATATCTCCAGCCTTAAAAGCAACACAAGTTTCATCAACTTCCCTCCTCCTCCCCACTGCTCTTCCTGCATGTTCGTGGCACGGCACAGCTGGGACAAACCCCTGCCATCACCAGAGGAACAGCAAGTTTGTACAAACTCTGGTTGAAAACTCTTGGTCTGTCTACCGGGTAACTAAAGGGTCACCCTTAGAAGCCTGATTTCATATATAAGGAGTTGGCAGTGGCCTCTCAAGAGGGTCAGTTTACAGAGGAGACCTCCTGAGCACATGGGGACAGCTGGGAGGCCTCTGACTCTATCAAGGACAACTCAACGCCCACAAGGGTCCTGAAATGGGTGCCATAAGGTGATGTCTTTGCAGGGCAAGATGCACGCTTCCCACCAGCACTTCCCAGAGTGCAGAGGCACAGGGTTAGGCACAGGATACTGTCCAAAATTACCCCCTAAGATCAAGGTTGCAAGACAACGGAACACCTCCATCCCAGTGAAATCCTGCATTATTAACACTGCTTGAAACTCAAGTTGTTCTTTCCACAGTGGAACGAGCTGTAGTGATGATGCTGGCATGTAACAGGCACTCCTCATCTGTGCCCTGCCACTCTACCCTGCCCCTCAGCACAAGTAATTATGGAACAAACAGGTTTTTAATAAAACCTCCCAAAATAATAAAGCTATCCTTCAGACAGACACACTGACAGCAAGGACAGCCTGTCGAACATAAGGAATTAAGAAAAAAATAATTCAAGAGGCCAATGAAATAAACTTGAGCTCACTACTGAAATCCTGGCACAAAGTGGATATTAGGACATAGCTCCATGCACGAGTCCGTGATTTTTCTGGACTTTTGGAAGCAGATGGGTTATTAAATGGACAACTCAATTCATTGTTACGGGTGGTAGGAGTAGAGGAAAGGGAGCAAACGGGAACCAGTGCAGCGTTTTCCGCTTTTCTTGTTTCCAGAGCACCACCTTAAGGAACTTGCATTAGCAGGCAGTATCTTCTTAATGTCTGACCTATCCCTCCAGTCATATAGCTCAGAATCTAGTGCCATGAATTTTTGCTAAATTATGCTATCCTTGCTCTCCTCTTAATTTTACGGTTTTCAACACAGATTTGCTTTCCTGTGGGAAAGAGATAAGAACCTGAGGATTTTAATTTAAGCTTCGGCCTTGTCTTATATTTTGCAAGATGGAGAGAGAAAGCGGCGCTAGTAGGTGTTTTAAAGCCAACAAGCATTAGGTCCATTTTTATGACCAAGTAATAAAAGCAGTATGAATTCTCAATAATATCTATGAGTTGAGTTGTAAAGGGGATAGCTCAGACTGCTATTCATCTTCTACATCCGTATAAATTCCACAGAAAACAGATGCCAACAAATTTCATATGATTTATAAATCAGGCCTCAGTCTCTAGCTATGAGACTCATGGGCCAACCCACGATTCAGCCATTACTTTATCAACAATAAACTGTATGTTATGAATAAAGATAAGCAATAGATGTATTTAGGTCACACACACACAGCTGCTAATCAGCATTAATTTCTCAAAATTTAGTAATTAACGTTTTGTATTGTACTGGATGTAATTGTCATGCACGCTCCTGGTATCAGGGTTCCTTGCTTTCAGAAATCACCCATTTGTACTTAGAGCATGCCAATCCCTGTACCCCCTCGCTCTCCAGCATCCTGCAGATTTTATTTTATTTTCTAATTCTCGGCACCTTATCCCCTAAGCCCATGGCAGCGGCTTTCAACGGGCGAAGGAACCATGAGAAGTCAGGAGAAAAGCAAACCGCTTGTCAGCGAGCTTAAAATTAACATATAAACGGGCAATATCTCCATTAAGAGCATTTGGGGGTCTGCAGAGCCAGAATTGGGAGGAAAAAAAGTAACAATAAAAATAGCAATAATGCAAAGCTTCCCAGCCTGCCTGCCCCACGCTGCTTTGGGAAGACCCGGGGATCTCTGGCAGCTAAATCCTGCTGGTCACCCCAACATGACAACAGACGGGGGCTCGTTGGGCACAGGCTGAGCCTCCCCATTCCCTCTGGTCCCACCGAGTTGGCCACAGTGATCGACAGCAGAAGGACACACAGGGTGACACATGCATGATGAAATCCGGAGGAGAGAGGCCTGATGATGTATTTTCCAAAAGCCCTATGGACTTGAAGTGGTTCTGCCACAGCACCTGCCCTACAAGGCAACCCAGATGGGTTATTTGGGCCTTCCTCACAGAGAGGGTTCAAGGCAGGAGACCAAGACCTTGCAGACACCTTGATGCCCCTGTTGCCACCTTCTCAACCCTCTCATCCCCAGCTGCGGTCAGGGACTGGCCCCAGGCATCTCATCCAGTCCCATGGACACTGCCCTGCACCCTTTCCCTGGGGACATCTGGACTGGAGATGTTGCCAAAGCCCTTTCCACCACCTACTGCTCACAGTAGGCACTACTGCTTTCCAGGGCTGTGATCCATGGCCAAATTCTACTTCACACTGAGGTACAAAACTCTGCTGATGAGACTGCTTCTACTGCTTCCCAGTCTTTACCCATGGCTTCCTCCTCCCATAGACATGGCATCCCTACTCCATTTGTCTCCCCGAATACTCCAATGACAATACATACAGCTGCAGAAACACTTGAGAGACTGACAGAGATGGGATCTTGGTCAACATGACCTCCATACAGGGGGAACTCCATTCCCCATGGCTTGCTGAGCGAGCACCTGCAGACCAAGCCCACAACCAACTCTCCCTGGCACACTGGTGACATTTCTAATACAGGTATGGTCCACAGAGTGCTTTTGCTCCTCAGCACAGCCTGAAGATCTGCAAAACCCAATCAATCCACATGCCTTCAACAAGACAATTACATTGCCCTATGTGAAGCTCTTTGGTATTTCAGTACAGAAATTATACTTCATCCATCCACCAAAACATAGCATTTTGGTGCAAATAGGTACCTAAACAGCTTCTGAAACCACAACAAAAAGAATGAGGATGAAATTTCCATTCTTATTTCCAAGACAATCTGGAGAAGCTGAACGTTTGTTGAAGCTGTCCCTAGCACAGCTCTGATGCAGAATAAATGGTGTATTACCACACCAGTGAAGTTCCTTTCTCTGTGCCTAATGTTCTTCACACGACCTGGAAAGTAAAGGAAATGGGACATACAGCATAGCTCAAGACATGCAATTTGGAAAAAGTAAATTACTAAAAATAAGGACCCGTTGTTTACAACCTGAAGACCTCCTGTTATGTTCTAGGACACCTTATCATGCATGTGTTACAAACACTAAAGGCTAATGGCAAAGGGATAGCCTATTCCTGTTGGCCTGGGGGGACACAGCTGTGCCCCACAGCACTCAGCTCAAAGGGATGCTCCTGAGCAACTCAGCCTTGGTGGTCTCCTTCTCAGAGACCACACGGCCACCAGGGCTCCAGTGCCAGAGCACAGTCTTGCAGCACAGACCACGCCAGCATCCTTTGGGAACGGGCCTCTGTGCAGTCCTCCCTGGGGCACTTTTTCTCTTCAGCTTGGCCTTCCCAGCTGGTATCTTTCATTTCTGCCAAGCATGTGCTCTCAGGCTGAACTGAGGCAATGCAGGCAGGGGACAGCTCCCTGAAGGACACCAACAGGACTGGGAAAGCATATGTGTACTGCAAACAGCATGAGCCAAATTATTTGGCCAGTAAGGGCTAAGATGAAATTGCCATTCAGTTTTATGACTGACCTGAAAAAAAAAAACCAAAATCCCCAGTACAATACCGGTGGGCAAAGGATAGGAGCTTGCAGAGAAGAGGGCCCTGACCCAGCAGTCAGCATTGTCCCAGCAGGAGCTTTGCTACGCACCAAACACCTGTTTAAAGCTATTGCTGTGTTAAAGTAACTCAGGAACAGGTCAGTACAACAGCAAACACTTTCCTTGCAAACGGCAATCACAGTCTGCAAGTGGTAAAGCTTGAACTTACTCAGGCATTTTGGCCAGGGCAAGGAGCAGAGTGAGAAATCCCCTGGCTGCAGCACTGGCACAGCTGCTGCCACATGGTTGGGTGACCCCTGCAAGTGCCCTGCGCTGGCGGTGCCGCACCTGCGCTTGCAGAGCCACTCACCATTTCAGACATGTGCCTGCCCTCTCATCCGAGGAGCACACTGTGAGACAGTTCACATTAATCTCTGGGGAGCTTGTGGTGAAATGCTGCGGCAGAAGTTCAGCCTGAATCCAGTAAGTTTTGCCTTGTTTTTGAAATGCCTCTGAAGAAAAGCAAGAGTCCAGAAAAAAACAAACCTCAAGCCCTCCCTAAAAAGCCAGCTAATGCTTCAGTGAAGGCTCACATCTGTAAGGTATCTTATATGCAACAAGTGTGCAAAAACTATAAAAAGCCTGAGACAGCCACGGGAAAAATGCCTGTAGGTCAGCGCTGGGCGAGGCAGGCAGCTGGGAGCTCCTGCTGGAGCTGGGGCCACCATTTGTTCCAGCTGCTGCACAGAGAAAGATATTAAATTAATGACCCTTCAAAGGACACACATCTACAAAGGAGGTTGCAGGCAGGCAGGGAGCTTTGCAGAGAACCATGAGGCATGCAAGCCTCTGCACACAAGACTCGAGCATCCCTCATCAACATCCAAAGAGGTGCTGGGTTGTTTTTTGTTTTTCCTCTTTTCCCTCTTTTCTTTAAACACAAAGTAACTTCTAAAAAGCAAAAAATAAAAGGTCTCAGCCTGTCCACTCTTCCTCTCCTGCCAGCAAGTTATGCATTGGTTACAGATACTAGCAGATGGTCTTCTCAATTAAGACTAAAATAAGTCAACTGAAAAAAAACCCAAACCAACTTAAGGATGAATAAATGCATACATTCCCTTTCATTCCTGACAGAGGGGGTCATTTGAAGAAATAGCTTCAACTTTTTGACATCAAGCATTAAGTTTAGGGGGAAAACACAAGAGATAGCTCCACAAAAAAAACCCCACCATCAAAATGTCTCCAAACCTTTCCACTACTGCTATAGCAGTACCTCAAAATAAAAGGACTAAATGGTCCTGTTATTGTGGGAGAATTTGAGGCTACCTTGATCTGAAGAGACAAGAAAAATTCATCCCCTTTTTAGCCTATTCTCATTTCTGGAGCCCTGAAATCATCCTTAGGATGAATGTTTTAGCAAACCCAGAAGACAGCAATTTCAGCTGTCCTCTCAAAATACCAACAGCATTTTAATGGCTAAACTAACTCTGTATTTATGCCTTTGCTGACCAGCTGTTGCAATAAAAATGCAAGATCAAGAAGAATGTCATTTTGGAGCAATGTCAAAACCAGGCCCACGTCTGGGTTCATCAGGGACAGGCTTCAGCAAAGGAGTACCAGTGGTGGAAAAAGAGGAGGTAATAGTAACATGTTTTGGCAAAAATAATTACCAGTAGAGGAAACAAGCTCATCAGCACCAGCAGTAACAGCAATCACAATTTGCCACCTCCCTGGGAGTGATTGTACAACTCCTTTTGATAGACAACTTTGCAAAGATGCAGCAAGGTCATTATACAGAGAGCTCAGGTTACTCCCCCATCCCCAAACCATTCTTTAGAGGAGTTTTATGTCCAAAGCCAGGTTTTTTCTAGGCTCTTCATAGCCGAGATAATTTTATGCTTAATTTTCAAAACCTTCTCCAATCCTCCCAACAGTGCAGTTGGGAAAATGTCAGAGTGGGTGTGGTGTGGGGCGGCTTGCAGCATTACTTTTAGCCTCACCTGAAGCTCAAATGAACAAGGATAGGAAAGCATGCCCACAGGAACACACTGCTCACAGGAAAAAGGGGCTTAGGAACACCGTGATTTATGAAAGACAAATAAAAAAGGTGCAGTCTTTTAACCCTGCTTCACAACTGGGCAGCAGGAGGCCATTTATCTCACTGACCTTTCATGCTTACCAACAGCAGGGGGGACACCCCAGGGACTCACCATTTTAAGGAGATGAAGTGAAATGCTGCACTGCTGCTGATGTGAAACTTTAAAGCTTCACAACTGCTAACGCTTACTCAGAACAGAACTAAAATCAAAACCACACATTTCAGGGGGCAAACTGATGACTTGATGAGGTCAGAAAAAAAATCCTCCTAGTCCCCCTTTTCCTCCTGTGTTGTATTCAACTCTTCACCACAGAACTAAGTAGCACTTTGTGCTGGGAGTCAGGAAAGGGCAGAACAAGAAAATTACTCTAAGTCAGTTATTGAAAGTTTCTCCATCTCTCAAGGACACACTGCATCATGAAACCAGAGCCAGAGCATGCCAGGAGCCCTCAGAAGTTGGAGAGAAGAAGCTGCCAGTACACCATCAGCAGGTAAAGGAGGCAATCAAGATGCTTGCTAGAGCTTCCCATGGTTATTTGGGAGTGGGAAAAGTTTGTGACCTTTTTCCAGTTGCTCACAGCACTTTCCTTTTTGGGAAGCCCAGCAGCAAGTGGCTGTGTCTGCAATGCACAGAAAAGGCAGCTTCATGGCCAAGAGGATCATGCCACAGTCCGCAGGCACAAAGATCAGCACCTGAAGCAAAGGGGGTGTCACGGCTGAAAGTTCAGGCAGCATACAAGGACAGGCAAGAGGAACTGGAAAAAAACTGCTCTGCCTGAAGCCCAAAGGGTTGGTATGCAACAAAAAATTCAATGCAACAGCCAGGGGAGCGCTGAAAAGGAAAGTGTAAATGTGATTTGACAAAGCCTAGAATAAGTATCTATCTAGATGGATTACAATCAGTCACTAAATTCAGGTTAATTGCAACATTAGTGAGAAACCACCACTATTGGCTTGTCTACATTCTTGTCTTTCTCCAACTTTTTCTCCCTTCCCTCCCCTTCAATCTTGGAAATTAATATAGCACAACTGTGATTTTTTTTGCTGAAAAGTTGTAATAAGCATTTGAGTTCCCTCAAGACAGCTTTAAAAACACGAGTGTTGAATATCTGACAGAAACATGCTTTATTTCAAGTGTTCATTAAGCACTGCCATTAAGTAAATGATTAAAGCACACCCAGTATTAAAATAGCTTGATTAGAAATCCCCTGCTATCTGCATTTTCTTCTCTCCCATGACTTCTTAATTTGTTTGTTCTTGCCTGCTCAGGAAGGCTGTCGGGAGACCTGGAGTGCTGGTGAACCATGTGGGGAGCCAGGCAGGTCTTGTAAGGCTCTGATCAGGGGAGGACAAGCCCACTTCAATTTCTGCCCTGTGAGTTCACATATACAGAGATTACACCCAGTTTTACATAGCCCATTGGAAATTGGAAATATCACTGATAGGGTATTTAATTAGCAGAAAAGCCACAGAAAGAAAATTACTTTCACAGTTGCAATGTCTTATTTCACTCTCTAAACCTAGCTGTAGGTTCTCTTAGATGGAGATCAGCTGCCAGCAAACACTCCACAATTTGACAGCCAATGGTTGTTTTAAGCTCTGGTTTCTGCAAGATCTTTTAACTTTGGCCATCCTGAACAGCTCATCTTTTTCCTGATATAAAGATGAGCTCCACACTCAACAAGCAGAAACCTGCATCATCAAATCACACACACAACCCCAGGAGTCTCTTAGCACCCCCAAAAACCTGGTCAACGGGACTTCTGCCACTACAAATACTCTGAAGGGTGACACATGACACATCCCATGGGCCTTTACCCTGCTCAGTATCCCTTCTTTTGCCTAGTGCATCCTTTTCACATACAAGCAATCCCATCAGCTGGAAAGGTGCTTTCCCCCATTGTTTCCTGACCTGTCCAGAACATTTTTGGTTTGTAATTGGCTAAAGAGAGCAGAGGCCCAGCAATGTTTTAACAAGCCCAAACTTGAGCCCCTGGGTTGCAGAGTTCTGGCTTATTGCTTGCTTGGACAATAAGGACAATTGTCCTAAGCCACCAGAGGAAGCCCACTGGACATCAGAAGAGCCAGTGCCCAGAGCCCAGCAGCTTGCCAGGGAGGGACAGTAGAATGTGACCAGGGAGCCCCAGGGGCTCTAGGTGGGGGAAAGGGGGCTGGAGTCCATCCTGGTGTCACCTCTTCTGCCATCTTCAGCTCTTCCCTGGTGACAAAGCTGCGCTGGTTTCTGTCACCAGAGCTGTCTGCTGAGTTAAGTCAAAGACAAGAGCTTGTTTTGCTTGCCTCGAGGTTCACAACAACTTTGTCATTTTCTCCAGTGCACTCCGACTCACAAGCTCATGTGCTTCTTCCACAGGCAGAGGGATGTGCTTCAGTCCAATATTCAAACCTTGGAAATGGCTCAGGCAAATAAAACTCCATCTACCACATAAACACAAGTGTTGCATGAAAGCAGGTTGTCCAACAACAACCTCTGAAGCCCAGCATTTCTGTTCTGGCAGACAACGTGCGTCACAGGATGGGATGACTTTTCCTTATCGGCCTCCTCAAGTCCCACAGGATACAGACCCAGGCTCCTGGGGGGAACCAAGAAAAAAATCCATCCTGCACCCTGGTGACAGGAAGATGCCTTTCGGCACTGCACACACAGTGGATCAAAAGTGCTTGAAATAGGACCTCTCTCACATGTATTTATATAAAGTCTATGTTACAGCCTATCCAACACCATATGTCGTAACAAAGACTATCAGAGGCCCAGAAAACTGAGAAATGGGTCAACTTGTCTCTGAGCTGAAGTTTTCAATGTACACTGAGTAGAGATGTTTTTGATTAAGAAAATGCAAGAGTATGACGTATTGGGAAAACATCTTAGCTCTGTCACACAGAAGAAGAGGACAAGGGCTCGACACATGTCCGAGCACCTGGCACACCTTTACGTGTTCAAAACCTCTGTCTACCACAGCTAAGTCTGCAACCGAGAGGTTGACCAGGCAGCATCTTCTTACTTCTTGCAAAGCAAAGATCACACTGGGCTGGTCAAGCTACCCAACGTGACTGATGTTTTTGGAAGTACTCTTGCCTCATCTGCCCTTTTAAAAACAGGGGACAAAAAGAAAAAAAATATAGGAATGGATGTGATGATGGAGGAGTGATGAATTTGATGACATCAATGACTCTTCTCTGTGGAAACCAAATTACCTGGGACAGAACAAAGCTTAGCCCAAATTCCCTGCATGGAGGGAATAAATCTGACACCCTGGGAGGTGGGATTTTAGGAAGATGCTAATAGAGTAAGCCCTGTTGCTTCAAGACCTTTGACTTATAAGGTCAAGCCCCTGCCCTGTAACCATGATTGGACACCTGCCCAGGTAAAAACCTATAAAATGCCAAGTTGACCACACCCCCTGGTCTTTGGATGCAGTCTACAGTCTGATGATTAAAGAATATCTCTGGGCTATCAAAAAAAAACCCCAAAAAATCCCAAAACCAAGGAAAAAAAAATCAGTTAATATTACTGGCTTGGCACTTCTCAGCGGGCCTTTGCTCCTGGCAAGCCATGTTCCTCACTGCACTGATGCTGCTTGAAGAGTCCTGATGGGAAACCAGTGCTGAAGCCAACCCCTCTCTGGCTCCAAAGTGGGAGGAAGGGCTGCCCCGATTTGCCATGAAGTGAGGAGACCCTGTTGCTGGGATTTTAGCTCCTTCAGGGGGGTTTCCTGGCAGCAGTGGAGCAGACTTGAGCCCAGCACAAAGTGCAATGCTGACAGCTGGGGCTGCATGCACGGCATTACAGGTAGCAGGGGCAGGCAGGCCCGGGTGGGATGGATGCAGGGGTTGCTCAGCACATCCCCTCAGAGGGGGCATTTTCTCCAAATTCGAGGCTCTCAGGCATCATTGACCCTGCATACGCGCTGTAAAAAGTTTTCAAGTAACTTCCTTGAGTCCGGCTAAACTGTATTAACAGATTTATCCAATAACATGCAAATTCGGGTTTTAATGAAAAGTCTTAAGTCCCAGCTCTAAGTGATTTGGACTTTTCTGCTAATGGCATCGGCTAATGACCAAAGATTTAATGCATCAAGTCTTAGCATACATCAGTGCAAACAATATAACCATTTAGTGGAGGCAAAAAGTCATCTCATTAGACATCCATCACTGGATGTGGGCAAGAGGGTCCACAGGCTTAAAATAAAATATTCATTTTTAAACTTAAAAAAAAAAAATCCCTAAAAATGTACAAATGATTAGGCCAAAAGTAGCAGCCTGCTAAAGCTTCACTGGGATTGAAAATGCAAACTGCAACGTTTATCTGGAGGTAAAATGCATTTGCAAGTACTTAATTTCAGCAGCACTGTTCCACAGAAGACAAAACCAATTTTAACAGGAATTAAAGCAATAGGGCCCTCCAGAAACAGGATGTGTCTTAGACAGGTTATTTGAACCATCCGTAGAAGGTCACAACAGGAATTATTTCTCTACCACATTGTGCAAAATGATTTCAGTACAAACAAAAGTGTTGAAAAGCTACTAACTTAATTTTGTAGATCATTCCCACGAGGGTTTGTCACATCAATGAGACACAAAAACATGCCCTAAAATTACATTTTTATGGAGCTAAAAATACAAAAATCACAGCACACAGCTAAGGATGAGCAATGAATGACCCGAACAAGGCATGGGCTCAAAGAAGCAGGGCTGGAAACACTTTTTTTGGCCCAAACCATTGATGCCAAATGTTTCATTTGGACTCTCAAAATAAGGAGGAGCAATAAACCTACCACATGACACAGCTGGATGCTGAGCTACTGACACAGAATCTGAATGCCCATTATTTCTAGTCTTGTTTGCCAAATGGCATCTTAGAAGACACAAAAAAATCAGACTGACACCTCCCAGCCACGGGCTGACAGTGGGAGATGACTCAGGTAAGGGGAGGACAGTAATTATAACGGACCTGTGCAAGGTGCCTGTTTGCAGGAGGAGTGGAAAAAGGATATCTAGATAAGATAGAGCACTCCACTTCTGTGCCTGGCTGCTGCCTCTCCCAAGGCAGCGTAGGAAATTTTTTTTCCACTCCCAAAAAACAGATATAGCAACCTCACAGCAAGTCTTGCCTCCAGACACAGAGGGTAACCAACAAAGGAGCCCTGGAGGGATGCTCCTACATCAGCTGTGGAGTCAGATCATCCTCTAAGAGCTGCCTATCCCCACTGAAACACACACTTGTGACCCAGGGAGTCCTCAGGACCCGAAGTGATGCTATGTTAGATTGGATACCAGGAAAAGGTTTTTCACCCAAAGGCTGGTTGGGCACTGGAACAGGCTCCCCAGAGAAGTGGTCACAGCACCAAGCCTAACAAGAGCTGGAGAAACATTTGGACACAAACTCAGGCACATGGTGTGACTCTTGGGGTGTCCTATGCAGGGCCAGGACTTGGGCTTCAGCGATCCTTGTGAATCCCTTCCAACTAAGGATATTCTATGATTCTAAGAAAATGCATCTTTCCCTGTGTTGATGGCATTGTCTCTCCTCCAACTCTTCACTAGCCCTGTTTACCACCCATCCTTGCCTCTGCTCCATCACCCTGTACCCACCCCTGGGAAGCTTCCCAGGCCTCCTGGCCCTGCTTGACTCACTTAACTACACAGCACCCTCAGGCTCCCCAAAACCAGGCATTTCCTTCACCTTTCAGGCCTTACCCATGCAGGTGCATTGCTGTCCTGGGCTCTGACCTGAAGATGCTCTGGTGGCTGGGATGGCAGCCCATGAGATGGGGGAGACAGGAAGAAACATGGGGCTCACCTACTCTCTCTTCCCACCCCACTCAATCTTGGTCTGTTACCACTAAGCTCCTTCACCCACTTGGCCACAGGGCTTTAAAAAAGGTTGCTGGTATGCACAAGACACGTGATGCCTTTTAAATCCTGCACAGGATATTTCTGCCTGCTGCTACACTTCATTTTTTTTTTTTTTAAATTCAAGAGCTGCCCTTTAAAATTTAAAAATCACTCTTAAAAACAAAAAACCACACCCAGCCCACAACCTAAGTTTTGTGCAGCAGGCACCTACAGCCTCATAAAAGCCCTGGGCTGTGCTTTATAACACGGGTATAAGTCTAAACATCGTAAAAAACCAGCCTAAATTGCCAGATTGTCCAAGCCTCCAGTAAATCACCCTTCCAGATGGGCTTAGAGCTGCACACAGAGCCCCACTGGTAGCAACGGGTCACCCTGCAATTATATTTCAATCCTACTAAATTCAAACAACAATTCATGAGAGTTATGCTCAACTGCATTAAAGAGGCACTTCCAAAGTTTACCATCACCCTGTCATTACCAACAGTTTGATTTTTCATTCAATTAGCCTGTGCAATTAACTTTCCCCTTAAAGCATGGCGGAGGTTGGGATGGACAATTTCTTATCCTAACTACATCCTTCCTTGGTACTTTTCACTGCAATAAAGACTGTGCTTGGGAGAAACACAGTGCGTTAGACTCTGCAAAACACCACTGAACAATTTATCAGGCAAAAAAATAGCTCATGGCAGGAGAGCTTGGGGAAGCACTCAGCCCCTCACCCTCCTCCACTGCTGACCGGGCAAATGGTCAGGAGTGCCAGAGATGCCCCAATGCAACTTTAATCCTTTTCTTTTTTGGCATGGACACACAAGGGATCCACATGAGACCTGCCCATCCCACACCGGCTGCTGTGGGGCAGCAAACCCAGGAACTGCTGCAGTGTCCAGTCTGTCCTGGCACGGGGGCTGGACAAACCTTGCCAGCAATGCTCCCACCCAGCAACCCCTCCAGCTGCCACCCCCAGCCAGCAATGTGGGCAAGGTTGGCAACCATGTACTGGAGACAATTTTTATTGGTTTGGTTTTTTTTTCCCCTGCTCCTTCCTGCTCTCTCTGGCTTCCCTTTGCTCCTACCAGAAGTGGCAGACTCCTTCCCCACTGCTATGGTTTTAGAGGCAAGGACCAGACCCTCACCTCTCCCCTGCACAGGGAGCAGACCTTTCAGCTGGATGATCTGAGGATCATCTGGCAGTTGGGTGGGAGACACAGGCATTCCTGCTGCAGGCCCCAGAGATGCTGCACACAGACATTTTGAGTCTGCTCGAGAGGCCGCATGTCCATGGCCAGCCACACAGTTTGCCACGTTTATTTGCAGATAAGGCAAATTTTTACTGCCCCTTTTTTCAAGAAATAGGCTGGGAGACAGATTAAAGGACATTCATTTCAGCCTTTTAATCAAGGAATCAAGTGCTCTCCTCTAAAAAAATAAATTTATTTTCCTCTTTATGGCAGAAAGTACCCTTTCTGGTGGATAGAAATCATGGTCCCTCTTCCTTCTATCCTACATCTAGAATAAGGATATCTTAACCTCATCCGAAACTGAAAATTATCCCAAATTTCAGGCAGTTAACATAATTCCACCATCTCACAGCCAAGACACCATTCACACCACGAAACAGGCAGAGTTCCCCTTGCCTTTCTCAGAGTTTCAGCACTCATGCCCGAAGACAAAGATGGCAAATACCCTACACCAACCAAGCAGGCTAAGGACAGCCAGCCTCCAGACAGACAGAGACAGGACTGTGAACCACGGGGTGAATCCTTGTCACCCCTACTCGAGGGATGCACTCCCCCCATGCCACTGAACTAGCACAGATGCAAAAATACGGCACCTTGTGTATGGAAGCAGAGATGGGGTTTGCTCATCTCAGACAACTCTTCCTTCCGCTCGCCCTCCCAAACCTCCCCGTCCACGCACAAGCTGCTTGTGGGGGACAAGCGGCAAGTAAGCGAATGCCAGTCTATCAAATCAGTGAGAAAACAATATCCTCTCACTGGAAGATACTGTAGGTGATTCCTCATCTGCCCAGGATCTTGGCACTTACTGTTTTTATCAGCTGCACAGAACTGGGAGCTGAGAACATGAGGAGAGCAGCCCCTCAGCGTAGCACAGAGACAGAGCACAGCTTTTATCCGCATTAACTCTCTCGCGCAAAGTCAGAGGAAGGAAACGCTGCCTCCCCCACAACATTATTTTTTTTAAAAACAACCACCTTTCCTCTTCAGAAGGCCCTGGCCAGGTGTTACATGCTCTCGACATCAAGCTAAGGCCAGGCTGGCTAATCTGTAGGTTCACTCGTTAACGAGATAAAGGATTTCAGTTCGGTGCCGCAGCAGCCGGGCTGTGGAAGCTGTGGGCTGGAGGAGCTGCCGGCAGCTGAGTGTCACTCCTGGAGGAATGCCTGACCTTTCCCGGGGCTTTGATCATGCTGCCTCGCAGCGTGAGATAACCAGCCCTTTGCAGAATCCGGAGGTAATAAAAAAAGCAGCTTTGAGGCCTCGTGTTTTTGCAGGGAAATACTTACCTGTGTTCCCAGCACGCTGCCCAGTCCCCACCACCATCCTCCCCAGATTTCAGCCACTTTACAGCCGAACCCATTGCTGTCAACTAAGGGAATCACATAAAGCCTTCAGATGAGAGTTTTTAGCTCTTGTTTAATTTCTCTTAATTGAAGATGGTACTTGTGCACTGTTCTTGGGGAGGATACAGAGACTCAAAAAAGAGCAGAGCAACAGAAGGAAGGTCCCCAATTAGCATGTGATTAAGCTTTTAGTAGGATAATAGGAGGAGAAATTTTGTATCTTATACAAACAAGATAGCAAAAGAGATAGATAAAAGCATGGAAGGGGAATAAAGCTTTATCCCCAACTCCCCTCTCAACACTCAGCCATAGAGAAAGGAGTGGATTTCCTGAGGGTTTTTTGTTTGCTCGTCATTCTTTTAAAGGTGGGTGTCTCTGGCAGGATAGTTCACGATGGGCAATTTAAACAAGCCAGTGTAGTACTAGGTTAGTAAAGCATGAAATACTTGGAACCCTGGGCTGAATGTGCTGAACCTGTAAGTGATAATTAGATCAGTCTTGAATACTTCCTTTAATGAGTCTACACAAGCACCTTGTCCACTCAGTCTGCTTTTGGTTACCGACCTAGAGAAGTTTGCATGATCTTCTCAGGCTGGGGTTGTTTTTTGTTTTGTTCTGTTTGGGACACTGCAGCACAGTCTCTGAAGTTGGAGACACAATTCCTTGATGCTCTCTGCAGGCTGTGTATGAGGCACAGGGCTTGCTCTGCAGCACTCCTCAGCTGCAAGCAGGCTGATGCCAAACCGAGCAGACCTGGATAAGTTACCCCTCTGGGGGAGGGAAAAGTTGTACTCAGCTACACTGTCTTCCTCACGGGGTTAACTATGTAGATTTCAGATGCAAATTTTACTTTAGGGCAGGCTTTATGGTATTAAGAGTCTCTTTTTCAGCCTTCTGAAATTTCATATGTATACATGCTAGAGCTCTCTCATCTCTCTTAATTGGGTTTTGTGGAATTTCAAGGCCTGGGGGCCAAGAGGGGAGGGCTGCTGATTAAAGCACGCCATGCAGAAGTGGATGCAGAAGTGTTGCACAGTAACAGGAGGGAAACAATTCCTCTGAGCTACCTGCCTCCACGTGCAAACCCCATCTTTTGCCCTGGTCTTCCTGAGGGGGAAAGGACGGCTCCTGCCCTCTGCAACGGGCACTACAGGGAGGATGTTCAGCCCTGCTTCTCTGAGTGTGCAAATCGATTTCAGAGGTTTAGAGGCAGCTACATTTGTTTATTTTAGTGGAAATAAACCAGTGTGCCTGTGTCCTCACTGCAGACCTGAATGGGCCTTCTTCCCACAGCCCTAACCATGACTTAGACACTTCAGGACCATTAAGGAGGAATTAAAGGGTATTTAATCTCCCTTTATCCCTTTTCATAACCCAGTACGTACATGTGTGTCAGAATTTGTTAGGCTGTGATGTCTGAACTGATGGGATGACATGTGTCTGTGTGTCCCCACAGTGAGAGCACAGAAAACACCCATTACTGCATTTGGCCAAACTGTATCTCTCCACATGCCAGGATTCAGTCCAGGAGCCTGCTTGCAGCAGCTAAATACAGATATTCACACACCCATTATAAATGCAGTCTAGTTTCATTTTTAACCCACAGGAGGGTGTGGAGGGAGAAAACATCAAAGCATGGACACAGGCTACCCTGGCATTCTGGGTGTGCAATTTTATCTTCCCCTCATTTCCCTCCTCTCCAAACCAGCTGCTACAACTATCATGATGCTTGCCCTCCGGCCAGTAGGCTGGAAAACTGGCTTCCAAGGCAGTCATTAATCTCTCCCCATTGCCCAGCTGGCACAGGATTTTGCTTAGATGGGAGAAGAGAGAGCTCCGTGCCCTCTGAAGCACCAGTGGCAGCTCCCACAGCCGTGCCTGCCAGGCACCCGCTGCCCACACCGGCACAGCCTGGCACCACTCACCCTGCCGCAGCACAAGGGTCACCACACATGGAATGAGAAGGGTAAAACTCGAGCACAGGCACTTGTAGAGCACCGAGAGAGGAACTTTGAATTATATAACCCCCTTCCTGTCAGCAGTGACGGTGGAAAGAAGCGCTGTGCATCTTTGGGGGAAGATGTCTTGGCTCAGAGCTAAATTTAGAGGCTGACTTCTTGCATAGCAATAGCAGCAGAGAGTAGCCCCTACATATGCAAGTTATGCAAGTGAAATGAAGATGCACAAAAACCTTTAGCAGGAGAGCACAGCTCAGCAATGCTACACTCATCGGGGTTCAACCCATCTGAGGTAACAGGGCTGGAAATACACAGAGGTGCAGGGTACGCTGAGCACCAGCAAGGGCTGCTCCAGCACAACCAAGCTGAAACGGGAATAAAACAGGCTCACAAAGGACCATGCACACCACAGCAGGTTTGTTAGGGAGATAAAGTAACAAGAAGTGTGCTTTATGTGATCATAGCCTGAAATACAGCCCTTTTACTGTCCCCCACCATGCACTGCACTGTCCCAGCAACTTGAGGCAATGTTTGACCATCTACTTTTGAGTCAAAAATAGTCCTTACAGAGAATACTTTTTTCCTGTGTTGATGGGATGATTCATACCAAACTTGTCATATCCTCTCAGTAGTACCACTCATTTGCCATTTCTGGAGGGGAAGAATGGGGCCCACCAAGACTCCATGAATACACACCTAAACCTGCACTTGATCTGTCAATAGTACTGTAGGTTGCCCCAAGAAGGAACATGCAGGCAGGTTTTTGATCTTCCTTAAAGCACCTCTTATCTCAGCTTTTGTTTGTTTTCTGTTTTTCAGGTGTGGGGTAGTGTCTGATGTGAAAGCCACCCACCATAAGCTATCTAGGCAACAAAACAACCACCATAAACCACCACTGGAACAAAAATAGCAGCACCTTTCTCTTTCCTGGGCACAGGCCACATGCAGGACAGTGCTGACAGCATGTGCAGCTACAAGCACACTTTGCAGATCACAAACTCAGAGGTGCTAAGCATGGGTCTCCTCTCACGTATCTTCCAGCCACGTATTAGAGAACCACCGAGTCCTTCTGGACGGCTCCAAGAAAAGGCAGCCCTTCCCTAACAGCTGAGGAGCAGAGAAGGGTAGTCCTGCAAGGCTGCTTATGGGTTCAAACTCCAGCTTGGCCCAAGGAAAGCAGTACAATCAGATGAGTGAGCACTTACAGCAGCACAGTTCACAACAAGCCTAAACCACAGCGAGCTGAGCCTTCTCCCACCACCCAGGGCTTCCTCTTCTGACCCCCTCCTCGCCATCTAGAGGGAGTGCCAGTCCACAGCTAGACACAGGACAGAGCGCAACAACAAAGGTGCCAAATCCTAACTTCCAATGGGGAGACTGGTCTGAAAGAGATTTACATGAGGCTGCAGGTTAAACCAACATTCATCCACACTTACGGCTCAGTCCCTTTTTACTCCAGAGCAGGCTGGCCAACCACAGCCACACCTGACCTTCAGGAGAGGTTTCCAAGTGGCTACTATGCTCCTACCAGCTTTGGGAGGGAAGCGAAAGAACAAAATAACGCAGCAGCCAGGTAGAGGAAGGAGCTCTTCCTGAGCAGGAGGCAGCAATCAGCTGCTATACTGCCTGTTCTGCAGCAGCCGGCCGGGTGAGCACGTGGCACACGGGGCCACTGATGTGCACCACATGAGCTCTCCATCCCCAGCACATCCTTCCTCACTGGGAAAGGACAGAAACCCCAGGACACCCAGCTGTGGGGTCTGTTGCTGAAATCCCGCAGGGCTTCTTCTGGAAAAGGCACTTAAAATGCACACTAAAAATAGAGCCTGCACTGATGCTATATTTAGCAGAAGGGTGCACACTTTCAGAAAAAAGCTGTCACCCTCTCCAGCAGCAGAGGGAAGGCAGCCAGGCATCCCCCTGGGATGGTCCTGCATTCCAGCCCTGCTGCAGCAGCACGTGCTGGCACCCCAGCATGAGTGTGCCTTGGGAGAACCACCTTTTCCTATGAAAATGTGAAGACAGGGTGCAGGAAACCATTTGCACGGTCACTGGGTAGAGGTTTCATCCCACAGAAGCCAAGTGGGATGCAGGACCCTGGACCTCCCTGCAAGCTGTGCTGCTGGCCAGTCCCACAAATGGATGATTCCTTCCCTGTGCCAGAGTTTTTCTAAGTGCAATAATGAGCATCAGGTTTTTCATAAAGCACTTATGGATATGTCGCTTCATCCAGGTGCCAGGAGAGGCAGGCATGGCCACTGAAAACTTGTCAGTTAGTGAAAACACAAAACCTCCTACTTTGCCTGTCTAGCCAAGTATCTGTCAAAACCCTTGACTAACTGTCTGTCAAGCAAAAGGCAAAACGTTCATTCCATGGCTGGACTACTCAGGCTATGGGGGGCAGATCCAGAGCTGACGTGACACAGGCACCAGTGACTGCACTGGCAAGCCCAAAGGGGCAGGTTTGCACTTTCCACATTTCATGCTGGGTTTCCTGTCCCCCAGAGCAAAGCTGAGGGGATGTGCAGCACGAGAGAGGATGCCACACGGTCCATCCAGATGCTGCGTGGGAAAAAGTGGCACGTTCTTCCCTTGACTTGCTGAGCCCCGTGGGGTGGCAAGACATGGCAGGGGGTGTCCCACCTCCAGGGCCCAGGAGGAGCCACTGAAAGCCAAGCTTCTAATTAAGACCACAGCTTTGGTTAATTGAGTCCAATTCACCTGTGACATGAAGAGTCCCAATCCCATCAACAATAATGGAACTGCATCGGCTTACACCAGTAATGACTTCAAATCGGTGGCATAATAAAGCTAATTCCATACTTCTCCAGGTCCGGCTGATGAGGCTGCCAAGGGAGAGCAGGAGACAGCCTTCCTCCCTCAGCACCAACATCTGCTCGAGGGCAATGTGAACAGCCCAAGGCTTGGAAAGACAGGAAATGTAAAAAATAAACCAAGTTTCCAACTAGACTAAGGCTTAATTTTAACACTGAATTAGGTGATCAATTTAACACTGAACACAAGGTGACCCTGTGCAAGCGCTGATGACAAAGCAGCACTGCCCACAACTACTTCCCAGGAGGAGGAACCCTGAAAGGCAGCTACAGGTTTCCAACCTGTCATGTGCTGCTGAGCCATTCCACCAAGCTGAACCCACCAGCTCGGGTCACAGGGGACAGAACTCGTGTCACATGCTGGGTAGCACCTGCCTGGGCGTGGGAAGGATCTCCTGAGAGACAGCCACGTGCTGGCAGCCCTGAGGAGGAACGTGGAGAAACATGGAAGTTGCCCGATGTAGGCAGACATGCAAATCAGCAGCTGCGGGGCCACACCGACAACCTCCTAATTGCCTCGGCAACCTCCTAATTGCCTCGGCGCCCCCAGCTCTCTCGGGGCAGGGACTGGGAATAGCCAGGAGGAGCTGGAAGGAGCGAAACCCTCCCACGGGAGCAGGCGATGTGCTGCCAGGCCGGTGCCGCCCTGGGACAGCCCGAGTGCCCCGAGGGATGGGAATGGCCCAGCTTGGCCCCCGGCCGCCCCACACAGGCCACTGCCTTGCGCACACAAATTTGTCTCTGCCTCCAGCCAAAAAAAACTAAGCCAGCGCTCTTTAGAAGAGACGTGCTTTATTTTAGAGCAACTCAAGTTATGACTGGTCTGATTTCCATAATATACGCTCTGCAAACATCTGCCTGTTATTTAAGGCTCGGCTCCACTGGGACAGAACTTAACGGGGTAGATCTTTGAGCCGGTGTCCGTGGAGGTCTCCTTGCTGCCGGAGACACCCCGGGGCAGAAGTGTGCCAATAGGTCAGGCTGGGCACTCCTCGCTCCCGCAGACACATCCAGCTTTTCACGTTTCTGAGCCCTTCCCCACGCACTCACTAATGCTCCCACTCCCATTGAATGAGGGCTCTGTCCCCCTCTCTGGCACAAGTATCTGCTCCTGCCAGTGAGCCAGTGTCACCCATCAGAGGACCCAGCGAAGTGGCCCTCATTATGGGCATCTAGCAAATCACCTGGCACCTTCAGGCTGTCTGCCATTTTTGCAGGTTGGCTGCTGAAACCTGAGTGTCCCAATTAGGTGAAGCTAAATGCTGCCCTGAACAACGAGCGCAGCTGGCAAGAAAGTTATCCCGGCGTTATTAGACTGTTCCCTCCCTACCAAGAGACCGCAAATTAGTGTTTACTTTAGAGGCCAAGTAGGCCAGCTTTGAGAAACTGTGCCTGCCCCGCCATCCCACAGGTTTCCCAGGGACTCCCTGGGGGCTCCTCAGCACACACCTCCATGCCATGCCCTTGCTCTGCATTCAGCCCAGGCTCCATCCTAGCCTGACACAGCATTTAGCTACTGGTTTTATTCCCTGTGTGCTGTACTGGGAGAGCTGAAACAACTGAGTCTGTGTACTGCAGTGAGTTGACACAGGCTATGTCAATTAGCTGCTATTGCTGCGATGCTCAGCTAGGCCAGATCAAAAGACAAAGAAAGAAAAGCCTCACACTGAGAGGAACCCGGTCCAATCAACACATTTGTCTACAATACTTCAATCAAAATATTTGAAATGGGAAAGGGAGATGGCTGATGCTTCCCAAAGCAACTAGGTACGAGCTCGCTTTCCTAGGGCAGGAGTGGCAGAGGGGCCAGGCAGAGCATCACAGTTCCCATTCACCTTTGCTCCAATCTTTGCTTCCATTCAACAAATCCTTCAAATAAACACACAAAAAAGCAAAATATATTCCATAAGTTCAAGCTAATGGCACTTTCCATTTCAGAGTGGGCTGCTTAAGCTCTCTAAGTCTCCTAGTTCATCCTGACCCAAACCAACACTCTTTGCAGCTTGTGCATAGCATTTTTCAGGAAGGACACAAAAGATCTCAATGCACCACAGGCCTCATGTATCCTCCTCCTCATCAGGCAGGATTATTATTTTGCAGATCTCTGCTCTGTATCAGCCATCCCAAGGAGTGCTGGTCTTCCCACCAGCTCTTGCAAAACTCCACCCAAGTCACCAGGCACTATATCCAATACCAAGCATTGTGAGCACCAAGCTCGTTTTTTGCCTCCAAAAAACATAAAATGTTTCTTTTGAGAGGTTGACAACTACGGATGATAAGGCTTCACCTACAGCTGGACTGAAGGAAATCAAAATCTGGTAATGGACAAAAGCAGGTCTGCAACACTGTGCAGCCTTCAGCCTCAGTTCAGCTCCTTGTGCAGCCACTGCTGTTGAGAGGTATCATGCCACACTCCTCCTCACTTCAAAGAAGACAACCATAAGGAAAACTATTAAAGCAATTAAAAAAATATTATCTGTAGGATGTAATCTACCCAGAGATGAACGGGAATAATTATCTAGCTGCAGATCTTTATGTGGTTTTTTTAAGGCAATAACTGGCTGAACATTCATTCTAAGTAGTTATCTACAGTAACTTCCACCTTATTGAAATGAGAGACCAGAGATAGCTCTTTTTTTCCACGTGGGCCACGTATTCCATACCATATTTCACAGTGACATCTATACTCACTAACCCTTTTCCCATTCAGTTCACAATCCCATAAACACCTCTGTACCAGCTCATGCAACTGTTCACGTAGAAGAGTGCTTTCTGTTTTTCTCAAAGCAGCGAAGGCAGCAGTTCAAGAGCCTGAAGTGAGAAGATCCAGCTCCAGTTTACCAGGCAGCTGTCTGAAATCGCCCC
This sequence comes from Brachypodius melanocephalos, assembly GCA_013398615.1. Lineage (NCBI taxonomy): Eukaryota > Metazoa > Chordata > Aves > Passeriformes > Pycnonotidae > Brachypodius > Brachypodius melanocephalos. Next base: position 25,685,616 of record VZSR01003049.1, on the reverse strand, counting down.
CTCAAATTCTCACTGAAGAGCAAGACCTAACATCAATAACCATGCCTTAGCATTCTTTAATCTGCATACCTTGAACTTTTTATTCTTCCTCTTCTGCTGTTGCCCCACCTCTGAAGTGGATATTATGCCACACTGTAGATGGGGAAACAGGCCCTGAGACACCAACTACTGAGCTGAAGTCGTGCATCAACAAGACATCCTGAAATCCTTTGAATATCAGTTAATTCCAGGTGTTTTGAACTCCAAGTATTTTAGAACCTAGGTCTATTATTCACTTTTGGTTGGATTGATATATTTTCTGTAGCTATTACTTGAAGCATTACCATCTCCTGTCTGCCTCTTATGTGCCCATGGCCAGGTATCAGCACCAGCTGTCCTGATCCAGAGGTGCCAAGAGGCACTTCGAGCTCCTTCGGGCAGTACACAAACACGTGCTCACCCCTATTATAAACACCTCAAAAGATGCAACAGAAACAGAAAAAGGTGACAAAGCCAACAGACATCTTCTCAAAAAAGGCTTTTTTTTGGTTTGATTAGACCCCTGAGATGTCAGTCCTGAAGAGACACACAGAGGGATTTAGGTCACATATATCAACACTGAGGTGCAATGCTTTCCTCCTTATAGGTTAAGGCTTAAGCCACATATTGATTCAATAAAGGCAGTTAACTGACATTAACATTTTCAGGAATCAGCAATGAAAAAATGTTAAAGAACTCCAATCAATTAAAAGAAAATCTATTTTAGAAATTCATTTGTAATTTAAATTTATTGGGAGGCGGGGTAGGGGGAGAAATAACCCCAGAAGAAAACAGTTTTACTTTTTTTGATATTATGCATCTTTCACCAAATACTTAAAAAGAAATCTCACTTCATATTTGTAATAACAAGGGATTATCAGAGTCCTTGATTTACTGTTGAAGTCTGCAGTGAAGTTTCATACCTTGAGTGAGGTGCAGCCTAATCCCTGCATATGATTACATTTAGGAGTGAGAGGGAGGTATGCAGGGGGTAGGGAGAAGCAATTTTTATTGAAGACAACGCTTCAGGCAGCCCTGGAGCAGAGTGGATCCAGTTTGAAAAGAATTGGCAACCCTAAAACTTTTTGATAAGATAAAAATTCATTGATGTTGGCTCACACTAGGCCCATTTCAACTCTGCACTTGTCCTCTGTGTTTCCTTGGCATATCTGTTCCTTTCCTCTATCTGCTTTAGCATAACTTTATTTTTCTCTTTTATCTTTAGCTAACTGCACCCAGGGACTGGAGGGATTGATTTTTTGTTTTGACTTATTGTTTGAAGATCTGTAACTCAAAGCAGCTTCTTGCGCCTCTGATGTCTAAGCCCGAGCAGTATAAAAGGTAAAGCTCATCCTGTGTACCAAAGTGAGCAGGGATACCATTTTATAATCAGTCATCTGTGTTTTATTTTGCCTTTTGGGGAGGAAAACTATTTTGAGACTTTATAGGCAATAATACTTTAAATAAATATTCTCATGGCAGATACTGCACATGCCAGTTCCCTTTTTAAAGACAGACAGCTATTGCTTACCACTCAGGGGAAGAAAAAAAAAAGTTCCTAATTAAAGGAGGCCATTATACACCAGAAGATATTTCGAGCATCACGTCACACTACCAACAGCCTATTGCAGCCAAAATGTTACCATGCAAATGTGAAAATGCTCCTGCTCAGAGATGCGCTGCCGTGAGGGCAGCGAAAATCCCCGCTGGGAGGGGAAGGCAGGAGCCGGAGCTGCGCTCAGCGCTGCTCGTAAACAGCCATCGCTCATTGCCATGTTAATGCCGCGCCAGCCCAGACACCGAGGGATGGAGACGGATCTCTGCTTGCCTCCTCTGCCTTCTGAGGGCCAAACTCTGGAGATTTCTCCTCTTCCCAGGCAGTTCTTCCCTCCCCCTGCCCCCGGACAGAAATGCCTCTGGGCTGTTTTAAACAAGCAGCTCCTCAGTTCGTGTCACCCGGGTTTCTCACTGCACACGCACATTTCTGTATCGTGGAAAGCCGAGGGTCGTGGCACACACGGACTTTGTTTACGATCGCCAGTCTCTGCTATTCCCTGAAGTTGCCCAGCTTGCTGAAATATGGTTACATATGCAAACATTATCTCCCAATTGTAACCTCATTTTCTGCTCTGCTGGACAGCGTGACCAGCATTTGTCATCTTGCCGCCCCCGCCCGCCACATCATTCATGTGTCTATAATTGTCATCAAGATGTGGCATGTCAGCAGGACTCCCGCGTCCGCTGCTCCCCATCTCCACGCAGTCACTCAGGTAACAAACCCATAATCTCACCCTGTTTTCATGATGGTTGAATTACACATAATTGTTTCTGCACAGTGATTGATTTCTGCCTGAATAGAGACCTCTGCCTTTTTTCAATGCGAGCGAGTGGCAGCCAAGTCTCTCCATCTAGGAGGAGGCAGCAGCCTTTGAAGAGATCAAAGCCAAGGCCGCGAGCAGTTGTGCGCCCTGGGAATATGGAAAGCCTTTATGCTCTCAACCCCATTTCCAACATCATGTTGGATTGCAGCTGCATTACATTCTGCCAGCATTCTTAATGCTTTTAGTATTGACTCTGACATCACTGATAGCTGTTTTAAAGTAACAAAAGCTGAAGGATGACTTATTTTCACAACTCCATAATTGGAACATGCAAAGTTAGGGGAAGGGAGCATTTGTTTTTAATCTGAGATACAAAAGAAAGCACAGAAAATTATATAAGTTCCCCAAAATTAAAAACACGTTTTTCATATGGAAAGAACAGAGGGGGCATTTTTATAGCCTAGACCACACAAAATGAACTGATTATGCACATGCTTTTTCAAGCCTAAAGGCTGAAGTAAAAATACGATTGGGCAAGCGAGTCAAATCGGGAAAAAATATTGTGACTCACAGTACCTTTAGTGACTTTTAGCACCTGATGCAAGGGAAAATAATGCAGATGTGAAGGCTATTTTGTCCCCTCTGCAGCTTCTTGTAGCAAACTGACAGTAGTTCACTTACCTTAAACCAGACACATAGCACACGGCAAACACTAAATCTCTATTAATTATCTAAAAAGACAAATAATGACCTAGAAGTATAAGACACTGCAAAGTTTTATTTAAGCCTCCCTCTCCTCCAATCATACAGACAATTCTTGGGCTGCCTTAAAACTACTCTTGCCACAATACTGTTTTCAGGGGCATTGAATGCTCCCATGCCCCTTCTCTCTCCTCATCTGGCTTTGCTGGTGAAAACAAAAGTAAATTTCTATCAAGAAAAGACTGTCCTGAATTTTAATTAAATGTACATCTATATTACCCTTAAAAAATATTTCCATGGAACTTTAAAAACCTATCAGCAGAAAGGAATGAAGATAAGGAGGATGTAAAAAGCAAGAGCCCAGGAGGGCACAGCAACTGAACCACTCTGTGTGGGTGAGCTGCCCAGTCTGAGCACCAGGGCAACTTTGACAAATATTTTTATTCATGGTAAAACCACTGAATAGAAGCCTTTAAAAGCAGTAATTTTGAAATATGGTCCTGCCGCTACAGTGTGCGGAGTGGTGAGGAAGGAAGAATGTGCAAATAAAGCATAAGCTGTAAAGAATTAAACATTACAAGCACCCATGTATTAGCAATAAAAATAATTTCCTCTTAGCTGTACCATTTTTGTTCTGCTGTACTAACACTCCTTTCCTCCCTGTAGTCATTAAAACCCCAACTCAAAGAAAACAGCAAGGGGATCTGGCCTCCCTCCCTATGGACACAGCGCTTATGTCCCTGTCATTTCAAGGCTGGAAAAATGTCTCATTTTCACTTTGACTGTTCCTTAACACACTAACCATACTGAGGCTGAAATTAGAGTCAAAGGTAGCAAGCTCTTTTCTAAGATGTAAAAGCTTAGTGTTTTTTTAGTATCAAGACAGAAGTATCTTCTGTTGTAATCCAAGGTTTTGGAGTTTTTCCTCCCTCTACTCTCCTGCCATCCCCAACAAATTTACTGCTTCCTCTGCACAGCCTGCTTTTTAAAGTCGGGACCAATTCTTTGTGGCTCTGGTGTTCACTCTGATAAGCAGAGGGATGCTCGTAAAGCAACACAGAGGGAAGAGTGGAAAGATAGGGGGAGCCGAAGCCGTCACTGTAAACAGGGGGATCTGCTGCCATTATCTGCAGGACAGCTAATTCAACTTCTGCCTATCCCACAAGGAGTCTCAAGTATCTGGAAACAAATGCCAGCCTCCAAAAACTCAGAAAGTAACATGCATAGCATAGCAAAGGTCCCCAAAACACTCACCACTATGAAGACACAGCAGAAAAATAACTTTTACATGATGCTGCAACCCTACCTTTCAACATCAAGCCATTACTATGATGAAAAAAGTATGTTTTACTGTAATTACTGCTAATTTTTCCCTTCCGGGGACTTTTGTGTTCATTTACAGAGGATTCACTTGCTACTTGATACTTTTTCTCGAAAGCTTGCTCCTGTTTTGCAGCTATTCAGTGAAATTCAAGAGACACTGTTTAGCCCAAAAGAGGCAGATGAAGGCTGTCTTCCAGGTTTTCACCCTGTGTAGCCCACTCCATAACCTGCACAGACAGCATTCCGTGCCCAAGCAGAGGCACAGCTTCTCCTCGCGCAGGATTCTTTGGTAACTACATCAGCGAGAGCCAGCGACCCTGACAACCAACCTCACCAGCTCCTGAAATCAGAAACTGAAATCCCTTCAAAGTGACTAGCTGCAGGACCACAACAAACTGAGATTTAGGTTTGGCTGTGGTGCTGGAGATCTTGCAGCCAGCAGCTGTGGCCACAGTGTGTATGAGCTGTAGCTACAGAGGTGTGAAGAAACAAAAGAAAACGCCACAGATGACCCGAGTAACCTGGCAGGGCAATGGCACCGAGGCACACCGCTTAAGAAGCACAGATAGGAAGCTGGGAGCTGTGCTCCAGTGAACACAGCCTGGCTGCGCTGTAGCGTATCAAAACAGAAGATATTTCAGGATGCCCAGGAAGAAGTTTAAAGCTTCCAGCCGCAAATGAGCCGGCACCTCCTTGCAAACCATTCTTCCCACCAGAGGCTGCTGAGGCACAGGGCATGGACATCACTGAGGCCTTGGCAGGTGCCCACCACGGCTGGAAGAGGAAGACAGATGCCATTGCTGCCGAGATGCTTTCCCAAAAGCTGCTCTGAAGTCTTCCCATCCCCACAGTAAACAACGAAAGTCCCAGCAGGCTGGTGCCAGGGCAGCTGACAGAGAAACCCTGGCTGGTCATTCCCAGCACATTGTGTGCAAGAGCTGTGAATCAATGGCAGGTTCCCAGGAGAGGGAGCGCACCGTGCTCGTTATCTAATTGTGTTTGCACTGAACTTCTGAGAGGGAAGGAGACAAAAGTGAGGGATGAAAATAATGATACTGAGAGCAAACAGCCTGCTCCCCTGCAGGGGAGAGAGCAAACAGAAAACCAAGTGGGAAGATATGAGTGCTGTTGTGTGGCAGGGAGGGAAAATGAGAAAACACAGAGTCTGTTTTTTGACAAAACCTTTTTTGGGCTAAATTTTCTAAGGCTCCTTCTTGTTTTTATTTAGAAATTTCAGTAGATTGTTTGCTCTTTGATTCAAAGGCTAGGTATGAAACACAGCCACAGACAGCACTGACACAAACTTTCTTCCTATCAGCACTGGCTTTAATCCTCTTATTTTCCCTCCCTCCATCACACACATCTCGGTTTTTACTTTCTCAGACTCCTCGCTACCTTTCATAAAAAAAAACCAAACCAAAGCCAACCTAAGAAACATATGTTTAGAAGTGAGCTGTCTTTCAGGTGAATTCCCAAAGTGAACCCAGAAAATACGGATTTTGTTCCCACCTCTGCCATCACCTTCCTCTAAGACTCTGAACAAATGTTGCTTTTTTGGGTCCTCATTTGCAGAAGTCTCCTCCCAGACTGTGCCTTTGCTTTTGGGAGTGGGGGGAAGCAGAGCACACCCACACACACAGACACACACACATAACCCCAGCGCCAGCGTGGGCGCCAGGGATACTTCCCTGGAATTTGCCGGCAGTCACTGACACACCGCAATTTCCACGGGTCACATCCTCATGCTACACTCTAGGTTGGGCAATTATACACAGAATTTACCTATTTCATGCTTAATTGCACAGGCACAAACTTTTGCTCCAGCCCCGAACAGCTATAACTTACCAGCGGCACTTATGCTACCACAGGCACCTCTGCCGGTCCTGGCTTAACCTCCCGGGATCAAATCTCAGCCAATGGCTTAACCAGCCATCCCCTCCTGGGAGAGCCCAGCAGAGGAGAGACAGGAAGCACAGGCAACTCAAGAAGGGCCAGCATCAGCCCACAGCTGACTTGTGAGCTGTGGGCTCCTGGGCTGTGACACACCAACTCCAGAAGAAAAATGCAACACCCACCTGTAGGCTCTTCTGCTGACTGAACCTGAAAAAAACAATCTGTCCCCTAGATGTTGGCCAGAGAGATTCATTTAATGGAGGAGGGCTTTTTTTTGTGCAGTACGCACTACTGTGTAACTATCCGACTGTATTTACTTGGAGTCCTGGAAGATGAGCTTCGCAAACTCACCGCTGAGATCTCCTTCTCCTGGGAAGTCTGTGCCCCAAACACACGGGTTCTGAACTGGCTTTGATTCAACTACGTTTCCCAACTGAGTATTTATTGTTCTGCCCCATCAGCCTGCATTATTCTCACTTATACACATATCCTTGGAAAGAAAAAGAAGTAAAAAGAAGGATTTAGTGTCAAAGAAAGAGGGAAAGCTCCCTACACAAATTGTTTTGGAAGAACCCTTGAACTAAAACCTGTTTCAAGACAGTGTTTTGACCAGCTCTCCTACAGTCTCTTAGTATTTCCTTATTATGAAGTATGAAGTCATCCTCTTACAGGTCACTCTGATAAGAAGATTATATTTGCCAGTTATAAAAAAAAAAGTGTTTGCAATATTGCTGTCAAACTGTCTGGGGAGTCACCTAATAAATTAGCATTTTCTTCTGGTTCTCCTATTCCAATCCTTCCCTCTGAAGATTTACATCTAAAACAGGATCGCTGCACTATTATCTTAGGAATAGCCTCAAAATAACTGAGATAGGTAAAAAAAAGTCTCAACAAAACCTGAAAAATCCACACACTTAAGAGTTAAGCTTTTTAAAGTTTTATTTCTTTTCTTTCCCCTTTAAATCCAGCACAGCTTCCTTTTCTTCCTATAGCAAGAGTATTTAAGACACGAAATAAAGGGCAAGAGAGGTTTTGAGTAACAGCTTTTTCAAATCCAACATGTTCATTTGAAACTTCTTTTTCCAAGTTGAGTTTCAGCTGTGTGCAGGAGGCAATCAGGCAGTAAAAACCAGACCAAAACACAGCCCAGCATGCTACTGTCAGAGGGCAGCCAAACAAGAGGCATTCTAAGGGGGTAAGCTAGTTTAATCGCTTGAGTTTTCAAAAATGTATTCCAGTACGATTGATGTATGGCTTATTTCCCCAATATCCTCACTGTTTCTCCCAGTGCCAGCTGGGCGAGCTCACTGCTCCTTCCCATGTTGATCTCCACCAGGCTGGAGGGGATCTGGCCCTGCCCCATCACCCTGGGCTCCCACACCTGACCCTTGCTCACCTGTGAGTTCCTCCCCTGAGAGGCTGAGCCTGCAGGTATGTTTGTGTTTGAAAAAAAGAGGACCTGGGTGTGAACACAAGGACAGTTTTCACACTTGGCAGGGCCTAATTCACATGCAGAGGTTCAGGGGAAAAATCAGCCTCCCCTAGTTTGGAGGGGTCCCTGCACTCAGTCAAGCCCAGCTATGCTCCTGCTTCACCTCGACTTTTCTGTACACAAGTGTCTCCTCAGTTTATGATACAGAAGTGCCGCTGACCAGACCACAAGGAAGGAGCAAGCTGTCACAAAGCCTAAACTGAGGAGAGGGCACAGATGTGAGAATGAAGCCACCCTGTAAAAACTAATTGGAGAAGATATACAATGGAATTTTGCGGCATGGAACAGAACATGGGTTGGTGGCAAGAACCTTGCTCACTGTGAGTGCAAAAGGGAATGATACGAAACTGCAGTGAAGGAAATATAGGATTGGCAGTGAGCAAAATAAAGAGCGAGGAACAACACAATTACCACTTGTAACTGCGGCTTCCTGAATCCTGAATACAGCACCACTCAAACTTCAGAAAGGAGAGACCCTCAAGAAATCACTGGATTGTGGCATTTAAACAAAGTAAACATATTTGTGTTGCTGGACAGAGTTTATCTGTGTTTTAGCACATCGGCAGGCAAAAGGCCTTCTCCCAGACCCTGGTCTGCATTTGACACCCGCTGACACCTTTAATCGTCACCTCCACATTGTACTTTTTTCACGCTAGACAAAGCTTGCCAATGCAAGACTTGATAGGGATGAAGAAAGATCAAGGCAAAAAGATATGCCAGAATTGTGGAGAGACAACAGACGGTCACAAAGATAAGCCTCTGAGGCAGTTTTGAAAGACTGAAAAAGGCAGAAAATTGAAGAAATAGAGCCTCATAGCATAGCTAAGTGACCAGTTACAGAGAGAGAGCTCTGAGCAGCCAGTGTCCCTAGGATGCCTACTCAGAAATATAGAGCCTACAGGGATAGCATTTTAGAGATCATTGCTCTCCACCTCTGAGCCAACAAAACCGCACAACAAAAGTTCCATGGCCCCTTTCCCTGTTTCTTGTACATGATGAATCAAACAATTTCCCGACTAGTTTCCTTTGGATAATGACTGCAACCCCATCCACATCTCCGTTCAAGTCAGCTAGGGTAAAGCTGAGCTGTCATCAGTATCCACAGGATTTCAGCACCAGCCCTTCCAACTCTGTGCCATCTCACTCCTTCCACTGACACCGTGAGGTTCACTGCAGCTCCCACAAGTTCCAAGCTTCTCAGAGCAGGGCCACTGTGTGTGTGCAGTGCCTGGCACTGCGCTGGACATGCAGCACCAGCCTGTTTCAAACTATTTTAAAGCTTCCCCACTCAGAAAGCAAAAAAAAAGGTCACACAAGCAGCTTTCTGCTGCTCTTTCCCGAAGCAGCATTACTAGAGCTGCCTGGGACCACCAGCACATGCCCACATACCCTGTTCCTTTGAAGCAGCAGCACTGTCAGAAGATACCTCCCAGCAAACATTTGCACAGAGCCCCGTGCTCCCAAGGGACTCCTTCCTCTGCCCTGGTCTGGGTGAAGACTGACTGCTTGAAGTACAGGCTGGAGTACCGAAAGGGCTCGGATAGACAGACACGTTTGGGAACTAACTGCTCTCTGGCTTGCTTAATAACTCCTAGCCAAAGCAATTCTCTGGTTTATGTGTTACAGCTGGTGACAGCACTACACTTACTTTTTAAGCTGAGCTGCCCATTTTATAAATATTCAATCAAAGCCCCGTAACTTTACACTGTAATTTTTGCTGACTAAGCTGATCCCATTGATTTTCATGCCTCAACCTTACCTATATCCACAGCCATTTAAAGAAAATAAACAATCATTCAGTCGACCTTTCAGCTCCATGAAATTTCTCTTCTACACAAGGGATTTGGTAACTTTGAAGATCACAGGCAAAGATATTCTAAGTCCCTCATCTCATCCTGAAGCCCCAGCAAGCAACACCACCACCAGAAGCCACGGAAGGCCAGCCACTTTTCCTCATGCAGTTCAAGCCCCTTTTTTTCCTCTTTAGGAGAGCAGGCAATCCCTGACTGATTAGCACAGTTGGTGCACGTGTTAACTCCCTACTACACTTTTAGCTCAATCCCAAAGATTCAATGAATACATTCTTATTTAAGTGCTCAATCACTTTCTTGCTGAGAGGACAGATACCTTTGAAGTGGGAATCCCAAACTAAATAAACATATCCACAAGATCCAAGTCTCAAATAGAAGCCACTGGGTTGCTAGATTAAGTTATTCTGAATGCAATTTTCTTAAGTGAATCTAATGCTTAGGAAGGACCGGAGCAACAGAGACACTAATCCCCAAGTGCCCGGGCAGGAGCAGCACACCAGGCAGCTGCGCCTCCTGCCACCAGTGTCCTGCAGAAAGGGGCCAAATCCAGCAGCCAGATGAGAACTGTCCTCATGCCAAACGTGTCTTGTGACCAAAACCAGCTTGGAGAGAAATGCCTGCTATCCCAGACAGGGCAGTTTGGGGTAAATGGGAGCCATACATGCACAGTGGGAGCATTACAGCACATAGTTTTCTGCAGCAGCGGGGAGGACACAACCTGAGGACAATCTGACTTGACCAGGTCAAGAACCAACTGCCTGGCTCCCAGCAGTGTTTCCCTTGAACCACACAGACTCTGGATCACTGTCCATCCACGTGAGAGCAGCACAGGAGCACACAGCAGGACACACACACAGACCTCACGCCGCAAAATGTTTGATGTCCATCTTAAAACAGACTCTTGCACATTTGTCTCTTTGTCTTCTTGAGAGACATGGTGTTTTACTACTAGCAAAAAAACCCCAAAAAAACCAAAAAACCCAAACCAAACCAAAAAAAACCCAAAACAAAACAAAAAAACAACCCAACAAAAAAAAAACACCGAAAAACCCCGCACATGCCTCTGGTAGGACTTCAGAAATATTAAGCAGCAGTAAAATGCTTTTGTGTGGGTTATTTCCTTCCCATATCAGGAGGCATTTTTCCTAACTATAAACAGAAGTTAAGTACTCAAGAGAAGCCAGGCCTGCGGTACCCAGGCTTTTCAATGCCTGCAGGCATGCAGCCCTGCAACTATCTGGAAAAAGCCTTTTCCTCTTTTGATGCCTGAACCTGTGGAGCTTCAGGCTTTCTTCTTGAGCCATATCCTCCTTGGCACTTGCAGCCCATAACAAGCTATTCTTATTAACATTTTTTCTGGGCTGGGATTAAGTTGGAAAAGAGACAGGAATGACATTTTGCTTGAACCACTTTAGAAAGCAAGCAGCAGCTCTATCATTTAAAGTTTATATTGAATGAGCTCCTACCTATATAGAAAAAAGGGATATTTAGGACATAAACACACACAGCTATTGCTATACAAAAGCTCCAGCTTTGATAATTGGCAATGGGTGGGGTTTTTGATAATGCCTCTGCTCAAGCCACACACAGAATTGCTGCCTCTGCTCTGAGACGTCAGGAGAACATTTTTTTTCCCCTCGCCCCTTCACAATTACATAGATTTGCTAATTGCATCAGTGTGACAAGGAGGAGGCAGCAAAAGCTGAAAACGTGTTCTCTGTACCAGTGTGTGCTAAAGATCAGGGTAACAACTACTTACATACCTAAGACTCTGGAGCTCCGACCAGGAGTAACCAGACCAAGCTTCAGATAAGGACAACCTAGAGCCACTGTGGTAACTTCTTCTGCCCCCTTTTCCAAACGGAGGATTCATCTTATTAAGTGGGAGAAAGAAAACACCACCAAAACTTATCCCCATGACCATTCACATCTTGGGTTTATGTTTCACAGTGGCCTGACTCGTAACTTAGACTGACCAGGCGTGATTGCTTGAGTCAGAGCAGCTGAGAGACACGTTTGCAGCAATGAGGTGCCACTACTAGGGCTGAGCAGATTCCTGTTCTTTCCCAGTCCTGCCATTTGGCATGACTCACTGAGCTCCTCAGAAAACAGTGCTAAAATTCCTCCCTGGGAAAATGCTAATACACTCCATCAAGTTCTGCTTCCATACAGCCAGGAAGCTCTGTGCTCCTGTGTGCTTGATTTCGAAGTTGTTTGAGGAGCTGATTGGCAGCATTCGACTGTGCTGCGAAGCCGTGCGCCACGCGGGGCGAAGCTGCAGAGCTCCCGTGCTGGATAAGCAGCGCTGGCTTGGGGAGCCCCTCAGCTGCCCACTTCCTCAGGCACGGGCCTGGGGCTGTGGAGGGAACAGAGACATCTGCAACAGGACCACAGCTGCCTAAGGGCCCCAGAGCACCCTGCTCCCAAGCCAACGTGGGAACAGAGCAAAGCTTTCTGGTGGGTGATACGGGAGCAGGAGCCCAGCCACAACTTCTGCACCATGAAAGCCTGCTTCATATCGGGCCAGGGAGATTCCAGCTGACCACAGCTCCCAGCAACTCCCTACAACTGCACAGTGAGGAGAAGCAAATTCTCAGGAAAAGAAAATACAACAAACCATCAGGTTTGTGTCCTTCTGCAGCTCCCAAACATGCCCCTTGGGGCTCCAAAATTTCCCCACAAGCGAGTGAGTCAGCCTGCTTCCAGAGGAACAGAAGATGTACCTAGGGAAACAAAACCCTCTCTCCGAGGCTCCATAGCCACTCATTTTTGCTATTTCTACCCTCATCCTTCCTTTTGCCCATATTATCCTCTGACTCTCCTGGGACATTTGCTCTTCAAGATGGGAACTAACTCCATACCCCTTGTCGTGCAGAAACACACAAAGAATATCCGAAATTTGGGCTAGTCCTGCGTTGTTCCTAGCAATCCAGCTCTCTTGGAAGAATTCCTCATTTTCAGACACGCTGCATTGTGCAAGTTGCCATAGAATGTTTATACATTGTATCCTCCGACCTATTTAACACATCCAGCTGCTACAGAGAGGCAGTTGAGCCACAAAGAATGAAACCCAGACCCCAAGAACACATATGAACAGACAAAAGGCAGGTTGCAGAAATCCCCTATCTTTCCATAGGAAGTTTAATTCATGGAGAATGAGAAATAAATCAAAAATTATCTTCTGGATGAATTTACAACACGGAGAAATGATTCTTCTTCGGTCACCCCCTCTGTTTCCACGTTCCCACCAAACAGTCAAGAAAGCTTTGCCACCCCAAAACTACTCTTGTTAACCAAAGAAGAAAACCCACACGTTAGAAAACAAACAGCTGTCTGCATCTCCCACCTTCAGTACCCCGCCACACTCAGAAACCACCAAGAGATATCTGGAGCACACAGGATGCACATTCACCAGGTGCTGCTGTGGTCTGGTACCAACACATGGCACTTCTGCAGCCACCCACAGCCACTGCTGTGCTTCTCCACTTACCCATCTGATAAGAACACATACTGAGGCTCCTACCTGAACTTGCAATTAACACTCTCCTGCTCCCACTAATACAGCTTGGAAAAAGCGAATCAGTTGCCAGCAAAATAAGAAAATTAAACAAAAAAAAAAAAAAAAAAAAAAAAAAAAAACACCACCAAAAAAACCCCAAACAAACAAACGAAAAAAAAGGTAGGGGAGGAGAATGGGGAAGACAAGACCTCTCTAACAACAGCAGATTTTGGAAAATTCTAAATCCTTCTCAAACACCCTCTCCCTTCCAAAAGCTGCATGAAATTAGACTTTCTTTTTTATTATGGTTTATTAGGCAAGCTGTGGCTGACTATAAATTTGGACTTTTAATTTTATCAAGCAAGCTTCTAAAGCATTTGCCTTAAAAAAAAAAAAAAATGCAAAGGCTTTTTTTCCCCCTTTTTTACATATGGTGATTAAAGTAACTTTTTGTCTTTCCAGGAAAGCTTTGCTCTCCCTTCTCATAGATGGTCCTTGCTCTGTGTCTGGACGCCATTCCCCAGGGGTGCAGCCCCGGGGCAGTTTGCAGTCAGCAGGTCCTTCCAAGGTGGAAAAAAAGATTCAGCGCCCCAGGGCGCCTTTTTAATCCTGGCTAACACCTCCAGGCAACAGATGCATCAACAAGAAGCGTCTTTGTCATGCAAATAGCAGGGCACAGGTACGCACCAGGCACAAATGGCTGGGGACTACTGACACCCCAGGGGAGACCTCTGCCTCCAGTGCTCGCTGATCTCAGCTGCTCCTTGCCCCCGGCCCCGGACAGGGGAGGCAGAGCAAACCCGGAGGGCAGCGGCTGGGACCCCAGGGAGGTGAGGGCGGCACGGTGGGGCGGTGGAAAGGCACGGAGGGAGCGAGCGTGTCACCTCCGGGATGCCGCGTTTTGATCTCGCGCGCATTAAACCCCAACTGTCGGCTACGAGCCTAGCAAAGATTACAGTTCAATTAAACAAAAAAATTATTTAATAACTCAAGCGTGTAGCCTTGTGGTTAAACCGAAAGAACTCCAGGCTTATGTCAACATTGCAGCCATGCAACAGCACTGTTTTATTGAAATAGTGGTGCTGCTGTAACACGCAAGAGCAGCACTGAACTAAATTAGCCCCTCAGATGTTCAGCAAGCAGCTTTACAATTAAAAACAAGATGCGTTTTCCCTCCTTCCTCCCCTCCACCACACCCACAAAGGGCAGTTCCTCAAGTACCTCAGATAAGAGCCTCTGCAAGATGATATTCTGAGGGCATTGATGCCAGATCTGTAAAGAGTGGCAGCCCCACAGCATGCATATATGGAAAAAATCCTCGGTGAATAATTAAATTGGATTTTGTTGCTCCAAGCCATGCACCAGCACTCAGGACTTTCTTAGGAAGGTAACATGGCAAAGAGAGGGGTAAAAAAAAAAAAATCTGAAGTTTCCTAGTCCTCCAAAGATCAGGTTTGCGTCTCGATGCCCTCTTGAAAAGCTGCATGCTTTTCCCTATGATACATTCAAAAGGAAGTTTTCTGTAGAAAAACGTTTACAACAACAAATATCAACAGACTGTGATCATCATGCTTCACCCTAAATGGCTGTAGGCCTCTGAACTGGAATTTATACACAAAAAAACCCCACAGCTATAGAAAGCAATATATTGCATGAGTTTTTGCATCTTTCAAATGCAGATCCCTGTGTTTTGCATCTTTCAAATGCAGATCCCTGTGCCAAAGCACCCTGTCATTCCAACGCCAAATATACACTAATTTAACATGTTTTGCTGCTGTCAAATTACCAATACAGATCAGGCCCCTTTCTTTTTGTTTTTTAAGTCAAATGCCACAGTCCTGAATAAAAATCAAGAACGTCAGAGAGCAAAACAATGCCATGACGGAGACATCCAAGTAAAAAATCTAAGAGCCAGTAAGAGGGAAAACTGCTTTATCACATGGAAGTAACAGCATCCAACTTCTCCTATCACAGCACGCACAACAGCAGCGGCATTTTTCCAGCAGGATGCCTACAAGCAAATTGTTTCCCGCTCCACTCCGGTTCTACTAATATAATTTCCACAGCTCATTTTAACATTGCCTCTCTGTTGCTCTAGATGTATACCAAGAGGCTTACAAAAATAAATGGGAATTGACTACCCAGAATTAAAAGTACATTAAAAGCCATTAAACATGCATCTACACCAATGGAAACAGAGGGACCAACCTGGAAGAATCAGTGCTCACCACAACGTAAAGGAAAGCTGTAACTACTGCATCACAGTTGACATTAATTCCTAAACAATCGTTTCACAATTTCTGGCTGAAGATACAGAGTATGTTTCAAAACAATGCCGCCAGATAGATAAAGCCTTCACGCAGACCAACTGATGGTGGAAATAAATATGAATCAACAAAGAGCAATGCCACATCTGAAGGCAAAAAAAAAAAATAAAACAAAATCCAATCTTCTCATCTTACTGTCATGCAACTTTAGCAGTTCTGCTTCCAGCCCTTGATTTCCCTCAACAAATGAAGAGTTAAAGCCAGAAAATTCACATCTGTCCCAGTCACTACAAAGACAGCATTTACATCATTCTGCCATAGATTATCCTACAGTCGTAAACCAGCGCTCCCCCCACAAAGCCCCCAACCCTGTTCACAGACATTAATCTCAGCTTTTCCACTGCGATCACGACCAACACCTCTAAGAGCTCTCAAACTCCACTGGACAGAGACTCTGAACAGCAGAAGCTCAACCTTCATCGTCACTGAAGCTGCCCAAAAGACCCCCCTGTAAGCAGACTCTGCAGACCAAACAGGAGGAAACACAGCTTGCCAAAAGCAGCCTTTGGAAGAGATAACTCACTGTTCTGGGGATGGGTGGCGACAGAGATCCATTAGGCATGTATGGGTCGTTATTCATATTTGGCATCATGATATACCCAGAATAACCGGAGTATGATGGTCCCTTGCTGTATAAACCACTGTCTGGATGCTTTCCTATGGAAGACGAAACAATGATTACATTATTCCCCACATATACATTTCTCATGAGTTAGAGCACTGAAACAGGTACTGTGCACATAAAAAAACGTTCTGCATGCAAATGTTTCCTTACTCACGGAAATTACTGCTGACAGAAAATGAAATGAAGCAATTTGTATTAACTTTTTTTTTTAGGAAGAGTTAATTCTTAAAGGAGCGAGTACTCTCAGTGAGGAGATTATGTTTAAAATACAGAATAGTGTCAAAATAAATTATTTTGCTAGTACTCACTCAAATCAAAATAGACACACCAGCAATGACATCACATTTCACAAGTAACAGTCTTCCCCAATTTTACACACGCCTCTAGGATTTGTCAATTCAGAATTACTGCCAGTGTGGGTTTCCAACATCATTATTAGGAAATGGAGGCAAGGCTGTGATAACTAGATATAATAATTTCCTTCTCTTGCTGAGCCAGTGTGTGCAGCAAACAATTCATTCTGGCTATGCTCATTGGGAACAATTAAAGGGCAGGGGGTGGCTTGGAAGGAGATGCTAACAATTGGGAGGGGGGCTGTTGAGCACACATGGTACTACTGTCAAGAGGGAAGCCAAATGAGGGAGGTTATTTGGTAGGAAAACAGTGTTTGTGTCCAGGTCCTGCAAAAAAGGGTGAACAGGTCTCCCACCTACGTGACTGTTGACAAGGATACTACTTGAAAGTGATGTTTGAAGAAGATGCAGAGGTGGAAACTATCCAGAACTGAACACCACCCCCCCTCACTGCTCGAATGCTATGAGCATGGACATCATTGCTTTCAGGCTGTTTAGTTACAAATTCGGAGGAAGATGGCCATAGAGTCCTGGAAAGCACCAGGACTGAACTGTGTCTGTCTTTATATGGAATTTATAATCTGGTTAACTTGTGATGATAAGCATTTGATTTTAAACATAATCTCCCACCCTTCACAGCACACATTCTTTGCACGTGTGTCCAGCTTCCTAAATGATATTTGATGAACTCAGCTATTTCCTCTGTTTTTCTCAATCAAAATTAACCAGTTGGTACATTAAAAAATGCAGGAGGTCTGTTCATACTTCGATTTGAAAGAGGAGATTTAAGTGACAGACTTTAGCTACGGGAAAAAAGCAGAGGGTTTCTGAACACAACTGTACACTGTGTGAGTGAAGAGATAGATGTATTTAAGCTGATATCCTAAAAATAGTTATTTCTTCAGTGACGATCCATTTGGCCTACTTATCAGTTTCTAAACAACTGGAATACCATTTGGTCACTCAAGATAAACGCGCTGCACGTTCATCTCCTTTTCAAATGCGCTTTGAAAGCGCTCTGGCATCCCTCCCCCCAAAAAAGATATTAAATTGATGTTTTCCAAAAGAAACCAAGTTCCAGTTTGAGGACTGTGCGGAGGGTCACAGAGGGACATTGCAAGACAGGACTGTGCGCGTCTCACCTTCCTCGGGGTGTTCTCTGCCTTTATCATGGTAGGAATCCTGTGCTTGAGTCTGCCTGGAAACCTGACCGCAAGGAATCCACCATCAGAAAAGAAGAAGAAAAAGAAGAAAAGTAATTGTATAGATGCTCGTTTATCAATCACACTGCTACAGTTTTTTGAAGGAAGAGAGGAGTTAAGAGCACAAGATAAACATCTTTCTTTTTCCTCTTAAGTCGCTTGGAAGGCAACTGTACCAGAAACGCTTGTGTAAACTATTGTTTTATGACAACGTTAATAACTAAAGGGCTTTGCGAAGAATTTCTAGCAGAAGCACCCTGCATTTAATGAAAGTGGATCATTTCTGGAAAATATTTGGCGCTCTGGCGGGCAAAACGCTCTTGGTAAAAAGATACCAAAAATAATAATGAAAATCAGGTTGCCCTCCTTAGCAGATCCTTAGGACAAAAAAAAAAAAAAAAAAAAAAAAAAAAAAAAAAAAAAAAAAAAAAAAAGGAAATTAAACAAAAAGGAAATTAAACTGTTTTTTATTTTAAAAAAGGCATGTTCCCCGCTCGCGCTGACGTTATTTTAGAGTCGGGAATTTCTTCCCAAACAGTTTTATGCAAATCCCTTAAAGAGTTTACAGCTAATGCTCCGACTCCGCTTATTTTACTGAGGAAATTTCCTGGCTGCTTAAGGTCTAAGACCACCGCACCGCCGGGGAACTCGCGGCAACTTTTTCGTCCCGGGCCGAAGCGCGGAAGGGGCTCTGCCCGGCGCACCTCTGGAGACAGGATTTGGGGTGGAACTTCTTTTCCTATGGGAAATTTTCCCCTGGTGCCCCGCGGAAGCTCCCTCCCCGCCGGCATCCCGCGCCCCCTGGTCCGCGCTGCCCCGCGGAACCCCCGCGGCCGCGCACCTCGTGCCCGTTGGCGCCGGGGGCGATCTCGGACTCGTTGACAAGGGAGGACTTGATGTCGGCCAGGTCGCCCTCCTCCTCGGGGTGGCTGATCTCGGCGAAGATCTTCTCTTTCTGGGGGTCCCCCTCGTCCTTGAAGGGGATCATCTCGTCGGTGGCGCAGAGCTCCGGGTCCCCCCCGCCGCCCCCGGCCCCCGGCAGCTGCGGCATCCTCACGGCAGCGCGGCGTCTGCTGCGGCCGCCGGCCCGCCGCGGGAAGGGGAGCGGGAGGAGCAGCGGGGGGAGGAGGAGGAGGAGGGCGGAGAAGGAGGAGAGAGGAGGAGAAGGAGGAGAGAAGAAGGAAAAATCCCGTGAACTCCTCGGGGTTGCTCACGGCAGCCGGAGACCCCCGCCCGTCCGCC